>KZ308378.1:6120-130387 GCA_000376725.2 Ladona fulva
ATCAATATTTTCTATCGATGTCGTGAAATTCAACTCTCTATCTTAAGGGAAAATACCCTAAACGAATTTTTGAAAATTCGTTTATACGAATTGTCCCAGCATCGAACCCGGGGCCACTAGGACAAAAACCCTTACGTCATACGATAGGAAACTGCATCTTCTAACGACTCCGTAAATTTTAACGTTCTATCTTAATGGAAAATACCATAAACGAATTTTCGAAACAAATATATATTAAAATGTTTATAATTCATAAAATATATTTATAACGTTAAATTATTTCGTATGTGTTACCTACATAGTCTAGTTCAGAGTGCACACCCGTAGAAAACTTGGGGTTGAGGCGCGCGCAATGAGTACCGCTCCGTATTCTTATGTTAAGTGATCGCTACCTAGGTTCAGTGAACGCTACCTAGGCGAGGCTCACTGTACAGTGAACGCCACCTGCAGGTAGGGCTCACTGTACAGTGCTCCCTAACTGAGAACCGTAACCCCTACTGGTTGGAATCTTTCAACGGTTAGTTTGCTCGCAAACAATGGCTTTTTGGAGCTTTTCTCGAACTCTAATGAGGAATGAGAGGTTATCATCTTCTGCCAGATAAACAATCACCCATCAACTGTAACTCTTGCTGTCAATCTTTATCTTTAAATTTCAACTCGAAATCATTTAAATACTTATTCTATATACAGATACCAGTTCATACTGCATTTAGATATACACAATTTCTATTGTGTGAATAAAATTCCAATTATAATGATATTTTTGTGTGAAGGTAGTCTGTCTGAGAGGTCTTCAACCCGAAAGCCGGTTTGAGCCTTATCCGCCCCAACATTGGTCCAAAAAAAGGTTTGACGAAGGGATGAGGGGACAAGACAAAATGAAGGTTGAGATAGTTAAGTGAGAGGATCGGGAAATTAATGAAATCAATGTTGCTCGTAATAATTTCACAACCAGGAAACAGCTACTAATTTACTTTCTGTTTTACTTCATTTCTAATCTTTTAGAAATGAGTTTTCATAGAGCAAATAAAGGAGTGTCCTAGATAAAACTCACAGTGGTCCGCATCAGCTCCTATGAAGACTTGGCAAACTACAGACTATGCAATTACATACTTTGCGCAGTTACTTATAATTATAATAATAATCAGAATATATTATTAATTACTTAACATTACTTAATATACCATACAAGTTAAGACATCTATATAATCCTTCTCGTAAATTTGAATGTCACTTTTGAATTGTTACTTTTGGTATATTTTGTATGAATGAGGTGGAAGTTAATGGCTTCACTGTAAAACTAGCTACTTATATGAAGAATGAAGGGAATAAACTAGAGTTAACCGAAAAAAATATACGTTTGAAATGCCGTTTTTCTGCGAAATCTTAGAGTTCTTGGTATTTCTGCAGGAATGAGTAAGGGATGAGAAAAAAGTTTTTCTCCTTTTAAATATCTTTTGGAACCGCAAACATACTTTAAAATGCATCATCTTGGGGGTCCAGAAGCTACTCTTCCCAAGGAGAAAAAGACTTGCACTCAGGAAAACAAACGGAGTCACTTAGGCTCTGTATTCATATAGATTATGAATGTACACATTACCATTGCACTAGCATGTAACTTGTAACTATAATGAAAGATACAACGAAAGGCGATGTCATATAGAAATTCATCATGTAGAATGAGGAATATCACAATTTAATAGCTGTGGGAAAAGCAGGAAACCTTTACTTCGTTCTACATCACTTTAACGGCTTTCAGAATTTTTCTCTTACAGTTTTCCGCTCGTTCGACACCGCTGCCTCCCTTACCTCTCTTTTTCGCTTTCCCTAACTTTCTTCACCTCCTCCCATCCAACTTTCCCCATCCCTCTACCTTCACATTCCATGGCACCGAAAAATCCCTCGAACGAGCCTGATTACATTCTTTCGATGCTCCACATTGGAGACCCGAAAGGGAGAATCGGCTCGCTGCTATTTTCCCACGAAATTCCACATATTTCTCCATTGCACTCTCGAATCTCGCTCGCCAAATGGAAGTCATCGGGACATTTTTTGCCTCACATGTTAACTCGTACAAAAAAGTTGAACGTGTGGGGAATTCCGATAATTTACCGAGCTATTGACATATTTATCCCGGAAAAGTACTCTGCGACAATGGAAAAAAGATCAGGTGGTGCACCATTTGGAAGAAAATACCGATATTAGAACTTTTTTCCATTCTTCCGCTGCCAAAATAGGTTACTGAATGTTAACAGCTCATGTAAATAATCTCGTTGGCAACCGATGAATGCAGTTCGTTACGAGATGAAAACTTCGACTATTTCGAGATTTAAGAATGGTTCCAATTCGCGTTTTATAGAAATGGCACGGGAGCGATGCATTTTATGCCCATTCATCAATTCATCCAGAGGAAGTAAGAGAGAATTTCAGATAGAAATTTTTGACAATCATTGACGTAGTTTTCGTTAAGCTACGATTGTCCGACAACCAGGTACCGTTTTTAATGTAAATCCAATCCAGTGAATCAGAAATATTGGCGTGCCCATTATTTTTTCTTAGCTCTCATGAAACTACTCGCAAAATATGAGCGATCAGAAACCCGCACACAAATTTTTGCATGGGATAAAGATCGAAAATAAAGCAGAAGAGAAGAAAATATAGAAAGGATATTATGCATATCAAATTCTGAGAATCAGTGATCGAACCCAGGAATCAAAATATTTCTACTAAAAAAATTAATTTTGATAAGGAGTGAAAGATGTCTTTGCACGTTAAGATGTGCAACTAAGAAAATTCTCCTCGCTATTACCTACAAAGTCTCCCAAAACAGCTTGTCTGAATGTTCTAGCTAAATTGCTCAGGGAGTCAATGAATACGATAGTATTGATTCTACCTAAAAGATGATGGTATGTTTTTAAAGGATGTGACGACAATGATTCAGGAAAATTCACATGCAGTGGAGTCTGAAATCTGAAATAATCATCTTCACTAATGCCAAATAAAGCTACAGGTTGTCTAGAAAGTAGCAGCGCAAACGTTCAAACACAAGAGGATAAACAGAGAGTAAACCCAGTAGCTAGTTTCCCGTATGTGTGCAGAAGGGAATCCCTGCAGTAAACATTGCCCTACGATGTAATCCCGTTTCCGTTTTGTTCATTTAATGCGAGGATGTCAAAAAATTGAACCAGAAAAAAATTGATCTACGTTACACATTAGAACATTCACTTAGATTTTCGAATAAAACTTGTACTGGAAAAAAGCTTAACTTATTTTCAAATGACGTTTATTATGAAAGTACAACGCAAGGCGATACTTTTTTTAAGTGCTACGATAGAAACACAAGCGTTACTCAAATGCTCTCAGCCGCACGTTGAGGATCCTTGAAAGGAAAGAGATTAGAAGCATGGCCGCGATTACTTGGAGGAAGCACATTTACGGAAGACGTAAATATTATGTTCCCCCCATGCTGCTTCGGTCTATCCGACAATGAGCGTGAAATAAGAGAAATAGATGCGAGAACGACTCGTTTTAGGGACTAATTCTTTCTGCGAACGATACGCGACAACAATAAGCTAAAGAGGTCATTCAAACGCTTGATATTTACATCTCCTGTCACACGCCGAAAGGCGGCTTGCTGGGTATTTATGTAGATGTAGATGTTGAATAATACATTGTTACATCCTTACCAGGACTAAAGCCATATTTATCTATCACTGTCAGTCATGTGTGATAATAAGAGGCAGTTACCCCAGATTGAAACAAGATTCCAGCAAATTGAAGTTTTATTTTTGATTCAATGGCCTTAGCGTATAGTGAATCGTTGTTTATTGTACGTCCTGAAGGAGTTACAACCCCTCAACCTCGCATTAATATGGTAGCACAGAATCAATTGCTTGGACCATCACTTCGTGATAGGACTAAATAAAGTAACAAGGGAAATTAGAGGTTTAAAAACACTCCGTAAGCCGTCTTTCGGCAAGCGGAACTCGCGCTCAAAGACAAACGGGAAGCTCCGGATTACCGATTTCTGGGAAGTCCCAATGATCATTTCGGAGTAGTAGTAGTAATTTGATTTAGGTGCATCGACAGCCAAGGTCATTTTGCACCATTGCTGGTTGAAACATTTTTACAAACAATAAAAATTTGTTAGTGAATGAGTAAGGGCTATAATCTTAAGAGTGAGATATATAAAAAAAATTATTAAAAGGAGAATATTATTTAAAAGTGATTAAAATATATAGCTGGTTCGATGCATCCTCTAGAGTTTGCTAAGGAGTCTAATTTGTCTGAAGAAATGCAGTACTCTAGTGATTGCTTCGTGGTCGTCCCCCAGTACAGCGGCCAAGCCCCCTGTGATATTTAATGAGAGATTAATAATCATTTCGGAGACAAAGCCTCCATCCTCAGGGTGTCTCCACAAAAGAAGTGAATAGAAGAGGTGAGTGCTCGGGCTTTTATCATTTCTGAAGGTGTGGGGGGATTAAGTGTGGGTGGAGGAGGTGTGGGTGGGGTTTTTCTGTTGTGACGTCTGTAAGGAGGTTCACGTCTACGTATCTGTACCAAGTTTACCGAAACTACATATCAATTTCTTGAAGAATGGTTATCAGAACAAATCCTCTCCCCAGAAATAATCAAAGAATACATTCTCTTAAAAAAACATGCATGAACCAAAGCTGATTCCAAAATGAAGGAAACTTTTGTAGACGACATATTCGCCATATTCGACACATCAAAGAGTTGTACTGAAGATTTCTAAAAAAAAAACTGAACAGCCAGTTTGACACCATCAAATTCACTTGCGAAGAAGAAACAATGGCACGTTACCATATTTAAATTTAAAAATTACTAGAACACTAAACTAACTGAAGTTTAGCGTATACCGCAATGGAAAGTCGAAGAATCGAACAAATCACAATATATATTGCAAGACGACTATGTTTACGACACATAGATTTATCATCAGGCACAGGGGCAAAGTACATCCATCAGGTACAGGGTATTAACCTCAAACCCCTCAAACTTGCGCGAGGCAGCAGCGACTAAACAGAAACGGCCTTCGCTTAATGCGCTAATATCCTTCACCATGCTGACGAACGTGAATTTTCAAGAGGGTGAGTGACGTAAAAGCCTTCGAAAACCCTTTCGATGCCACTGGCACCTGATGTTCAAAATTACTGCATTCAAATCAGCAAACCTAATCTGCAATAATCGATGCCCGTTCAATGGTTCATAAATAATGAGAAAGAGCGCGAGGCTATGCTGCATGCAGATTCGCCTCCCCGTTTCACCGAAAATTCATCGTCATCGAACGAAAGGGCTATATAGCTAATGCATTCCGCATTTTCTCGCTCGCCTTGCGGGTTTTGTTCTCGGGGAACGTTCCAATGAAACTATGAACGTATCATAGTCTAAAATATATGAATTATTTCATTGCTTGTCGTCACTATAATTAATTATGATTGGGAATTCTTGTACAGAATATTATTAAATCATACCTAACTTTATGGATCATCGTATTTTACAGCTTATGTGAGTGTTTTTTCCCCTAAATTCCACGAAAAATCGCCAGGTGTTTACTTGCATTGTTACACGTGGCCTTCTAATAATTAGCAATAAGCTTTTGGAGAAGAAACAGCGGTAAATTAACTTTTATAATTTTATTAACTTGTAAAAATTTTCCATCAAATTTATGTCATAGTATTTATTAACATTATTCAAAGAAATGCCGCCTCTTGGTTTTACCTTAGAATATAACGAAACAGAGCCGCGCCCAGTCTTTTTGGCGCCTGGGTGCGAACATAATTTGCCGCCCCTTAAAATAAAATATCAAAACCATACATCCACAGATTTGCCCATTAAAATTAAATACCAAAAACCCATTGTTTGATGACTTCATCCCCAGCTTACATCGGTCACAAAACATCAGTAACGATTAATTTTGCATATTCCGTATGCTGTCATAGTAAATTGTCACTATGAGTTAATAGTTTACATTATTTTCGAGTATCATTACCATCGCAATGCGTATAACTTAAAATAATATGATTTGTATGAAATCTATTTTTCGCAACTAAATATGAACGTTTCTAATAAAAATTGTATTACAGCAAAATGATCATGCATTAATGCAGAATAAAATTTAAATTAAGAATATAAATTTCGAGATCTCAACTGCGAATTCTTATACAATATCATCGGAAGCAAATGCATCACAAATTTCATTACCTATGCTGACGAGAGCTGATTATTTAGCCTGTCTTGGCTCATCGATGAACGCAAATGTGTCTTAAACAATATGAATTTCGAGAATGACCGCTTCCCATCAGCAAAAGACACAAATTAACTTGCAAAGCTATTTACAAATTATAGTAAAGATTATTATTATTTAATTATTAGTAAAGAATCCGATCAAATCTCTAGTAAAGATATATTCCAAAACCTGAAGAGGATTTATCCTTAATACCAGAAAATATTTTCTTGATTCCAGTTCTTCGATTAAATCTATCGCACAAATATTACTTTCTCGTCATGAGTTACTCATAATTCTTTCCTCTAAATGCTTGCCAATCTTTAATTTCACATCAAAATGCTTCCTTGATAGGTCGTGTCTGTCATTCAGAAAGCAACAAATAATATTGTTCTAGTAACAATAATGTTTGCTATGCTTCTGTTTCTCCCTTTAGATGCCACCACCCGGGTGCGATGCACCCCTCACACCAATAGGATGGCGCGGCTCTGTAAAGAAGTGTTGGGTATAATTTATAATAATATAGGAGCATATATAAAAGGCCAGGTTCGAGTTCCGTTCCACTCTGAATTTTTAATGTAAAGATGAGAAATACGAGGCAATTGATGAGAATGCGAGTTAATCAAACAACTTTCCCATATAAAGAGAAAGACAGAAAATAATCTAGTTGAACGCGAAGAGCGAGATTCTTAAGAGACTAGATGATGGTAGTTAGTAGAATAAGAGTTAATATGAGAAAAAATGAACATCTGTTTCCCTACCAGGGTATAGAAACTACACCGAATGGGAAAAAACCGTTATCTTTTCCGGAATTTAAACAGAGAACGGTCCGAAAATTGTAACAATTTAACCCGAACCTTCACCTAAAATATTGCTAGTTCCATTCCAATTTTCAGTTTCAAAGAGTGCCATTTTATTTCGCTAGTATGTTAAACTGAATATATGAGACAGAGACTTGCAGCTAACTAAAATGAACTCTCGACATTTACATTCATTTTATCTAATATTTTTATGATTGTAGGTGAATATCGCAAGTTTTATTCAAAAACATAACTTAATCGAGCGAAATTGAAAAAAGCTACGCAAATGCTACTTTGAGAATATTTAATTGCTGGAGCGTAAAAACCAGTTCGACGCTATCAGACGGAGTGAAATCGGAAGAAAACCGGAATTCGCTCTTTTCATTGAACCAAAGCAAAAACCAATGCGAAAAATATTAGGTTTCGATTCCTTCTTCGCTACATTTCCGGATACCCTAACTTATATTACTTTCCAAAACTACTGCGCTGAAATTGTACACTGACAAACACATTTAAGAAATAAAACCATTTTTATCACAGTAAGAAAAAATTGGACCAAAAGGCACCGTTGGAGACTTATTCCCTTTTATTTGGACTAGCATTCTCCCAGTGGTTCGAGATAGGGACATGAAAAAATAGGTCAAAGCCAGGCGGTACAGAGTCATTGCGCGGCGTCATGAAGAGGCCTTTATATTCAATAACAAGGCATGGAACATCGACATTAGATGGCGGTACCAGCGAGGTTATGGGTCAAAAAAGGAGCGAAAATCTGAAGATTGTAGTAGATCCCTCGGATAGAAAAAATAAAAATGGAGCGATCTGGGACTTTGGAAAAATATCCAAAAATGGCTTCTGGAGCTCACATCGAATGGACTCATCTATCAACGAATGAGAGGACTGCATTATGTTCCAAGGACTGCGCGTGGATAGCAAACGTAAAGACCGTAAAAGGTCTTTACGTTTGCTGAAGTTTCGTCTTTACGTGAAAAGGTCCGTTAAGACGAAAAAGAAAATCTTCCGCGTTTTCTTTGGAGAGAAGAATAGCGCGTACACCACGAGCATGTATAACGATTCCTCAACCTTATGGCAACTCAAAGATTTTAGTTGTCAGTCTGGGAAATAATACCAAAAAGATTCTAAATAATTTTCATTCGATACACTGAATGCCAGTGATGACCTAAGATAGGAGACCCGGGTTCGAGTCCCGGTTCCGTCAGACTTTTTTCATGTCCGTTTCTCCTTGGGAATTAGGCGTACCTGGTTAATAACAATAAAATACCTTGAATAACTATGCAGACTTTGGTTAACGACGATTGATAAATCATACATATAAACTATAGGAATAAATAATAGTTTTCAAATATTTTCACGATTATATGTTTATAATATGAAGTAGCATTTTCCCAGAAACATGTTCAAGAAGAGGCTAAAGTAAAAAACCCTCGTTCAAATCACACAAATTACAATCTGGAGTGAACCGAATAGTCCCAGGAAAGACATTATTCAAAATCATATTCATGACATTTTCATTGTTAATTTATAAATTATAATTATCCTTATATTTAAAGCTATTTAAAATATTTTTAAATGCACTTTTGATATACACTATGTTTGTTGAAAGGAGCCGGGAGACTAATTTATATCTTACGGGAAATCGCGCCCTGCATAACAACGCTTTATGTCAACGGTAGTGACTCCTGGAGTGAAAACTCCTGGAGAGGAACACCGTTATGATACTACTGTACTTAGTGAGAATGTTTTCATAATGAAAATCATCCAAATAGTTAAGTTTTGCCCAATGGAAAATTGCTCTACCTTAATCAGGATTTTCATTCACCAGCCGTAAAATAACTATGTACATTTGAAAGTAAAACTCCCTGCATTCCTAACTCACAACTAACTTCTTCAGATAAAACATCCGTCGAAGAAACACTCCCGCCGTCTCTCACTTGAAAATATTTCGATTCCACATTATAGAAAACAACAGCTATTCGTGGCCGTTGTGTTCCGAGGAACAACGGGAATTGTAAATCTCTGAAAACGGCAACAAACATCGTAGAAAGAAATTGAGAAACGATAAGAACATTTCATGGGAGATTTAGCCTCAAAAATTCCTTAGTAAGTAACTTAGAAATTTAGAGTACGATTTATTAAAGAGGATTCCTTAAATGCACACTTCTAATAATTATTCAACCAAAGGAAATGACAAATGTAATTGGAATGTCAAGTCTTCTCGTAGTAGCCAAGCTTTCATAGGGAGCTAGTTAAAGGAGATTCATTTTTAGCGTTTTTTTTCTTTAAACGATTTTCAGAATTTCATTAAAATATAAATCAGATCCGTAAATGAAAAAGTCCTGTGTTGCATGAGATTGCTGTTCCTGAAACGTATTGCATGTACATAACGACTAAAATCGAGAAATAAACAATCAAATTATGAATATATTGGTAATTTCCTTTCGATGTGTTTAATAATCAAGCGTGATCAATTAACATTTAATTCACTGTCATGTATTCAGACTATGTTTTGAAGCAACATTCCGGTATTATCCTCTTCAGGATTTGACAAGTCCCGGTTTGTTGTCATCAGAATATGGCAACCCTATTACTCAAATGATTTCAACAGTTAGCCTGCTTCCCCTCTTCTCTCTCTCTCTATACTCCATTACCCTCTTTCATACAATGCCCTTTGTTAATTCCTGATGATAACTTTAATTAATTGAAACCTGTCGTATTTTAATAAATTACTTGTTAGGATGTTCCCATTGTTATTTTAATGTATCAAGTAAAAAGTCTCAACCTAATTCGTACTAAGAGGAACTTTAATCTCTCTTATTTCATTTCAAATACGTCTCTTGCATAATGATACCGGTATTGAGCAAAGATTTCTGGGCATTTTATTCTTCTTTGAACACAAGTAATTATTCTCTCTCACCACCAAAAACCACTTTACCTATTTGTCTATCACTTAATTATAAATCTTACTCCCGTTACCTACGTAATAATTTCATCGTCAATACAGCCTACTTCCGAAACCCGTTTATCACTTCCTCAATTACAGCCATTTGCTTCTCTACCACATTCTCTAACATACTTCTCTGTCTCCTCATTATAAATATAACATCTGTGTAGCATGCTGCTATATAATTTTTCCAGAGATTTTTAGACAAAATGATTTCAAAATAGTTGATCTTTTTGAACGAAAAGTAATTTAAATTAATTTCTTCTGCATGCAATTTTGACAAGCTGTCATCAAAAGAATTTCGTTTAAAATAATGTTTGTAAGACGCGAAATTCTTTCTTCCCGAGTTAGTTATCTCAACTTCCAACAGATGGCAGAACAGTGGAGTAGCAGTGGCTGACGCCGGAACTAAAAGAAGCGGTAGCCATTCCATGCACGAAACGTCTGGATGAGAGATCTCATCTTTTCCTTCACCGATAAAGCATAATTTAAAAGAAATTACAAATTCTATGTAGAAGGGAACTAAGAAAATACTCCAACTGATTAATTTTCTAAACCGCGCGAAAGGAAAAAGAATGTCAAGAGGCCGGACATGTCGCCTCTCGCATTAATAATTGCTTCACAATGCTGCCAAAAAGGTTTTTGACCTTAAAATGTATATTGTTAGACTACAGCTATTTTGCACTATGCTTTCACAAATTACCCACCCTTACAATTACAGCACAGAATTGCTTTTACTCAAATTCATTACTCCACCCATGTCATATTGCGAAGAGTTTTAGATTGAGCAGTTACAATCCTATGCTTATCATAAATTTTATGTAATAATGTAATTTTATGTAGAAAACTTTACTTCTAAATAAACTGAAGAAAGGTTGCAACAGTGGCGGGCAGAAGGGGCGAGGGCGTCGTCCCTGACCATCCTAGCAGAGCGGAAACAAGATTAAGATTTTTAGTTTACAAAATAGCTCTTACTTTTTAAGAATAAGCATTTAAGATTCTTCCAATGCTAGGAAAGATGGGTTCCTAGGGCTAAGAAAGATATATTTCTTCGATCACAAGTGCGTTGTGAGTATATTTATGTACCTAATTTACAAAATATCTTTCTATCTTGTTGATGTTGTTGGTTGTGCAGTGGTTAGCTTGGTAGAACGATACCGCTCCAATCCCCAGGTCCCGGGTTCAAAACCCGGCGGGTCGGATTTTTTCGGTTAGGGAATGGTCGTGTGTATTCGCCCTTTGTTATTGTTTTAAGTCCACCACTGTAGTGGTCCAGTAAATGGATGTTTTTGTGGCCCTTGATAAATAAATAATAAGTAAATAAATTTAGTATCAAAATTAATTAAGGGTTGGCAGATATTGCAAGTAAAAGGGTACAGAAACACATGGGAGGGATAGGTATGATTTTCAGCCCGTCAGAATTTATAAAGAAGAATTTCACACATTTTCTTTCCCTTCCTTATATAAAGAAATAGGATTCAGACTTTATGGTTATACCATCATTACCGAGCCATTCGTCTCTCCATAATACGCAAAATATAATGTGGTTATTTTTTTATAGAATATGTAACGCGTTAAAAGGATGCAGTTTGGAAAGTCCCAGGCAATTTTACGAAGAAATACAAGGGAAATCTATTCTGAGAAAAACTTCCAACCGAGACGAAGATAAGTCTTTCTGAGAAATTTTTCCGAATAAATGACGATTAATTCCTCTAAAAGAAATATTTGTCTTCAATTGATCTTCGCAGCTGCGTCACCGATACAGCAGCCACAATTATGGCACAAGATATTATTATCCAGACAACACTATTGTATTCACCATTCACTTCTCTGCAACAAACTAGTACAAACCTCGCAGAACTGTTATACAATACTAAAATAGATATAGAGAAACATATAATTAACATGGAATATAACACTAGTGAAAAATACAAAAAACGATTAACTGTTATTATAGAAATGTTTTGTAGAAGCTAGATTACAATATAATTCATATTTTTAAAGAAACTTCTTTTTTAAGCAAATTAATCGCAAGATCAATTTCGAGTGATTCTACATTATTTCGCGAAAAAGATTATTCATTTTCTAGAACAAACGCAATATGGAATACCAGGTCTATTGAAAATGGCAAGAAGGTCATAATCAACTCAGAGATGATGGAATATTTTATACTGAATCAAGACCAGGTATATCTGCATAGATATACCTGGTAATTATATTTTTCTAGGCGAAACCCTATGGAAAGCCGTGATACAAGAAAAGCACACTTCTGATATGGAAGCGAAATTGAACGCGTGAATAAAAGTATTGCGGAAATTACTAAATGTGCTTCTTTTCCTAGGTATGCATTCATTTTTTATTTTGATCATTTCAAATGAGATCTTTGCACCTGCGATAGTCAGAATCTGCTCCTGGCCTCGCCACCTATCTTGTTGAAAAGGACACTTTAAAAAAAATCTATTTACAGAAAAAAGAAACGTTTAAACTACATAAAGTGCACAGCGAAGCAATTTTTCAAGGAAACAAAGTAACAACAGATTGCAAAACTCTCCGTCATTCACCAATAAGATATCGCGATTATTTTAATATCAATGGCAGCATTCTTAACGTTGTGAGATTGTTGAGCAAAGATAACCAAGCTTGACCAAGACTCTCGTAGAGATCGCGATAGCGTCAAAAAACAACAGGAAACCCCAGATTCAACGACTTGGCCTCAATAAATCGCAAAATACGGTAAACAACTTCACAATCTCCTTCCGATACTTAATAGATCTTGATAAGTCCGACCTTACGAAAAATACATCGGTGAATCTGATCTGAAAAAGCGATTTCCAAAGTTTTTCGCAACAGCTAATCGGATTTCAATATAGAATCTTTCTTAAAATTCCTTATTGATAAAAAAGACTTAAGAGTGCACATCCTTGAAACAAGATAAGTAAATTCTAAAGTTAAAAGAATCGATTTAGTAAATGTGGAGATAAAATAATCCTGCAAGAAAAATTGACTATAAACTGGATATTCACTGAGTATAGATAATTATAATGACTACTTGAAACTCCACAACGTTATAAAGAGCATTTATGTCCTTAAATGTGTATTCTATTATTTATATTAATCGTGCACAAAATGCATTTTATTTATAAAGAATGTAGTTAATTTTTTTATATGTCGTGATATGTCGTGACTGACAGTATCATCTCCTATGTGGGATATCTTTCAACAAAGAGTTCATTGAAGAGATTAAAGCGACTATTACAGGACAATCAGGTTAGTATTATGCAACGCGAGTCGTTTAAATGGATACATCTCAAAGAAAATTCTTATGAGAAATGACGACGAGAGCTTAAAACTTACAGAATGCTACAACTTCCTCAGAGACTAAATCGCCGAAAACATTTTCAACGAGATAAACCTCACTCAAGTGAATATTTCATGTCCTATGAGCAGCTTACGTTGATCTTAAATACCCTTGAGAGGAAAAAATACTCAACGATAAAGAATTATTTAGAGTGTGTTTCTGTTTATCTTCATTTGTACTACTCAACAGAGGATTATTGTCATCAATACTTCATTTCCTTTTCATATCAATGAATAAAACACTTCAAATTTTATCTCTTTATTATCTATTCCATGGATGACTTCAAAGCGAAACCTAAAAACTGATCCTAAAAGAATTCCAAGCTATTTTTAGCGTGAAATTTCCGACGATATCAATCGAAAATGAGGGTATGAAATCATATCGAGTACATCCCTGATTAGCTGCCGCTAAGTCAATACTATTGTATGAACTTTGATTTATAAATACTTAAAGAGGAAGAAAATGAAAATGATAAAGCAGGCATTTAAATTCTCTGTCATAAGAAACACAACGTTCATCATCCACAGTCGATAATGATGTAATCCTTCAGAAAGCTTTGACCTTAACAATGTTTTATATGCATAAGCGATAACCTTCAAAATAATGATATCCGAAATTTCCCCGTTCAGTGACCTCGTTCAAGATTCCGCAGGACTTCTCAGGCAGTTCATAATTAAATATTACAAAAACGCATAACTCTAACGCGCTAAACTTAAACTAGGCAATAATAAGGACATACCACTAGTGTTCTGATTAATTAAATAATATAAATTAGTGCAACCAAATCATATATGGCTCATTCCTATACTTCCGAAATGACCAACGTCAGAGACTGATCATATCGCCTATGTGATAGAAGTTGTCAATCTTGCCAGGCAATTAGATATGGAAGCTGAAGATGATTATGTCATCGAGATGTTGGATTCACTTAGTAAGAAGTTAACAAAAGGCGTGAATAAAACATTTCTGAATAATCCAGCACTTCAGGCCCAGTTCTGCTTGAAAAGCGCATGGTAATTGCGAGCTTAACAAAAGCTCTTGGAAAAAGTTTACAAAAGCTCTCAATCGGAAAAGGCTTACGAATGCAAAAAAACGTCGGCTCAAGCGAAGAACGCCTTATATCTACAAAGCATGGATTAAAAAATCATTAGCTTGCTACGAAGAAATTGTGTTGTCAGAGAGTTGGTCAGATTTTTATGAAGTAATCAACATCGAAATAACTTCGTTTACTACGTAACTCGTTAATATTTTATATTCTGTATTAATATGTTCAGAGATCTACAAATGTATTACTTTTTCTAAACGAGTGTTCTATTACTTGGTCCCAATTCAACGAGATTCAATACATTTATTTGAGAAGTACTACCAAGACTGACGTGAATTCAAAATACGCTATTTTCGTCGGTCCCACCTATTGCGCAACTTCGGGGTATTACTTAACCAAGAAATGTTTGCGCGATAACATTTAGGTTAAAAACTTCTCTAAATGACGGTATTAAATACACCAGAGTTACTGTCTTCTTTGTCAATAACTCGCTTCAGCAATTAGGAATTGCTTCAATCGGTTTATCGAAATTTGAATTAATTCGAGGGTTTCAAAATAAACGGGGCCTTTAGAGGTATCGAACAGTATTTCTGGGATACCGGGAGATGCTAATAATCCGGGATATGAAGTGTACAAATCCCGAAAAATTAGGACGTGTGGATACCCAATTTATAATCAATCTTATCCTATTTTCTCTCCATACACTTTATATCATTAACATCGCTCTGTGCTGGTAGATCCCCTATACTTCCCAGCATCTATGATATTTTCGTAGGTTCTGTCTGCGATTATTGTACTTTAATATTTGTATTTTAACATTTGAATTCACATCATTTTATTTTTAATGTCCTTATTTTTCTTGATTTTTAATGTTGCATACTTCTGTATTCTTCTTTGTATTCTTTTTCTTATTGGTTAAATGGAAGATGGGACTTGATTTCTCAAATTCGCCAAATAAAGTCCCATGTATGTATTGTTTATAGGGCTTTGCGTAAATTTTCCCAAGAGTTTCGAAAATGGTACGCTTGATGCAGGTAAGCGATAGCTTAAAAAAGGCATGAAATTCCGTTTGATGTGTTTTTAATTACTTCTCCCTCTTTCAAG
The DNA here is from genome assembly GCA_000376725.2 of Ladona fulva. NCBI lineage: Eukaryota > Metazoa > Arthropoda > Insecta > Odonata > Libellulidae > Ladona > Ladona fulva. The sequence continues at coordinate 21,634 of KZ308378.1, forward strand.
AAATTTCCTCACAAATGAGGGTTCGCATGAGGTCCGGACGTCGTATACAAAAATCGCGACGGCGAGACAGAAAACTAACTTGCTTTGATATTTTACAGTTAGAGTTGACACGTTCATCTATAGTCAGCAATAGAAGCCACGCTACGGTAACGTATTCAAACAAAAAGATTTTTTTAAGCCTAACTCTGTGATGTTTCCCCACCGTTGACGATATTCTCTGGAGAAAGGCCCTTGGATGCAAAAGGGCATGAGGATTAGCAAAAATAACTCTCCTTGGCGAATAAAGATGAGAATTAGGCTCCTGCATCACGCCCGCAAAGAAACGACTTATGGGAGACATGGTGCTGCTCTCATTAGCATTTGGAATTAGAGCGCACCGGCGATCGATGTGGATCCAGCCAGGAGTAGTACGAGCATTGACTCATCGCACCGGGAATAATTGGACTCGAATGCCTCCGAGCAGTAAACGTTTTTCTTTTGTCTACCATAGGTGCGGACGACCTCCTGTGAACCGAAGAAGGTTATTGAGCGTCGATGGCACTTTTTTTCTGTCTGGAAAAGAATTCGTCGCTCTAAGGCTGCACAAAGAATGTTTCCTTGAGAGAAAGGTCTTCGGACGTTTGTCCCCCAGCCTTTGTCTTCCACCGAAGGTACAGTTTCCCGAAACAATACTCTCAGAGAGAAAGTATCAAAGTACGGATTCGCCAAAAAGATATTTCATGAGTCATTCTGCCAAATGATTTTTTTAATGCCTTGTAAATTAAGGTCACGCGGCCAAGATTTTGTAAGTAAACAAGATCTTCGTGATAGCTTGATTGGCTATTAATCTGTCCTGAGATTGGAATACTGGGGTTCGATTCCCGGATACGTGTAAATTTTACACTACTATTTATTCCTTGCGTATTCTCCAAGTACCCGGCGTCTCGTGCAAAATTTCTTAATCACTTTTCTGTTAAATCTTTTAAAATTAAATCGTCTTAATGTTGAACATATCTAGATGTTACTTTGTGCGTAGATGGGCATGTGAGTTTGAATGCTCCTCTAAAGCTGGAGAACTAGACTTCAAGAAGTTCTCATGTTTTCCATAGGTTTAAAAGTTGAAACCTTGAAGACAAAATTTATTTTTATCTTCCGATTCTTCGTATATTCAACCCCAGGCCATTCCGAAACCTTCCAAAATAACATTCTAGCAAATCTTTCCCTAGAAATATTTATTTATTCAGTATAAATTACTTAGAAACAATTATCAAGGAGGTGAAGACAAGTCTCTTCACAAAAATAATACATTGAAGAACATTGTTCTCAAGCTCAGACTATGTTTATGTGCTGAAATCACGTGAAAGTTAATGAAATCTACCAAACCATTATAAACACTTGTCATTCTCAAGACCCATCCTGATGACGTCATAATTTATCGTTAAAATCGAGCTATGTTTGACTTCTCATTATTCTTGCTCACATATTAAAAAAAAACAGGCCGGTATGGAAAATAAAATGATAAATTTTATACCAGGGAAATTCGACTCGGTAATATTTTACGATTATATTTGCCAACCACATAACAGAAAACGGCACGGCCTTCGAACTATGAACGATGCTAATTTCCTTACACCATAAATAATAACAGTATTAGTATTTTTGAAAGTACTTGGACAGCTGAGGTCACTTCGCACATATGGATCACCACCGAGAATCGAACCCGGGCCAGATTCCACAAAAGACGAACGCTCTACCCACTTGGCAATCAGAGAGCCCCCATAAATAATGGCAGCAAATCATATTTGGAACGATTGCAATTTAGGTATCAGTGTGATTTTTTTCAAGGTTTGAGGTAAAGGTGTTAAATTTTTGCACATTGAAGTTGTGCGGCTAAATCTCAAGGCATAACAAGTGTGAAAATTGGCAAAATGATTCCCTAAACAGTGTGGAAGAGACGCTGCATGGTAGTTCAGTGGTTAGAATACCTGCCCGGAAAGTGGGATACCTGGGGTCGAGTCCCAGTCATGTCGCTATTTTTCACACTTGTTATTCCTTGTGATTTTTTTCATCTACTATCACTTTTTCATCTAGTATTTAGGTATCAGTGTGATTTTTTTCATCTAGTGGTCAATTTCTTTACGTCGAAGCAAATTTTGCTAAGTAACCAAAATGTATGCATCACATGTCCAATATCAAATCTTACCGCTGATTACTTCAAGAATTAAACGGTCACTTTAACTGACCAAATACTACTATCTATAACGAAATTTACAATACTATAACGAAATTTACAATACTATAACGGAACATATGCTGCTACAAATATGCAAGGAAAGTATCTTAACACGACTGTTAATGAATTACACATTTAGAATAACCCTGGGAGCCGTTATGCCGGTGGTCCGCGTCTTTCCTTCTGTGGCCGTGACAGAAAAAAATGGAAAGGAAACGCACTAACCGGTCTTCCAAGAATTCCCTATGCGCATCTCAAAAGCAATAGTATCATCTTCAGATATCGATGAATACTAAAAAGAAGACCCTTTAATCCGTCTCCTTTCCCTTTTTCTGTGTCGGTCGCAAAGGGAAAGACGCGAACCGCCGGGATAACGGCTCCTGGTGTGTTTTAAACGTGTAATGCTATAAACATGATAAAAGACATACATATTAGAGTAAATTTCCGCAGAACTGTAGATAATAAGAACACAGAGACTTTGATAAATAATCGGTCTATCGGCAGCCTGATGTTATCTCGATATAACCTTCAGGGAAGAAAATAAAAAGGATCCTCTTAGAAAAACACTTTTTATTAACAGAAAAAATTATCAGAAATCGCAGATACTCCTTGGCGTTGATATCAACGAAAGAAAGGGCATTTTTATCTTTGATTGCAGTTGGTATAACTAACCTTGGGTAAAAAAACTCCTTGGGTAAAAACTAACTTGGGTAAAACTCTTTTGAAGTTAATAAGGAGAGACCTCACAAATGGTAGCACAGTAACCTAAATTCCTAATTTTGATTTTAATTTTTTTAAATAGAAAAATATATAAACTGAAAAGATTTTTTTAAGCCTAACTCTGTGATGTTTCCCCACCGTTGACGATATTCTCTGGAGAAAGGCCCTTGGATGCAAAAGGGCATGAGGATTAGCAAAAATAACTTTCCTTGGCGAATAAAGATGAGAATTAGGCTCCTGCATCACGCCCGCAAAGAAACGACTTATGGGAGACATGGTGCTGCTCTCATTAGCATTTGGAATTAGAGCGCACCGGCGATCGATGTGGATCCAGCCAGGAGTAGTACGAGCATTGACTCATCGCACCGGGAATAATTGGACTCGAATGCCTCCGAGCAGTAAACGTTTTTCTTTTGTCTACCATAGGTGCGGACGACCTCCTGTGAANTTTGACGATAAAAACTTATACTATATATAACTTATATACTTCACGTTTGACGATAAAAACTTGTACTAAGAAACTAAATCATGCACACAGGCTGACACACTTTCCAATTAATGATGAATTCCTCACACTAAATGGCAGTAGTTATCAATTACAACTGATCTACCAATAATATTATTGTCTAACGTGAGGAAAAACACAAGAAAAGCCATAAAATTATAGAAATTTGCCTCTGCTTTATATTAATTCACATACATTGAAAACTACATCTTTATCCTTGATCGAAACGACGGTTATTTAAACAATTTTCCGTACATTTGATACCAAAAAAATTAAATGTGAGGCGACGAAATATCACAATCACCACAAATTTTTAAGATTCCAACATTTTTTTAAACGAATATATGTTACTAGGGTAGTCCCAGAAGTACCCGACCTAACAAAGAAAACGCAAAAATTGGGAAAAAATATTTATTTCCCAACAGCCTCCTTTTAGCGCAATATACTTACAAATGTAATGAATAATAAGGAAATGATCATTTGCCGAAATTTGATAAACTGCAAAGATCTCACCACCGTGCTTCCTTTATTCTATCATTTGAATATTCTTACGCAGCTTCTACGGAGAGAGGAGAGCGAGAATCTTGGAAAAATAGCGACAGTAGGCGACGCGTAGCAGACGGACGTGACAACAGTTATTCCGTCGTCAAGCCAACGAACGAAAGAGAAGTATAAAGGGGAGGAAAAATGGATGAAAGTCACGGAGGAGAGGTTATAGGTCGAGACAAAAAAGTCCATGAGTACAAGAGGATCGGAGGCCCATCTTAACATAGCGCTCACAATAGGCAGGGAGCCAAAAGAGAGTGAGAAACGGAGAGACGTAGGCGAGGGGAAGAGGAAGATGAGCGTAAAACGAGGGAGGAAAGGAATACCAAAGAAAAGGGTTCCACAAAAACACAAACAATATATGGCTATGAGAAATATATGGCAAAATGAACTATAACAGAGGGTGCCAAAATCGGCGGAAATCGTTGCAGAACGTGGCGATAAACGAAAATCCGTCAAAAAGTGCCCCAATTCTATTATTATTAATCACCATTGGTTGTCGAAGATCTTGCAATATGGATATTCTCGGGAACAAGAGACGAGGTTTATCAATACATACCTTTAAATCTTCTTACGTATATGTTTCTTGTTACATTCGTAGTCGTAGTAATGTTGTTAAAAGTGTTTCATCAGCTTTCGAACTTAGCTTCAGCTTCATTTCGCACAGATGTGCTCCCACCGGGAATCGAACCCGGGCCCACTTTCATCAAAGTCGAAATCGTTACCCACTTCGCTATCCGACAGCCCTTGCTACATCTATTTGATTGAACTCATTCAGTTTTCAAACGACTGAACTGCTCGCCATCACATGCTTTGTGCATCAGAATTTTAATGGGTAAAAATGCCTGTAAAGAAAACGGGTGAAAGGAAAGAAAAAGCACTGCGGATGAGAAAGGAATTAGAAAGAGAATGACAGAAGAAATCGGCGACCCGAATCCATGGAAACAAGGTCTCCTCACCCTCCGACGAAAAGAAAAATAAACAAGGAGTTGGCAAACAGGCGAAGCTAAATGGAGTGGCGGGAGGACGTCCATTACTAGGGAAGTAAACAAAAACAAAGCACACGCGGAATCTCCGTAGCAAATGAAATCGGCTCTTGCATATTCTGCTAACCGAGCTGAGATTCTTCCACGCCTGCTAACTTCAAGTTTCATTAGCGAGACGGTTTTCCGTCACCCAACTTTGAAGATCCAAGGAAAATGATTCGGAAGCAGATGGTCTAAACGTTCAATTCTGGCTCCTTTCCTATCCTTCTATAGGTTTTCACTTTGCCTAATCGACAGTGAGTAAAAGTGAGGTTTAGAAGCTGATAATCATAAGAAAATCCCCGCAAAAAATGATAACTATCGAAAAATCCACTTCTCAGAAAACTTTTCCGTAGTGATAAATTTACTGCACCAACAAAAATCAACTGCACCACTGATTCCGTTACACCATTGGTTGTCTTGAAGTCCGATTTTCAGGGATTATTTGTAATATTAATAGCCTATTAAGTGCACCGAAAACGCTTTTCGGAAATTTTTGTACGGTAATTTTTGTAATTTTTTTATTCCAATGCCTCGTTTAATTTGAGCAATCTAACTCAATAATTTTCACCATAGATTGATTGATGAGGAAAGTTCTCGTAACGGAATACTTTCTGTGGATACACATACGTACCAAGCCAAAACAAAATCAAAACAAGAATCAAACAACAAATACAAGTCTAACAAGACAAATTTGTCCAAAAATGCCACACCAATACAAACAGCGGTAACTGGACGATGAACTGCAAGTTCCTGACACGCATTAAAAGGCTACTTTTTGTTCTATATTCATCTTCCTATAACTACGACACACACGAGAAATGTTTATTGACCGAAATTAAATAAATTAATATTTTTCACCTATACTTTTATAACCAATCAAAGGTTATTGATTCAAATATGGACTGAAATCAACGAGAACGAATGAGGATTTGCGACGCATTTTTCGGTTCATTAGTTTTCATATTTAGGATGTCTTCTATTCATTTCAATGTCCACAGTAGTTGGAACTAGATGGATTTTGAGAACAAATTCAGGACTGACTTGTAAATAGATAGATTTTAAACCTAAATTTGGAATCTGTGCCAGGATTTCAATAACTTTTTCAAACTCAGCATTAAATTTCGTTAAGAAATAATGTTTTAGAAAGATAAAGTTAGTATTTTACATCTTCTCCATTCAAAAGTTCTATTCAAGTGATGAGAATTTTGTCACAGAAATTAATTATACGAAAACTTCTAACAATTAATTGGAGAATAATTATCCTCGACTTATAAAAAATATTCCAGATATATCAGTATAGAATGACCTAAACACGTTATCACGTTCCTTATTACTAATATATATTAGTATCATTAAAAATTTGTAATTCCTGTAATAAGTTTGATAGAAAGTATTCGAAAATGGGCAATTACTTAGATTGAAAAGTCATGCAGAAAAGACAATGCAGTAGCATTAAATACGGCATGATAAAAACCGAAAAACGATAGGAGATTTTCAAAAATTGGCATAGCCATACATACGGCAATAAATAAAGGAGATAATTTCCATATTAGACGATTGAAACAAAGACCAAAGAAGAAATGTAAAGAAATATTATCTTTCATATATTAAAAACATTTGCCTACGTTTATTTTAAGAACAATTTCTGGACCTATCCCATAAAAGTAACCAAATGAAGAGAGTCGGGAATTTAGGGAGAAAAGTCAGGAAAAATAAACAAAATGACTGCACAGAGTAAAGATAGATCGGGAAAACATGTTTCTCAAAACTGATTTTAAAAGAGGAACTCTGACTATCCTAAAAAATTGAAGACGCTACGAATGTATAAGAGAATAAAAGAATCCCGGTAGAGAAAGGATTCATTGTGTGATTCAGAATATCTTTCTGCACGTATTTTTATGACTACTAGTTCGAGTTAAAGGTAGTTTCAAAATCAACTCTTGCCACTGATACTCACTTTCATTGGTCGTGACTTGACTTGGTGTTTATTTATGCTGGGCCAGATGAAGCCGAGTGGCCCCCTCTTCCCCTGGCCCAGCGCTCTCTCTAATGGTCAAGTACATATATACATATAAACAATTTTTGTTTTAACATATATTACATGTTAATAATTATACATTTTTATGCATTGACAGTTAAGGAAATTAAGGTAGCACTCACACAAATTCACATGGCTCACTCACAGAACCACACACACGTGCTATATTTTTTATTGCAAAAAATGAAGGAGTAACCTCGCCCTGGTTGGGTTACTTCTTATCGCGAAACTATTCTCAAAATATTTCACACAAGGAAAAGGGTAATTGACTCGAACCCATGCCTACAAACTCTCCCAAAACCGCTTGAGAGGATGTTCCAGCTTGATAGCTCAATTGGAAAAAGCATCCGACCGGAGAGTATAAGATTCCAGATTTCATATTCGAATCCTAGTCCTGTCCGACTTTTTTCATGTCCGTTTCTCCTTAGAATTTCTCAGAATATTTCACGAACACCGTAAGTAAAAGCTTCTATAGCAAGTCTTAACCTAATGCTTGAAATACACAACTAAAAAATGATGACTTTTGAACAACTGATCGGCGTTTATTATTACGAAGAAATATTCTAGCATGCATTTTCAATGATTGTATCAAAAATATATCTCTCGTTTCCTAGAAACAAAAAGTGTCACTTCAAATACTATTTTTATGTCATCTAGGGACAAAAGAAGTAAAACATCAATCCAATATCCCATCAATCTAATCCTACCAAGGAAAAACATTATTATCGAATGGAAAACAACTCATGTAAATGAGTCAAATCTTTCAATTAAATCCATTACAACCCTGCCTATACTTTATATCTTATTTGTAATGCAGGTCAGCAACAGATGCCGATTCGAAAACCGATAGAATATTTAAAGAAAATTTTTCGAATGATTCCTAGACGATTCGAACGATTCCCCTAGATATTTGACGCAATGGCGCAAAGTTAACCCGCGTTCGAACGCGAAGTACGACTGTAACGTATGGAGCAGATGTTGCAGACGATGGGCATAAAATCCTCCACCTCCTTTTCCGGAGAGTAAGTCATACAATTTTTATGAAATGGCGTACTCCATCATGACGTTTGTCCTACATTAATAATCGCTGTTGAGAAACAAGACATCAAATCCTAAACCTATACCGGTTTTACGCCTAAAATTCTGAAGTAAGAACAATTGGAACAGAAAAACTCTTCCTAGAGTAAAGAAACTGTAAGATCTAACGAGGACGCTATGGAAGTGTGGACTACTACGTAGCAGACGGACGTGACAACAGTTATTCCGTCGTCAAGCCAACGAACGAAAGAGAAGTATAAAGGGGAGGAAAAATGGATGAAAGTCACGGAGGAGAGGTTATAGGTCGAGACAAAAAAGTCCATGAGTACAAGAGGATCGGAGGCCCATCTTANTCTAGGGACAAAAGAAGTAAAACATCAATCCAATATCCCATCAATCTAATCCTACCAAGGAAAAACATTATTATCGAATGGAAAACAACTCATGTAAATTAGTCAAATCTTTCAATTAAATCCATTACAACCCTGCCTATACTTTATATCTTATTTGTAATGCAGGTCAGCAACAGATGCCGATTCGAAAACCGATAGAATATTTAAAGAAAATTTTTCGAATGATTCCTAGACGATTCGAACGATTCCCCTAGATATTTGACGCAATGGCGCAAAGTTAACCCGCGTTCGAACGCGAAGTACGACTGTAACGTATGGAGCAGATGTTGCAGACGATGGGCATAAAATCCTCCACCTCCTTTTCCGGAGAGTAAGTCATACAATTTTTATGAAATGGCGTACTCCATCATGACGTTTGTCCTACATTAATAATCGCTGTTGAGAAACAAGACATCAAATCCTAAACCTATACCGGTTTTACGCCTAAAATTCTGAAGTAAGAACAATTGGAACAGAAAAACTCTTCCTAGAGTAAAGAAACTGTAAGATCTAACGAGGACGCTATGGAAGTGTGGACTACTACAAATGTTTATTTATATTTATTTGTATTTATAAATGTTCAATTTACTTTGAACTGTAGGTGAAAGTTTATGAATTCCTTAACATTTAAAGATATTATATAAACTAAAAATTTGAAGATTGGTAATTACAAATATGCTGATATTATAATGTACTGATATTATATAAATGTCGATGTTATAAATAATTAAATTATTGAAATGAAATTCGTAAAGAAAAGTACGTGATCGCCTCATCCACACTTTACGTAAATATGGCTAGACTGAAATTGGATATTTGCATTGCCTTTTCTTACTTTCTAGCATCTTGTTTCTCTTTAAAAAAACCTTAAAATGGAAAGGATTTTTTCCGAATTCGAGAAAAAGTACCAAATCTTTGAACTTCGTAAGTAAGAGGGAATTCAGCTTAAATAAATAATTTTAACTCGACGGTTTAAAAGAGAGAGAAAATATCCCTTTTCGAAAACGAAGATACTTTGACTTTTTCCTAACGGTATAAATGAAAACGCTTCTCTCAGGCTATTATCTACCTTACAATATATGTTCTAATTCTAGATATTATATAAAGTGTTTCTTATAAAAGTATTTCTTGGAAAGATTATATTGAAAGAAACGAAAGAGGTGAAATCGAAAATGAAAGTTTACCTTAATTAATTAATTTTAATAAAGAGATTTCAACGGAAATTTGAAAATAGCTTGATGAAATTTTACCGAAAACCACTTACGAAAAAAATTAAATTCGTAACTGAATTCTGTTTATTATTCTGGATGTTTAAGAATGAAATTGCAATAGAAAATGGATATTTCCTAAACTTTCACAAAGCAGCTTAAACTAAGATACTGTATTTACAAATACTGTATCTTAAATAATGACATCGTTTTTTTATACATGCTTATGAAGACGCTCAGTTCCTGGCTTCAAAATAACAAAGAAATTTTCATTGTGATTTATTTTAAAGATAACTCGCCAATTAATGGAATATATTTTAGTCTTCATGATAGCAATTAAAATTGTTATTGATAAACAGCTCAAATGTCATTAAAAACAGTATTGGAACGCAATTTAAATTTCTCTCATAAAAGTAAGCGAAATTCTCTACTTTATTTGGACTGCATAATCGAGATATTTCACGTTGATCATAGTGCTTCATATCTACATTAAATTATTCTGAGAGTAGAAAAAACTTGTCTAGCAAAAAAAACAATAAAAATTCTTCATTTGAATTTTATTTTGCTTATCTTTCTGCAGTTTTTCAAGATAGCAACTGATCTGGAATACGAACAGTTATTGGCATTTACTTTTTTGCTACTCTTGCATTAATATATATTATACGTTAATAAACCGAATTCTTTGGTGATTTAAATTAGAGTAATTCATTATCCCTCGAAATTAATTTGTGCCTCTAGTGGAGTATCAAAGAATAGGGTTGGTTTAGATTGGGGTTCTACTTATGTTAGATTCATAGTATACACGCAAATTCCCGCTCTTATTTTCCGTGATAAAAACTTGTGTTTTCTTTAACTTCAAATTATTTAGATAAAATCTATCATCCTTCCTTTATTTGTTTCACGGTAGTATAATCAAGGTTGGATTTATTGACCAAGCTAATGACGATTTAAAAATTTGTTCTCAGCAAGATGATTTCGAGTTCCACCGCATTGTAGTAGCTAGTAGCGACGACGTGAAGTGACCTGAAGAAGCCTGCTGCAACGCAGGCGAAACGTCATCACTACTAACTACTTCAACGCGGTGGAACCCGAAATCGGCATGCTGAGACTCGCCGCGGAAACCTACGAACCTACAGATTTAAGAAAATGTCCTACATCAGTTGAAATATCCGATCGAAAGGAAGCAAGAATGACGGAAATAAGGATTTATTCATTTGAGAAATGGAAAGAATCTTACTGAATAATAAATATTTAGAATTACGTTTTCTCGCTAAACTCTACTTTGTATAGAGTTTGGAAGATAAACATTGATTTTCGGCTCGAGAAACTTGAAGCCCCCGGCATCCGCTTGGCGACACTCTCCCACTTTTTTTCAGAATATTTTTCTTTTTTGGATGTTTTTCTATAAAATAACGACTCAAAAGTGGGAAAACCCCATAACATAATACCAAAGGTCGACTGTCTTATTGCAATAAATAACGTTTACGACATCATGAAGCATTAAAGTTTACATTTTCATAATATGAGGTTCTTGACTGGGGATGATTCTAACACCAGAACACCTCTCGATTTGTCCAGATTTTATTTTATTTACCGACTACGGAATCAAAAATGGTATATGTTTTACTATTGTACTCTACATTTGCATTACTGCTACTTTCCTGAACGATAAATATTTCGGTTATAAGACAAGACCCATAAAACATGGTATTCGTAGAGTCCACTGACTTAACAACAGCTCATTATTCTGAACTTTTTAGTCCTTTTCCTGCGAGACCTCTCGGATTTCCTTGAGGATTTCGTCGATAACTGGCTGGGCAATTCACCAGCGAACAAAGAAAAATCTCAGATTCTATTCAACGAGAATCCCTTGAAGATTTACGAGGAGAAGCAAGCTTGCAGAATTCAAAAAAAAAAAATATATTCAAGCTCTTATACCTTAGAAGTTTTCGCCCGGTCGATAAAAGTATTCTTTCATAAATTAGCTGCTCTACAGTTAATTCAGCTTTTCTAGAATTAGTATCGCTTACCTTTAAATCTTATAAAACGCCGATGGCAGAACAATAATGTAGATAAAGTACTTCGACACAGAATCAGTCCTAACTTTGTGGTAATTATTAACACAAAAATGCTCCATGAGAGAATCGATTTACTAAACCATAAATAAATATACTAATCGACATAGGTTTCGTAGCAACACTACATCATCAGGTGATCAAGTGAACTGACCTGATAACGAATTGCAAAAGGTAGAACATTCTCATAAACTTTGGGAAATGCAAAAACTACTCTTAGAGAATGTTCCAAAAGAACATATTTTGGGGACAAAAACTGCGATATTCACTGTTTATGTTTACCTAGATTAAGCAATGTTCAGACCAATGTTTCCCAAAAGTTTTCCGCGATAAAATTGAAACGTTCAAAAATCAGTAACTTTTCGCTTTGTGAATAGATTGTGCTATCACTGTAATCAATAACTTACCGCCATTAATAATTTATAGCAAATAATAAAGGGTACTGCAAAATAACATAGGTGTTCCGTTGAAATCTAAAACTTTATGAATTGCTCCGTCAAAATAAAAGTTTATAAATTATACAAGTCTACACTTTTTTGCGAACCGAAAACGTAAAAATAATATCGGAAGCTGCATGTAAAAAAGGTCTACAACGACGTAACTGTGTCAATCAATGATTAATCGAAAGTGTCAAATATGGAATCTAAGGAAAGAAAAACTTTTATGGCTTAATTCAAGCTTAAGAGATAACAATGTCACATGCAGGAGAAAAGTAAATTCTGAAGGTGTCGTTGCATCTTGCCTCCATTCTTATCCTCTCCCAATGCAGGATCGATAGGGAAACGACAAACCACTGCAGTGTCCTACGAAATGATAAATCCTCACTCCTAGCCTCTCTCACCAAGCACAGCTGTTTTTCCCCTCCTACGACGCATTTAATTCCTCTTTTAGTCATTCTCAGCCCGCGGTGACGGACGCAAACTCCCTACCACACCGCCGCGCCACTTTTTCAAATCCTTGCCGCCCATCTCCGAAACCCTGACTGCCATGAGACCCGAAAGATATCAATACATCCCTAAAGAGAGTCATACAGAGCAGTATCTCCGTGGGAACGAGGATGGTAGGCAGTGGAAATGAGGGGGGAGGAGAGAGAGATAATTAAGGAAGAAGTTCGAGCGGAGACGTCGGCGGAACTGGAGGATTCCGCGGTCCGGAAGAGGGCGATTTCCACCGGAGGTGGGGATAATACTGCGGCGGGGTGGTTCCAATCCTTGTTCTCAGTTTTTCTGGGCGTAAAGAATCGAAGGACGGTCAGCGGTAAGATATTCAACGCGGCGGCGATGTCAAGAACTACGTCCACGGTGCTATACGGAAGACTCGGCCGAGTGGGGCTTCCATGAAGACGTGAGTACAGCCTTTTTTCCGCACTAGTCCAGATTCCAGTCGTCTCTTTCTTTCGTTTGCCGTTTATTTGGGTCGTCTGTAGAGTGAGTAATCGATATCACGTGGAGGAGGGCTGTAGAACGAGAGAGCTCTGCCAAAACGTTTACGTTAGCCTGCGCGCGGAAGATGCTGTTATTGCAGGCTGAGTCATCTCAATACTTTTGAATGTATATGTTCTATAGTAAACGCATAAAAAAATAGGTACTTATCTATCTGTGACCTCATTCACCAACATATGATGTTTTTTTAATAAAGGGAGGCATCGAAGATTTCCGAGGTAAGGAAATAACGTTGCATTTCTTCTTACCGAAGTAGTGAAAATACTCGTCTGCTCCCAAATTTAATCTGGAAACTACACATCTTATTTTCCGCATAGAAATTAAAACCGAAGTAAAAAGGTATTTAATCTCCATATGGAAAATTAGTTTTTACTTATTAGAAGTTTTTACTTAGTTGACAACTGTGTATAGAGTGACAATTTGATTTATTATTGTAATATTACCAAGAAATAAATATACTTTTATACAAAATATTACTTTCGGATATTGTAATATTACCAAGAAAATTTTTGCAATTTTTCTGCTCTTCAAATTTAGGTAGTATGAAGACGTATAATTAAGAGAGAGTAATAAAGGATTATGATAAAAATAATTTTCAGTACTACCGTTTTTATAAGGGATCCATGCAAAAGAAAGTTAGCCTTTCTATATAAATTCCGATTAACACCGAATTTTTGTTCTCATATCAGATTAATAATCTAATTAATATTAGAATCATCAACATTTCCTTCAGTGTATGATTAAAAAGAGCGAAACAAATATAAATGATTTAGTGCTTCATCCTGAAGATGTTTTCAAAGAATCCGAAACGTCGATTCAAATCGAAGATACATTCCGGCTGGAGACCTTAATCCGATTGGCGAAACAGTTCTCTATTCGTAGTTTTGTAAAAAGGTCTACATCACCAACGTCTTATCCAAATATGAATGAAAGAAAGGTTCTCTATTGTACTATTCTAAAGCCTACAAAATACATGAAGCAAAAATTGTGGGCTAATTAAAGTTCCATTTGAAAAGAAGTAAAATGTTGTGATACGTTAAATTAAAAATATACCATACGCTGCGTAGTAAGATTTAACTAAATGTTAATGATTACTTTCCGCCTTAGAATTCTCGATAATAGACAGGGTAATGTTACCAATATACCGTGAAAATGTGAATCGATTCAATTGATGTTGTCTCCAGGTAGTTTAGATGTTGATATAAAATCGTTAGAGCGTGGAGCTATATTTCGTGTCCTTACCTGATCCATTAGAATAAAAAACACTGCCCCTTACACTAAAGCATAGAGTTATATTTCAATAAAATATCTTTTCTCTGTTGCATTCACAAAATTAGCGAATTTTGTCAACTAAAGAACGTATGAAACACTTAAGGATATACATGTTAAGGATACAGGTCCTAAACGAATCAAATAGGGGATAGGAAAATAGTTTTTTCATCTTAAAATGTTAACATTTCATAAGCAAAGTAATATGTAGCGAGGATTTTCCCTTTTTTCGATTCTGTATATCTGAAAATATATCCGCCATGATGATATTGGGTTAAAGGAAAATTTTATTACTTCAATATTATCAAACAATACTACCCTGTCACTTATTAGAATGTTGGTGATTAAAATATATACCGGCGTGGGCGCGGCAAACACTCCTCACTTAAGCGGGCCTAAATACCTTGGGCTGTAACTGGGCTTTCGAATTCTAAAAATATAACTGTGTTTATTTAGGAATGACAACTTATCTCTGGCGAAGGGATTCGCATTACGATTGCAGGATAGTTCCACACTAGGAAAGGGTTCGGACTGAAAACAGGGTATCTTTTTCTAGCAAGGCAGAATGCCTCTAGACATTTTATCGAGGAATCGAAAACAAACCACTACCATGGAATTCTTTACCATGGTTTTCCAACTTCTTTGTGATTTAGTTTTTTCATTTTACTATATTTTTATTTCTCCTTTTATTTCCAGCTTTTGTTCCTCATTGAATGAACTACAGCAGTACCAGAAAAAGTTAATAAAAATATCCATTATTGATGAGAAACGACTATAATACACATGGTGGTGGCCATAACTTTGTGGAAGACTGACATAGCTTAGAAGTTTGATGAGCGATTAAAGAAGGAACTTAAATTTAACTTACACTTTCAACTATTTAAAGTACATATAACACAGACGAGTAACAGTAATCATCGATTCAAAGAAAATGAGTATATAGTCGAAAACAGTTGCTATAAAATAATATGCTTATACGTTTTCTTGTTTAATTTCTCAACGTCAAAAACGAGCATGCCTTATCTAAAGGCTGACGGATTAAGAAATACATTTAAATTTTGATTATTCTTAACCTGTTAAAGCACGAGTTTAAAATGAATTGTTAACGTTTAAAAAGATAGCTATTCGCAGAATTGTGGATTACTACCTTCAACTTCTGAAAAGAATAGCGAGAGAGGAAATATCCTCACAATAAAATGATTCTTTCTAGTTCTTACATTCGATCATTAAAATTAAAATAACAATGTAGAAAAATGTACTTCGATAATTAAATGATTCCATAAATCCGGAAACGGAACGGAAAGAGAGTACAACTAATAATTCATTATCATAGATGAAATGAACATATCTTCCTTAAATGTTTACGACTGTTGATTAGTAATGCAAGATACTCAACGGATGTATGTAGTCAAAAATTCATTTAGGTAATCGATGAGATATATCGAATTAAAAATTGTAATCTTTACCATTTTAAGCATAAGATCTATCATTTTAGATGATATTTCAGTTAAATTTTAAGTTCTACATTTGAGCGGTTAAATTTCCAATAATTCGAATCTTGAATAACGTTGTGTAATGGAATATTATTAAACAAATAAGTGGACTGAAAACAAAAAAATAATATACAAAATGCTAAACTTAAAGATCTTTAAAAATATTTTCTAAGCGGTGGTCTTGGAAAAGAAGGTGATCAATTCAAATAATATCGAACTAAAAAGGGGATACGTAAATGCTTTCATGAATCCTCAAAGAATACTTGTAACTGTAGCGTAGATTTAATGGCTTAGTAGCCTATTATGTGACAGAGGAAGTTCCGCGGGGCAGAAAAGAGTCTAGGAGCTCCATGTTTCAGTCTTAGGCAGCATATGTTGCCCTCTGCCATCGTAACGACGGATTATCATGAGATTGCAACGGTTTTCGGCACTTAATTACAGTGACTCGCGTGACGAGCTCAGCAGGATCTCGAAAGCGGAAGAAGCCGAGAACCTTTGGCAGTGAACTAGAAATAAATAGACGAAAATAGCCGAAAGATGATCCCTTTCCTAGAGAGGATTTTCACACGAAACGATCCAGCTTACTCCGAATAACTAAGCTGTTAATGGAGAGTCAAGAAAGATATCGTCCAACTGATTTCGAGCGTAAAACTCAGCCGAGTAGACTTTTAAAATTAGTCAACACATTTTGAGTTTGAAGAAGTATAGAATATAATGAAATGATAGTGCTGTATGCCACGCTGAACTAAGTGATCGTCAAATAAATCCGTTCCAGCCTGCAGTTAAAACGATATTTAAAAAAAATGGAAGCCTAAATGGAATGCAGTCATTTTAAAAAGAAAAAGTAACGTCAATGACCGAATCAACGAAAATAGAAAATTAGAACGGTGAGGTTTCTTGTTATTGAATTTAATGGAAGTTATAATACATTGTTTAATTAACGATTTTTTGCAAATTTTCCACTAAAATGTGTAATAAGGTCAAACACTTCTGTAAGCGATAGCATTAAATGGTGTATCTAAAAAGAAATATCGTATTATATCCTGATAACAGTTGAAATTTCTCGTTTCATTTCATGAAATTTTTCCTCGAAAAATAGACGAGAGAATGAAGATTAATTCAACTCTTTTCTACATTTCTTACGATAATTTAGTTTTTTTTTTGGATTTAAATGTTTTCGAACATCAAAGAATGATTTCAATATATAACGGCTTTGTCGGTAAGATAACCTTTTTCATTCAAAACTTATTTTCCCATACTCAAAAAAGTCTTTATCTATCGTCTTTCTAAACTGTATCCATGCAACGATAGTTTTCAATTTTAAGCAAATTTAAAAAAATCTCTCATAATTAATTTAGTTAAGCTCACACTTACCCATAAAATCAACTCAGAGATTGACTAATATGGATGCTTTTCATTTTTGATTCTTTATAATATACAAAAATAAGATCAAGAAAACAACTTACTATAATATACATAAATAAGATCAAGAAAAAGACACTCTAGAAAACCCAACTGTTATAAACGTGCCAGGTCGTGATACGAAACACAATTAAACAAAACATAAAAATTGTAAGCATCAAAACCATTTGCTGCTGTAATATAACACATCCATCGTTCTTTCGTCTCAATGCGAGAAATTAATTTTTGTGAGGAAACATTTCTACCTGCTCTTTTGCTCCAACGGTCGGTTTGGACTACAAAATTTAAGCGTAGTTTAGGTATTTTCAAAATTAAAATTTGATCAAGAGAACGAGCTCATTATTCTGTAACAATAGCATTAATAAAACTCCGCTGTCAGTGATTTCTAACCACTGCCCAATAAATAACCATATTACATCTTTAAGAATCTTCCTCGACATTTATGCCATTTTTTATGTGTTTCATGTGGACGTATTTCATCGACTGCTTTACGATAAAAATACCCTGTCGGTTGCAAAATGTCTTCACATCATTTAAACGTTTACGTCTAACCTCGCCGATTTAAACGTAAGGGAAAGATATTGCCGTATACATTATTTGGCTGTAATTTTTTGTTTAATTCTCCTATCTTTTACGTAAAATATATTTTTATAAATCTCTTGTGTCTATCAAAGGGAGTATAAGTTTAAAAAAATACCAGAAAAAGACAGCTGATGCAGCATAGTTTAACTCACCTATAAGTGTCAATGGTGCTCTTCGATCAGTCAATTATCTCCAGCACACAGTATCAGATTCATCCAATAGAAGGCCTGCGAAGTAAAGGAAGACAAATGTGAACATCTAAATTTTGGTACAAAAATATAATCATTTAATAAATAATGAACTTTAGCCTGCATAAATGGACATAAAAATTCGAAGTACTATGTAAATGTATTTTCGACTGCTACATTTCATTTTATACCATTTTCCTTACTCTTAAAAACTTAACGTATGCTTCCGTACTGTAAAGAGTCACTATAGTAATAATAATAATAATAAATCGACTTTATTTCAGGGCGAGATTGAGACTAGTAAGTCTCTTCTTACATCTAACCCTGTATACTAGCTACTACTAGCTATAGTACTAGCGTAAAATCATATCTTGCAGCCTCTTTCGAATGAGAACCATTAAAACTAAATACCGGTGCATCGTGGTATTATTTATGATTATTATCATTGGCTCCCCCAAATTTACTGCGGTGGTATTACCAACAAATCTAGTTTCACTCCTCTACCTTTGACATTACTTACATATTAACCTTCCTCCACTACCGTTCTCCCTAATAAGCTATTGCTCTTTTGTAATCTTTTCTATCCTTAAATAACCATTAATTCCCACCCTGGCGCTCTTTTAGCCTGAAAGATTTTCTTGAATTAAGTCTTCATCATCTCTTGATATAGATGAGGACCTCTTCATCTCATGGAAAGCTGTGGAAGACCCTTAAGCATTTTTTTTAATCTCCCTCATAAAATCTAACAAGTATTACACCAGTGCCAGTCAATGGGATATTTAAACTCAAATCTGAGTTTATCAGGGCTTTCAATAAAGGCGCTCACTGTAAACCGATCTCACGTAATTTCTTTCCAGGACTCATATCTCAGGATAATATCATCTTTTACATCACCTTTCAGAAACATAAAAACAAACTGCCCTTTTCTTTTACTCTAATCATTACTTTCGCGTAACATCCATAAAGAAACATTCTACTCTAATAATTCTCTAAGGGATCCTGCCTAATCTCTGTATATTAGCTTTTAAATCTTTTTCTGGGACTATATCTATATCGTAAATATCGCTGGGCTAATATATCGATGATATATTAGCCCAGCGAGTATTTACGAGGCTATATATAGTTCGCATGAAAGAAAGACTAAACATATTGCATAGTCCAGAGGTGGGGAACCTGCGGCCCTTTTGGACGTCCAATGAGGCCTTTTAGTAACTTCTTGAAAGAAACGCCAGAATTAAAAATAACTTTGCTTCTCGATATTACCAATGATGTCAAGTGAAACTTAAACAGGAAAATGTTCTTTTTCAGTACACTGAGCGAATCAATTCGTTTTCTCATGCAATATTTTTTTAACTATTTTAAGGTAGGCAGCACACAACACTATAGCGACCAGATGGTTTCATATTAGACCTTTCTCATCAACCCAATTGTAAATTGGGAAAAAGCCCTATCTCGGGCATAGCCAAACAGAAAGCAATGTCTACACGAATTTAACCTACGATATTATTAAGTACAGATTATAAAATTATCAATTAATCACAAGTAAATTTACATTATCTTCCTGAACAGTTCCACTTCCAGTACCAAGTTTCCACTTAAATCTATCACGATTAAATATAAACCAATTGCCATGGTTTAATGAATGAGAACACATTTATGACAGCGAAATAAATAGGAATAAATGAGACACTTTCTGCTAAAACATATCCCT
The DNA here is from genome assembly GCA_000376725.2 of Ladona fulva. Classification (NCBI taxonomy): domain Eukaryota; kingdom Metazoa; phylum Arthropoda; class Insecta; order Odonata; family Libellulidae; genus Ladona; species Ladona fulva. Next base: position 41,503 of record KZ308378.1, read on the forward strand.
TCCGATTCGTTAATGAGATATTAATTTCAAGAATAATCAGACTGATAAATATACCTCATGAAGAGAAAACGGAATAGAATTCTCAAGCGATAGGTCATGTTAATACATACATTAATACACAATTAGACAGCGCTCCCACTGCTACGCTAAAAAATGAATTCCAATTGGTGTTTGAATTTCAATGAATTTCATTTTACCTTGATGTCATCATGTATCCATGACAAGGTAAAATTATTGGGAGGTTTTGCGAATTGTGCAAGAAAGAGGATGTTGGTGAATGGGAAGGAAAGAATGTTATCAGTTGTTACACACGCCGGAAGGCGGCTTGCAGGGTACTTATGTAGATGTAGATGTAGATCTTAAGACTGAATTCGAAGAGTTGCAAAGGGGATGCATTTATTCAGTAGCCTATCCTCTAATATTGAATTTTCTCTCATTAACAGTAATCGCGAGAATATCAAACATATGATATATGAAATAAAGTTCACGACATTGTTCTGGCGTTCAGAATAAAGTCAATACGGTAAGGTGTGATATATTATTAAAATTTTTCTCTTACTTTTTACATTCATTATTAAATTTCTTAGTGATTAGTGACCAGTCACCCTAATGACTACTCTGCCGATAAAGAGAACAGTACTAACGAGAAAGAAATAACTTCTTTTAAGCCACATATACCGCATCCTAAACGTTTAATTTTTAGGATAGTACACGTCGGTGACACGCATGCTTACATTCAGAAGGAACTTGAATAAATATCAAGATTTGGAAGTATCGCGAAGAAAAATTGAGCTTGTCTCTGTTTCAATTTCATCTGTGCCCTAGTTCTGCCATATGTGAAATATGACGCAAGACACAATTTCGTACAAGTGCAGATTTCCGCAGCTGAGCGCATGGCAAATCAAATGACGCGTCCAAACTATGCAATTTATTCCACGAAGGGGAATTACCACAGGCTGCAGGTATGTCAGCGGAGAGAGACCGGAGCGACGGGTGACAGGTCCTCTCCCACTCCGTGCAGCCGCGAAGGAAACGAGGAGCATGCACGGCTAAGGATCGCAATCATGGATGTCATAAGCGATCAAAGCCCACTTGCCATGAGCTACTCTGGAAATATGGTTAGAGCGCGTTCGTAGAATCCTGTGGTCAACCCAGAATAAGTGACATCACCGTCACACTCCCAAATTACCTTCATGAACCCAGAGCATGATTATTAGTGACATTCCCGACCACATACCAGTACCCCTTAATCCAATAGTAAATTATTAATCCTTAACAAATAATCCACTTTCCTAGAAATGTTTTTCTCTAGTCCCGCACTCAGCTGTGTAGCCACCTTGAAGCTACATCAACTCCCTTAAAGGCTATCGGTTATTGCATTCTTTTCGACTGTCATATAAACAATTACGACGCCATTTACAGTTTTTTTAACTCAATATCCACTGCAACTAAAATTTGTAACTCGCATCTCAATGACATACAAAATAAACTCAATATGGGAAGGCGTTACCTCGTGGAAGGCCATTACAATGAAATAAAGACCGTTTCGTACACTTCCACAGCAATTTTATTTATGGCAACATGTTTTGCTAGTGTCCTAGCATCATCAGGCCTGATGATGCTAGGACACTAGCGAAACATGTTGCCATAAATAAAATTGCTGTAGAAGTGTACGAAACGGTCTTTATTTCACATATAAAATTAGATCAGTATATTTTAAGTACTATGTATAGGAGTAGTATTGTTAAAATTGCTTCGACAGCTGAGGTTATTTCGCACGTAAGTCCCCATAGGGAATCGAACCCGGGACTGCTTTCACCGAAGTTGAACGCGTTACCCACTTGGCTATCCGGGGGCCCAGTGCCGTATATTTGAAAACTAAGATTTTTTGGATTTTTAGAGCCCCAAGAATGGTGTGCGTCTAAGATTCGCGATCTAAAATGCATTATTGTAAAGTAGGAATCGCGGAGAAAAGTTACTACCTTGACTATAACGGTTAAAGCTATTTTTCATTTTTCCCTGTGCCAGTTAACGCCCTTTTCGTTAGCCAAATTTGAGGTTTGCATAGTCCTTTATTGGTATTCCGGTAGTTTACGTTAAATGAAGAACACACTTCATATGACACCTTACTTTACTTCAAAATTATTGAAAGACATACATATATCAAGTAATGCATAACTATTGTTCCATCGCCTTTTCGGACTCAAATATTTCAAAGATAATAAAGAGGAATATAGATATACAATTTCCACGTTTAATTTTATTTCTAGATTATATTTATTTCACACAAAGTTACCGTAAATGTAGTATTTCCTGATACATACAAGTCTGACATGCTATGATGTCATATGCAAAATATAAGTAAATAGATGGAGAAGCTATTAAAATACCCGTTCTCAAAAGTACTGGGAGAAATACTACAATAGAATATATTATTACAATACATAAATAAAATGTGAGAATTAATAAATTGCAACGATGAACTGCAACTGTAAGTGAAAGTAAAATATCGATTGTAGTTAATTGTAGGGGCGTGAAGAATAAAGTATACGACTAGGAGCATCTCATTCGTTGCCATAACGCCGATATTATCATAGGTACAGAAAGCTGGTTAAACGAGGATGTAAGCCGCAATGAAATATTTCCTGAAGATTTTACGATTTACCGTCGATATAGTATGGAAAATACAGGAGGTGGTCTTTATTGCGGTTAAATCTTCTCTCCAGAGTAAAGCGCAGGTCTCAAGGGACAACGATATAGTAAGCGTCATGGTGTACACCAGTGTCCCTCACCACAAATTAATTTAATAATTAAAATTAGCAAGTCTTAATAAAGAAGCAATCGAATGGATCAAGGATTTCCTCTACGAAAGAGAGCAGCAAGTGGTACTTGACGGCGTTAGTTCAGATAGAGTCAGTCACTTCAGGCGTTCCTCAAGGCAGCGTGATCGGACCTCTGAATTAGAAGAATGAATATATATGTAGTCGACTCAGTTGAATATCTCGGAATCATCCTTACAAATAACTTAAACCCGAACAAAATTATTAGAAAAATCTGCTGTAAAGTAACTAAAAGGCTCGGTTTTATAATGCGGTTTGTAGGTAGATGCGATGAAAAGGTTAGGGGGCGATGTTATTTTATCTTAGTTAGGTCCTATCTAGAATATGCGGCGAGTATATGGGATCCAGCGGATGGAACGAATGCTCGCGAGCTCGAGAAAGTGCAGCTCAAGGTGAGACGATTTGTTGAATAGTGTTACGATAGAAAATCAAGTGTTACTCGAATGCTCTCAGCCGCAGGTTGGAAATCCTTGAAAAGAGGTTAGAAGCTTGGCTGCAACTACTTGCAAAATTCAGAGAAAGTACATTTCCAGAATACGTAAATATTATGCGATCCCCCTGCTACTTCGGCCAATCTGACAATGAGCCTAAAATAAGATATTTAAATGCGAGGGCAAGTCGTTTTAGGGGCTCATTTTTTCAGCGAACAATACGCGATACAACAAGCTAAAGAGGAAACTCGAACGCTTGGTGTTTACACCCTCTGTCACACGCCGAAAGCCAGCTTGCAGGGTATTTATGTAGATGTAATAAATGTTAAGGCACTTGGCTAAAATGTGATTCTATAATGGAGATAATTATTATTCGACATTTTTATCAATCTATTTAAGAAACCTGATATTTTATGAAAAGAAAGAATATTTTAATATATCGTAGAAGAAAATTTCATGCTGAATCACCTCGGTTTTGGTTGTGAACAAAAAAAGCAAAAATTCTACATCTGCTACTTCATGATCATCATCTCCTGTAGCAAATCGAAGTCATTATTACACTGCGTATTGATCAGTAAAGAGTATTAAAATGCAGAGGAATAAAAATGTAATACATTCAGAATAAAATTAAACTTAAAGATAACTAAATAAAAACAAAACGAATGTAGTGAAGCAGAAAAATGAAACGGGAATACGATCCAAGTAGATCATTAGAGAAGATCGTTATATTTTGCTATTATTTAATTAAATCCAATCGTACTAGAACCAATGTAACTACGTAATTGGAAAGGAATGAAAAGTCAATCGGGCAAATGGTTGTTGCGTCATTGTTGCTCGGAGGTCTCGGAGAAAGTTCGGCCAATAAATTACGGTAAACAAAACTCGCGCGACAACCAGCTAACTTGCAAAGGTGAACGAACGTTGCAACACCAAGGCCTTAACCACACAAGTACATTTACTTCCGTAATAAAACGAAAGAAAAGAAATGCTCGCATGACAAAAAGGGAAAACTAATTTCTCAGCCGGAGGGCGCGGATTTTTTGCCCTGTTCTTCGTGTATTGACCCACGCAAGCAAAAAACAACAATAACAAATGACTGCGGAATGCGCACGACTCTCGACACTGGGTGCCTATCCCCTCCACGTGAATCTCGTATTCCCATCATGCACTGCGAGGGAGTCGTACCCAGCGTTTTGCAATCGCCCGCCAGCTATTTTCTTCTTGGAAGGAATGCGGTTTTCTATGGTCACAGACGCGAAATATTAAAACTATAACATCCTCAAGCATGAAAAGATCCTAGCGACGGCATAAAATTTACTAGGCTCTAAAAGATAAGAAAATAAATATGAAAAGAAACGTCGAGCGTTTAAATTAAAAGGAAATAATGAAAATGGATCAGTTTAATAGAATTTAGTACATTACTCCAAATTTCCTCCATTCCTCAACTCGGCCCAAAACTAAAAAAAAATGGGAATCCACTAAAAGCATGATTTGATTATCTATTTTGATAACCTCCGTTGTTTATTGATTTAAATATTTTATATTTATAAATTAATATAAGGTAAAACCCGTCTAAAACGCTCCCTCGCTGTTTTCTCTTGTTTACTTGGTTACTCTCCGGTACTTATCATACAAACACGGTAAAAATCCACGATAAAAAACACCGGCCGCTGTGGCGGAGAGGTTAGCGCTCCCACCCCAAGGTTCCGGGTTCGAATCCCGACAAATCGGATTTTTCTGTTTAAAGAATGGTCTTCTGTGTTCGTCCATTGTTACTGTACACAAAGGCCTTTTCCGTAATAGTTCAATCAATGGATATTTGAGAGGGCAACAGAAAATAAATAATTAAATGAAAATTTCGCTTAAGGCTGTTAAAGTAAGTTCATAAGCACTGCGCTATTGCTGTGATATGTATCATCGCCTGAGGGTTGTATAGTGATACCTTGGCTTAAGTGACCCTGCTTGTGAACTTTTCTGACGAAGATTTTTTTCGCTATTTTTCCTACTCGGCTAACTGATATGGATTCGAATGTTTTAATCGGTGTACTCGCTAAGTTAAAGCAGCAAACATGAACGGTCGTGCCAAAATGTGCTAGAAAGCGAGAAAACAGACGTATAATAACATCACATTTTGGCTTTCGAAGATTTCGGTTAACGAGTGTAATTCCGCAGCTAATTATCTTCGTTAGCCAAGGTACCGCTGTACTTTATTGCCTGAAAGTGTTATTCTAGTAAAAATACGGAATTGCAACTCAAAGTAGGTCATGAAAAGAGTTCGCATATCGAAAAGGTAACACATGTGAGAAGTTCGTAAACCGAGGTTCCAATGTATAGTATTCTCACGAGTGAGGACTCGGGTCCTCAGCAAACGCAGCGGCTGCAAACAAATAGGGAGTTTCCCCAAAAGGAGTTTTAGTGTGTTCATATTACATTTTATTGTTTTAATTTACTACAACAGTTAACCGGCAGATAAGCCATTTGAGAGTTAATGTACATCGGCCGCTACAATCGGAAGCTATAATTACCGTAGTCTCAATAGTTACCGAAAAGAGAAAGAAATATCCGATTAAAAATGCCAAAACGTCGAAATAATAAGGTTTATATCCGTTTTATCTACATAATAAACCAAAAGCGATGAGAAATAGCTACTATTTGCGTATTTTTAAGTATAAGAATGAAGCCTTGGGGTTTAGAAAATGACAAAATCGCGAGAATTCTTAAGGAATCTTATCAGTAGTAGTTTTACGACAACTGAACTCATTTCGCACAAATGAGCTCCCATTAAGAATCGAACCCGGGACTGCTTTCACAATAGGGGATAGCACTACTCACTTTGCTATCCAAGAGCCAAGGAAACTTGTAACTGATTCCTAAATTCAAACCCGCGTCATCATAAAGATGGCAGATAGGATCGTTATAATAGACTGAAAAGTCTTTCAACGTCAATCAGATCTTCATCAGAAAAGCAAATAATTCCCATTTATGTCATCACTAACGCTCATGTCATTAGGTGAACGTCTTCTTCGTAGATGGAGGTTTTTCTTCGTTCATAAAAATTCTAATAAATCTAAAATAGAATAGAGATAGTAACTAACTAGAGAACAAATACTAGAGAGTAACTTATGAAAATTTCCTGCGAAAAAGAAGTGAAGAGAAAAGTCCCTGAGAAAAATTGTTCCAAAGAAGAGAATATATAATGGATCACACCATAGGACACGATAGTCTCCTGAACCATAAACAGGAAGGAATAAGGGAAGAGAAGAATTAAGTGGGAAGACCTTCTTTAGATTGTAGAGGTAAATAATGGTTAGTTTAAGGTTGGGAAGTTTTAAATGAATGAAGCTATTGGCTAGGATGGCCACGAGAGCTGCTTCAAACCAATCGTATTGACAACCCATGATGATGATTTAATAATTCATTTGAAAATATAAAAACTTTGATTTCCAATTGTGACCGAGAGGCTTAAATTACGAGAAAAGCATCCTTGACTAGACTGATTTATTCACAGCAACGTCTAAGTCATCTTGTGTTTCCCGACGACAGTAAGAAAAAAGTGGCGTTACATGATCCTCAGAAGAGAAGAGTTTCTGTTTAACGCATTTGCAAACCATCGGAAGAAAGACATTGGACGCGCAATAAAAATGGGAAATGATAATATACATAGCACGGCAGCGTTGCACATCTGCCGAGGAAATGATACTGGTGATACTGGTACATATAATTATTTCAGCGACTATGTATTCAATATTAGTATTTCCCGTAGTCCTTAAAACAACTTTTTATTCAGGCATCAATTGGTTTCTTCGCACAGTGACTCCCCTTCCTGGTGTTTTCAGCCTTAAAGAATTGAATATATCCCGCAAAAATAACTATTACATAGTTTTCTCATATTAAAAAATGCAATTAAGTATAGAAATTTTATTTTTAGATCTTAATTTGTTTTTCTTAAAAGATTATTGAAATAATACTGGAATACTTTGGAATTGTACATACTCAAAACATTTGGGTGGTTGCAACTTGCATGATAATAGTTATAAAAATATATAAACACTATGTATGTAATAATGATACATAGATAACATTGTATACTATTGTTATGATGAGAGTGAGAATATTTGTACTTTTTCCACAATATATTTATTTATTAAAAACAAACAATAAAAACTCACGACTAGTTTTGATGACTCACGACTTGATGATGGCGATCATTCGCCCAAACTAGTCGTGAGTTTTTGTTTGTTTTTAATAAATAAATATATTGTGGAAAAAGTACAACTATTCTCACTCTCATCATGATGTATTTCCACAAAACATCGCCAGTAACTGTGAATTTTATACTATTGATAATTTGTGTACATAGTATACATTGACATTGTATACTACATTGATAACTATCGCACGTTATCATTGCATCCACTGAAGGCAACTATTTTTGCACCATTATTTGGCTTTATGTGATCAACATTTTGGAGTCATCTCTCTACCCAATATGTCTAAGGAAAAAATATATGGAAACTAGTATGAAAATTTGAAATTTCACCTATAATCACCCTGAACATTAACAATATTAGTTTAAATCTTCGTGTGACGCAGAACTTATTCGAAGTCGTAGGGATGATTCCACGAAGGCGTAATAAAATAAGAAGAGCGAAACCTGAAAAGATCGAACGTTTGACGACGATAAAAAAAACAAATGGGACGGTAAATTGTTTCAGAATTCGTAGGGAACGGTTAGCTGTCTAGATGAAAAGGAATAGCTGTGAAGTAGGAAAGTCTTGTGAGAAACGGCCTACTGAAAGGTAGATGGAATTTACAAGGGACAGACCGAGTTTGTGGGTCACAGATTCCATGGAGACTTTCAGGGTATGTTCCTTGCTCTAAAATAGCATGCACGTGTCCGAGCGTTCAACCCAATAGGCCTTTGTTTATGAAAAAATCATCATTTGAGAATCCGAGTTAAGTAAACAAGTAAGTAAAGTTAAGTAAACAAAGTAAGTAAACACGCCATACACGGACGTTACCACGCATCTCGCGAAATTTTCCATTTTTTTACAAATTAAATACTTTGTTACCCTTTAATTTCATCTTCTCTCATTTCAGTCACTATTTACACTTTCCGTTATAATTTATCAGATATATGTTAGATCGGAACTCTATTATCAACTATACATAGATGGTTCTCACATATGTACTCGGTACATATCTTTCTCACATATGTACTCGGTACAAATTGTTTCTTAACCACAACCGTCGTTGACTTGGTCTAAGTCGTATGGACACCAACGGGAAACCACCAACAAAGATGAAATACCGATCCTGGCTATCATCAGTTTGATCCTAGATTGTCCCAAGTTCCAGCATTTTCCTCGTAAGAATGCATTTTGCGGAATTTCAGAAATTTATTTTGAGTACTCTCCAGGATGTTAGGGGATAGAAAATTGAGATATTGTGAGCAGATAACGCTTTTGTGACGTAAACGATAAAGATTTTGCCTACATAGTCTCTGAGTCCAACGCCAGGCCTATAGAGTATTCACTCATAAGAATCAGCAGCTTACAAATTTTAACACTCAAATAATTAATGAATAAAAAAAATTAATTTTTAAGCTGCCGATTACTATCGGAACAGAAAAAATAACTGTTTCCCGTCCCGGTTCCAGTTCAAGGATTTTATTTTATTTTTATTTCGGTTTGGGTTTCATTTTCACTCCGAGAAAGAAAATCGTTTTTTGTATCGGTTTCCGGTTAGATACCCTAGTTCTAAGAAAAACATTCTTAGATCATAATAATGGAAGAATTTAATCCTATGTAACAGAATCATTTCACACGATTTAGTAGCTTGCTAGACATGTATAAACTGGGGATGCTTATTCGCACACGCTTTGAGCCTAATATAGATCATATGTGGTGGAATCCTTGCGATCAAGATTTAAGAGAACGGAAAGGGACTAATTTTTTCCATGAATTTTTTTGCGGTGACCGTCTCTTGAAATGCTATGTTGACGTAAGGAATACATCCTGAATACCAGTGACGTCAGATGCCGCTAATCCCTACGACATTGGAGGACATCGATCGGAACGGAAGCAAGGTTAAAGAAAACTGGAACAAAGGATCGCTGTCATTGAAGAGAATGTCAAAGAGGTTCCGTTCACGGCAAGGAACATCCTATACTCGAGTGAGAAGTGGTGGGCATCCTTGGAAGTAATCTCAATTACCCTGCGATCACTTATCAATGGCCTGAATTTGCTACGGCTCTACGAACTATCCAAGAGTAATCTTGAAGTCAGAATAGTAGAAACATACTCCCAGAGCTTTTTTTACCTTGCGTTTAACTTACGTTACAGAGTGTGTTATGTATGTATGTTTGTCGGCCTAAAGCACGAGAACCAGAACTCGCACGAATTTTTAACTTTCGAGGTTTATGAATGTCTTCCCAGATTACTAAGTAGGCTATCTTTTATTCACCTAATTGTCCCAGGATCGACCCCAGACGTTTAAAACTGTTTCCATAAGAAATGCACGCAAATCTCAAATTCACCGCTTGCGGGTTCATTTCTTTTGTAAAATTAAATAAAAAAGAATAGTCGCATGAAATAGAGACAAGCCGCAAGAGAAGAGAAACTAAATGAAGATTCTTATTTTGGTCGTCAAATGTTGTTTTCTGTTCAAAACTGTGAGAATTTTGATAAAATGAACGAAACTTTTCTAAAATTTTGAGGTTGTAAACAAACTGTCCTCCTGACGACTAATTCCACTGTTGAATGCGATATCCTGCCTTTTCATATGAAGAACACATTGGGAATTGAGTTCCGATGAAAGATCTTTATTTCTTGTAAAAATAGAGCTACTATATTTAATTCTATCTCTATCTTCCCCGTTGAGAATCAACTTCAGCTAGTAACCGAGTAAAATACACAACATGCAAATCATAACTTAACTTTGAGTGTGAACTAAAACGCCGAATCATCGCCCTACTCTCAACAATTTTAATTAATAATCATTTTCGGAAGTTACAAATTCTTTGAATTTTAGATGATGAGAAATTGGAAAGAAACAAAAAAAGAATAAATAATCAAATATATATGACTAAATTACAAAATAACTCAATCTAAGCAGACAATACGGTTCTTATTTCGCTAATGACTTAGACAGAATAATTTTGTGCGGGAAAAATCAAGCAAAGCGAAAATGTATAATCAAAACAAAACGGCCATCATGAAAGTATTTGAAAAAGTCGCATGCCTTTACTAGTGAATTTGATTCAACATTCAGAAGCGTTTTTGATTCAAACACAAACCTGAATGGCTATTATTTAACTACCTTTGGATTCCATATTATCACCCTCCTTATGAATACTTTAAGTGGGTGACCTGGGATCGATTCCGGGTCTCGTCCGACTATTTTTACCATCTTATAAAATTTGTACAGTAAAATTCCACGACGTCCGGCTTGATTATATTAATTTCATCTTTTATCTTTTGAGTTAATCCAGGTCGCACTCAAGTGAAAACTTCAAATACCTTACGTTTTTTCTTTCACATCTTTCAGAGAGAACAGGATTAATGTAAAATATGGTTCTCACTTTTTATAATTCACGTTAACTTCCAATATAATTCAACTATTGAAATAATTATTTTAATAAAACAAATACCATTTAATAAATAATAAAGGAAGCACTGTAAAGCGTAACTCAAGGAGACGTATTTTTACGCGCAGGTGTTTCAGGTTCGATTAAATTTGACTCTCAAATGTTCGATTCCTCATCTTGTACGAGGTGTTTATTTAAATATCGGATCTATAAAGGTAGAAAGTATAGCCATGCTTTGATTACGCATTACATGGAATGACCGCTTCTGTGCATACATGCAAAAACTGAATGAATTTAAATCGGTTATAAAGATCACTTTGATATGGCGATATGTCAAGTGGCTTGTATGGGTAGTGAGAAGAATGTGTGGAGGTGTCAATTCCATTTGGAAGAAAGGAACTGAATCGCGTGAACGCGTAGGCGGAATCTGAGAGCCCTGAATTCAAGAATGAAATTCCAGTGCGGGGAAAAGTAGGAGCAAGGTCTAGAAGGTGGCTTGTAGTGGGGAGGAAAGGAAACCTTGGCTGAAACCGGATTTCCAAAAGCCAAAACTTTAGAAACAGTCCTTCATCATCTACATAATTCAAAGGCAATGGTTGCCAAACTGATTAAAATAACACTGACGCACTGCTCTAAAAATAATTCGATTATGAATAAGCTTTCTAATAAATTAACTCTATTCCGTTCAGCTATAAATATATGAAGATTTGAGCATTTTTTCCGAATTCTTTTTCGAGGATGATTTCCTGCCAATGATATTTTTCTTCAGCTTTACATATTTCTGCACAACGGGAAACAATTAAGACCCTGAAACTTTATTTTTGTTTAATTTATTATCACTGGAGGATGTTAGATGGAAGAGAAAAAGATAAATCAATCCCAAAAACTCGTTATTTTTTGTTATAATAATAATTACAGCCTATCAGTTAATTACATAATTAGTCAAACAGAGTAAATAAGTAAAGTAGTATAGTAGTTGTGAGTAAATTATTAATGAGTAAAAACGAGTCATAATATCAACTAATTGTATCATTTGATACATTTAGTATAAATAACTGAAACGCATAAAAAAAACTTTCTTTAGATACCATTATAGATATACATCTATAGGCATTTTAATTGCCACTACAACTTATCGTGTAAGATTTTTCAGTAGTCCACGGATACCCTTGCATTAATTATGAATACCCGCCACTCGCGATACATGACCCCATCGGGCTGTTCCATACTCCTCTCCTGTTTCGATACTGACAGACTCACTCCCCCAAATTGTTAATTTTACTGGTACAAATTTTCAATTTAATTTTGAAATTAATTTTCGTTAAATTACGAGTTAAAATACAGAAATGGGTAGTGTTGAAGTTTTTGCACGGAATAATATTTAATAACTAGAATATTTGTTAACATAAATAAGAAAAAAGACGAGGTAAAGGAAGATAACGACTGGTCAACAAATAACTTACATAGCATTGATTATTGGCAAGAATAAGAAATTCAAAAACATGATCAAAGTAAGCCGTACAAAAATTCTTCTTGGTGTGAGGATATATGGCGGTAAAAATCGCAAATATGGTAAAAAAAATTACACCTTACCCCCAAAGAAGTTGAGGAACTGGAATTATTACTATAATTGCTTAGGGTAGCGTCTCCAAAACTTTTTAAGAGATGACCCGCGTTTTTACAAGGACTTTTCTCCAAGGGGCGTATGTCCAAGAGAAACCTCTGCAATCCGCCAAATTATATATACATCTAATCTATATAAACAATGTAAGGATTTATTATTCGTCAGAGAAAATCAAAATGAATCAAAAGTGCGCAATAATGATTAAATGGGGACAGTTAAGTTCTTACTCAGTGTGAACGTCCGTATGAGATTCAAAGCGTTCGCGGGCCGCAAGCCAGATAAGATCTCCGAGCTGTTGTTTGCAGACTTAGATGGAAAATAGGCTTAGAAATATACACAAAAATATCCGTAGATAATCTATTTCAAGCAATTATGTTCAGAAATAAAAAAAAATATTTAAACCAAAGCAACTATATCTTGCAGATATATGTATAATTGATGGGATATAAAATTTTTTCAATCCAGCTAGGATGTAAGATACTGTCGGTTTTCATTAATATGCAGTGTAGCTAATGATAAATTGAAACACTAACAGTTAGCGAAGATGATTTTCTGTCTACTTAAAATTTGCTTTCGAGTTACAGCACGTGAATGGCTAAATATTTAGCTAATATAAGCCGGGAAAAACAAACAAATTGAAGAGGTTAGGCGGATAAGAAAACAAAAAGTTTAATTACAATTTTGGATAAGATTTCCATGCGCTCTATGAAATTATAGATAGCTATATTTTAATAATGGCATTCCCAAGAAGAAACGGATATGTAAAAGAGGTCTGACAGCTGATTAAGTTATCTTGCCAGAAGATTTCTGGTTCTGGAAAGATAGCTAAATGGTTATAGCAGTCGCCTGGACAGCGGAAGACCCGTGTTCGAGTCCAGGTTCTGTCAGACTATATTTCGTGTGCGATTCTCCTAGAGAATATTACTCAACTCACGACTTTTCCTGCAGTAACATCTTCATCCTTTCCTTGTTGGTAATGATAAGTTACAAATGTGAACTACTGGAACGACAACACTACATTTATGACATAGTCTTCATATAAAACAGACTGTCATGGGCGCAGCTTGGTGGAACCCCTTTGATGTAACACCAAATGTATATGAATATAATTCACATGCAAGAAAAGATTCTTTGTAATTTTAAAGAGTTTCATTAATGACGGGTTTTATCGCTGCGTGACATCATCCTGTGTGGATTGTCAAAACATTACATTATGCAGAATTACTTAGTATTTCTTACAGCGCAATAACTTCCATAAACTTCTTCCAAAATCTAATTACATGCAATATGATCAATCCAGAGTATTAAAGTGGAATTTTAAGCATATTTACGATAATTAATTATGATATTAGCAAAAGAATTTGAAAGGGGATTGATGGAGTGGCTCTTTCTTCCACGGTCGCTTGATACGGCAGATACTGATGCATCGATCACGCTTTGATTGTGAAATAATATTCCCAAGGTCCTGCAAACATGCTCTCAAAGAAAATCTCAAGGAAAATTTCCGTTCCAAAGGCCTATCGCGATTGTGCATTGAAAACTGTCTGCTTTGTCGTCAGCGGCGATGCGTCGCGACGCGAGCGAGATTGCTACAGGAGCAAGACGTCGTTAACACGATGACAAGTTTGCAACTGACAGAGATTATCCCAACGAAAATAAGCGTTGATTTTTTAATCAAAGTAATCGTCGTATTCCGGAAGGAAATAAGCGGAACAGAAGAAATCAGCTGTTTTTAAACACTGTAAACCAATATACACTCCAAAAGAATTTGGTAAAATATACATCCAAAGCATATAAAAACTCTAATCAACGCATTAAGTGGTTATTTGTGGCTAACATATGTGGCCATATAATCCGAGTTACACCATTGTACATACATACCATTTTCAGAGTTACTACATTGTACAAACAACCGACGAGAGACGCATGTGACGATAAATCATAACGCGTGACGATACAAATTTGTTGAACATCACCTGCATCACCCACTACATATAGTGTACTTATTACCTTTGTGTTTTCGCCTTAAACCAGAAAGACATTGAAGGAAAAGTTCAGATTATGTTCATTTTAATACCATGCATCATAGTATTCGATATGTAGTTCCTGCAATATAGTGAATGCATTACTCAGCATAGCTCATACCTCAGTAGCTTTCCTATTATAACATCCATGAATAAGACTGAGAAAAAGTTATTTAAACATAACCTTTTCTCTATTCTATACATTGTATCAGATTCAGACAATTGGAATTGGAAACACTGGAAGCTGCTTATAAACCGTAGAATAATGCTAGAAAATTGACTAATCCGGAAAAATCGAGGAAGAGAGTGAAAGTTTCACATTAAGGAGTACGCCTAGGAATACTTCCAATGAGAAACGGATGTGAAAAATGCCTGACAGGACCGGGACTCGAACCTGGGTATTCCACTTCCCGGGTGACTGCTCTAATCAATTGAGCTGTCGTGCCAGAACAATAAGGCATGGATTCGGGAGACTGTCGGCAAGGGCGAGTGGTTCGTCCGATTAAGCAGCATTGTCTACAGCCACAACCTCATAGAGGCACGCAAAGTGATGGAAAGGAGGACCACCTTTAAGTTTAACACAGGGAAAAAGGTGTATGGTAACATTGCAAATCAATGTGTGTTGCTAGGAATATTCCCAATAGATCCCAATGTGAAGTAGAGCAAGACATTAAATTAATCAACGTGCCTTCAATTGTCAAAACGTTATATGTACTAAAAGGCGTTCTTCCGAACGATATAGGAAGTTTGTATAAATATGTTGAGTGTCTTAGGGATTCTCGTGTCTTGAAAGCCTTACGATACAGAAGAACGCAAACATTCCTGTAGATTTCAATCATAAAAATGATCACTTGTATCAACCTACCTATAGAGCGATCACGTTTCTCTTGAAGCTATTTTAAATGTTAATATCCCTATTACTTCCGCGAAGATTCCTCTGGATGAGGGGTTCCCGTACCATATGAAAGGATAAGGAACTCAGCATCCCCAGATGAGGTAATGAGGCAATTCCGCTCCCTTGAGTATAATGAGTAATTACACGGCAATACCATCCTTTGGTTCCTAGAAGAACACATACTAACTTAAACTTCGTACCCTACGTCAACACATCCAACCTACAAAAAGTCAGGTGCACAAATGTTAGAAGCCGACTCACCAACGCATTCAAATTTAAACATCTTACAAGATATTTCGCCTCGAAGCCCGAGATTTTATCTTAAAAAGCTTCAGCTCGAACCAAGTGTACATCTACGAGAAACCTCGCGTTTTTTTTGGCTCGAGGCTGGTCGAGCCAAAAAAAACGCGAGACAGAGTAGATCCAATGTAGGTTAACACATTATGGGGATTTTTAGAAAAAAATGACCTTGAGGCAAGATTAAGGTCACTTGGCTAGAGACGTTATTTTCTCCGCGAGCAAAGGGAAGACTATTAAAAGCCGGCGCTGCCAAAGCCAGTCAGTTAGGCGGGAAAGATTATAGAGATAGAATCAAGGACAAATCGATTTGAAATTTCTTTTTCATAGGTGAAAATGAAGTTATAATATACTACGAATCAAACGCATTAAATCTGCATGTTCTGAGAGATGAATTCCCCTCTTCTCCTGCAGATGGTAGCATAGCTTCCTTAATACGTATCCGGAATAATTAACTTGCAAAGCGCAGCCAAGGAGAGCCCTAATCCCCGCTGGTTAGAATTTCCTAACAGTTGGTTTGCTTGCAATCTATAGCTTTTTGGAGCTGTCTTCAAACCTCTATTGTATTAAATTAACATTTAGACATGTCAGTCTAAACACGAAGGAAGTCACATCGTTAGAAATTATTGTTTCATTACAATACCCCCTTCTTTCCTGGGCCTTTCCTACAAAGTAGGTGAAGTAAAAATGGTGAAGGGGAACTTTTAAAATGTGGTAGATGTGATAAATATACAAATGAAGGGATACAAAAATTAAAGGTGGTAGACAGAGAATATATTCTCGCACACAATCTAATGTAATTGACGGATTTCTTAAAAATTCTTTTTCTTTTCATTGACTACAAGATTGCTTTAACAAGAAAATTGCGCTTGATACTCAAAAACCTTTCGGTTAGGTCAGTGATAATATTAGAAAATGGCATTTTTACAGTTGACGCATCGCTGTGGTAAGCTTTCGCTATTTCGGTGTTCACTATTTTCTACATTTGCATAACTTGATGCAATTTGAAAATAAGGCATTAAATGCAAAAATTGACATCCATTTGAAGGATTTGAGCCACTAAAAGTTAATATCGATAATCCGGTGATTATTATTTTGGTTTTTAAAGTAATTAGTTCTGTAATGACGTACGGATAAATTCACTCATAAAATCCAATTAGGTACGATAACATCCAAATTACTCACGTTGTTTACGATCAAATTTAATTTCTTAGCTGCATTATCGATTGTGAAATATTTGTTAGTTCATAAAATCTTCGGAGGTGGCGGAGACATTTTGGAAATCCATGAGAGAGAAAAGGTTTGTGTGAAAATACTGATTGTATGACCCTGACGATGGCAATGTAACGCCGAAACCGGTTGTCAAATAGTGTCCGTGGGAAATTATAAGTACATCCTTCCTCTCTCATTTCTTTGTACTTGATTAACTCATCACAATAAAACAATACCTGATATAATTAGAATTATACATACAATGTAATATCTATCATTATTCATGTATGGAACTCACAATTATATCTCTACAACAAAATGTTTCATTAAAAATATCTAAGGAACATGAAAGAAGCACGATACACTCGATATCTCCAAATTTCTACTAAAACTACGAATTCGACAAAGCAAGATAAATTCTTAGTTTTTCAAAATGACTCAACGTTTTGTAACCTGTTTGTAAAGATACCGCCATATGGATTATTAATGAGGAAATCTGTGAGCTGGGAAACAAAAAGAATTGGATTGGGAACAAAATAATTAAATCAACATCCACATATGTACCCTGCCGCCTTTCGACTTTCGGCAGGGAGTGCATGCATCATGACTCTACTTACCTAATCGTTTACTTTCGCGTATCATTTGTGGAAAAAAATGAATTTTTGAAACGACTTGTTCTAGCATCTATTTTATTACATCACTTCGTAAGCCTTTCAACAGCTTTCATTCATGCGGACCAGAAAAATTCACAATTTCAGCCACATTCAATTCCGTGCTAGAGCTTAGTTTTGGGGAGTTTCACCAGAGGGCACTTTAATCTCCCTCGATTCCAAAAACTAAGTTAGCTTCCGCTTAAACGGCAGTAACTCGATTCATCAGCAGCGCAGTTGCTAACTGCGCTTCAATTCCCATCCACCCTGCAATCTGCAGACGATGGAATTAATCTGGCTTCTCTTCCCTCCATATTCGCCTTTCTCCTCTGCTGTTGTGTGCCTCCCATTTAGCCTTATCTTATACGAAACTACGCCATATTAGGAGTGGTAACTTTAACGTAAGGAAATGGAGTGGTAATCCCAAGGAAAAACGGACATGAAAAAATCTCTGACGGGACCAGGACTCAAACCTGAAATCTTCCGCTTTCTTGGCAGATTCTTTATCTAATTAAGCTATATTTTTTTCGACCAAGAAGATATTCTCAAGCCGTTTTGCGTGACTTTGTAGGCAAAGGCAAAGTGGTTTCGTCCGACTGTGCGGAATCGTCCTTAACCAACGTCCTAGTTGAAGAACAGGCCATAAAAAGTAATGGATGGGAGAACCCCCCTTTTCCTTGTGATTCTTCCTAAGAGCACGCCTTAACGTGCAAAGTCACCTCTACCCTTTTCCTTGTGTGTTATCCTTAAGGGGTGTAATGTGCTTCCTTATGTGTTATCCTTAAGGACGAAAACACTTTGCCATCGCCTACAATGTCTCCCTAAAAGGATAGAGAATATGTTCTGGCTCGAAAGCTGAATTGGTTAAAGCATCTACCCGGAAAGCGGAAGATTCCTTCTTCCGCTTATCGCTTATGTAGCTAACATAATGCGTCCCCCATGCTATTCAGGCCGTTCTGATACTGCGAGGAAAATCAGAGAAATAGATGCTAGAACAAGACGTTTCAAAAATTCACTTTTTCCGCGAACGATACGTGAAACCAACCGATTAGTGAAGTAGAGTCATGGTGCTTGCACCCCCTCCCACACGCCGAAAGGCGGCTTGCAAGGTACTTAAGTAGACGTAGATTTCAGGCTCGAGTTCTGGTCCTGTCAGACTTCTTTCATGCCCGTTTTTCCTTGCGGTTCTTCCTAGGTGCATGCCTTAACGTGCGTGCAAAGTCACCTTTACCCTTTCCTTGTGTGAAATGAAGTGGTTTAGTAAGTGTAATGCAAAGTCAGAAATGGACTGACTGAAGGAGTTTTCTACGTCAAATTTTCAAATGTTAAACCACTTGCGAATTTTAAAGTCAAATAGTAAACTTGAAAAGGAAAACTGCACGAATCGTCGTGCATCAGATCAAACCTAAGCATTAAACGGAAATTGAAAGATTCACACGTGCCTAGGACTCTAACCCTGAGCTTCTACTTTCCGCGTTGATAATCTAAGCCAACTAAGCTGAAACGTAAAGAAACCCACTCCATATTTAGGGAAGTTTTGTAGACTAAGCGACTGGTGGCTCCACTCAGCGGCACCCACCGCCACAGCGGTCCTCATGGAGACAGCAGGGTTAAGGAAACAACCTCTTCAGGACGTAAGTTAAGCGTGTGCATAGTAACATAATGGGCTCCCGGATAGCCAAGTGGGCAATGCGTTCGGCTGCAGTGAAAGCGGTCCCGGGTTCGACCCCCTCTGTGCGAAATGACCCAAGCAATCGAACCACCTATAGCAATATTACTACTACTATTTACATAACTAAAAACCGCACAAGACCGAGAAGGTGAAAATACTAGGCTCTCTGCTTCTCCACGAATCATTACTTCTTCACAATCAGATAATATTCTTTGAAATGTTCATGCTTACATAATACATTTATAGGCATTAAGGTCGCACCTAAGGTTTCTTTCTTCATTTAAGATTCCGATCGATCGATAGGTCGGAATATTGATCCATACCGTATCAAGGTTATAACAAGAAATTTAATACTTATTTTCATCATTTGCAGTAATGGTTTATTCTATCTGCCCGAATATTTTCTCGTATAATTCTATATCCACTCATTACCAATATCGTTCTCGTTGTGCAATCAGATGAAATCCAAAGAGATATTCCAACAAGATTAAAATATCCTTTTCTTATTTGAAGTAATAATTCAGGAGATAAAAGTATTTTATTCAATGATAAAGATCTCAATAGGTTAGCATCAAAGGTTACAGGTATATATTTTAGTTATTGGTTTTTAAGACATTTAAGGACCGATACAAGTATTTTTCCAAACCATACGTCAATTTATGTTAGGACTTTATCTTTGGATTACAATTTTCTCGATGTAACTACATTAATTAATGATTAATTTATAATATTTTAACGCTTAATTTATATGGTTGAGATTCCTTAGATAGTAATAATAATGATTATCTATTGATCTAATCTATTATTAGTTAATATAATCTATTATCTCTATTATTAATGGTGATAATAATGACTATCAACTCTCTTCTTACATCTAACACTTCAAAATACCCGGAATGGGAACCATTTATGCATATACGGGAATACTGCATGGAAGGGTGTTCGAGATGAAATGAAGGAGCTTCAATTTTTTAGGTTAACGCTCTATTGGAATGAAACTGAGCGGAAATCTCAGAAAACATACGCAACAAAAAATTTCTATCATTATCGGAGTAACGTATGGAGAGACATTTCTCCGCTAGAAATGGCAATCCCTTCCATATGAATGCTTGTAATTCCAAGGCCCCAATTGTAAAGTTGACTATCGTTAACATTGGGGATTTAATTGTTACATTCTAACAGCGAAATCTCTTCGTTTTTCACATACTTCGTACCCATATCCTAGGAATCCCAATCACGTCGATATTTTTCGCTTCTGTTTATCCTTAAATTTCATAATTTCTCTGGGAAAGCGGAAACTCGTAAACTTTACTATCTGAAACATAAGAAACGTTTTTACTACCGTTGCGATAGTGATATGCGTGATATTCGGCAACGATAAGGGCAACTATCTTTCAACCGCAAACATTTTCCTTTCGACAACAACATAGAGTTTATCAGTACCTAGGATGGGAATCCAAGACGTATACTTCCGTGAAAACTTCTAGCCTTTCGAAATCTGTCGACTTAATCAATTTCTCTGACATTTCTTGTTTTCGTAGCAACAGGATAAATGAATAAAGAAAATGAACCGAAAGGGGTTATGCATCTGGAACATTCTATGGCGATGCATGAAAATAAGCCGCTCGAACAATCCAGACGGCTTGATCAACGGAGAGAGAAATTTTATCGCGTTCTGAATGAATTAATGTACCGGAAAGAGTCCTGTGAAGGGAGAAAAAATGTAGCAAATGAGGACCATGTATGACGAACTATACAGCTAACTCAATAAGGGACTGAGAAACGGAGGCGAGATATTCCTCAAGTTTAGGAGAAACAGTATGTCCTAAGGGAAAGGTGACTGATTAAATCTTCGCCTAGCCTCAAGCGCCATCATTGGGTCAATACTCGAGTTAAGGAAGGGACCACTGGGAATATCTCCTGCAGAAGTTAGAAGGCGTTTGTATCGCAGGTTTACTCGTGATGACGTGAAAAGCGCTAGTACCTTTGGAGTGTCGGTGAAAACAAGAGAAATATGATAAATAGACCGAGGTGTTAATATTATCTTTTGTTTCAAAAGGGGAAATGAAACTCAGAAACTTTAAAACTGATTCAAACTGTAAGGTATGTGAAGTGTTGTGCAAAAGTTCGTGACGAGAGAGATAATGTAAGATATTCCACGACTTGGTCTATTAGCAACAATTGATCGGACTACGGATATAAACGGAAATAAGTTGTGCTTGGCATTAGTATTCCACCGCTAGGTAGATTCGTGTGTCCTAGAACTCCCTATATAATGCCTTTAAATAGAACTTTTATCTTTTCCATTTCCTCAGTTTCTAACCTCGCATACTGCTTTGCATTACTTTCTTTAGCATCCCCTCAACTCCGAATAACTGACTTACCCATTTCTCCCACCGTTTTATTTCTTCGTTCAAAACTGTCTCTTCTCCCACCTATTCCAAACTTACTTTTAACCAATCTGACTTTTTCCACCCTAAGCCTCATTCATCGCTCAGATATCTTCTATATTTTACTATCCTCTTTACTTATGGTCCACGTTTCACACATATAATCCTAGACAATAAAGAATAATGATTTTACAATTATTTCTCCGTTGTTTTTCTCAAGTGTCTTCTTCATCAGATGATGAATGTATCTATTAATGGAGCGAGATGTGGAAGTAAAGTACAGTTATAGAAGCCTTGATAAATATGTACATAACTTCACCAGCATTCCAAAACGATACTCATTGAAATAACTCCCTCTTTATGTAGCCAGGAGCTATCTTTCTTTGAGAGAGAGGGAACGCGCGACGATGTGTACTATATATGTTTGTCCAACGCAAACACATTGAGATAAAGACGAGAGATGTCCGTCCTACAAACATGTATTAGAGAAAACAAGGAAGAGCATATTAAAACCAGACCATCTTCGAACGTAGAGTTAAATCTGTACGCTTTCTTGATTCTGAAATGGAAGTATATAACATTAACCTGCCAAGTCCAACATTTATTGGCATTTACGTCCACTAAAGACCCCAAATAGCCTATCAAATTGCCCATAGTCGCCTAGGTTTAATTCAAGCCCAAAATCTCAATAACATTTCTTACAATGAATTCAAAATCGTAAAATGTTAGTTTACCTTTTTATACCTCTTATGCAGAAATGGAAATAAACAATGGACGTTATTAATGAAAAACAATATTTTTATATAAACATATACATAACAAATAATTTTAGTCGAAGTATTTTCTATCGAATCTAAACCCAACATTAATAACTTGTTACTAGGAGCAACGCAAGCCTGACAACGCGGCTGTTCTCATATGCTCTAATATATATAGTTACAGAAAAATATTACAATGAAATATGACCGGTTCTGTGATTTATATTAAATAATGTATAATAATGACAGAGCAACGTAGTCAATAGTAATAACCAAACAATCACCTCCTTTACACATTTGTATATTGCCTAGTGATTCATTAAAAGGATTGTGAAAAATCGTGTGCAGAAAATTTTTTCTAACTAATCAAATGTTTCGCGAGGCACGTTTACTGCCTTTCTTGTTCTAATGTGATAAAATATGGGTATTCCGAGGGATAAAAATCTCTCACATTCACTCTATATTCAATGCACAATTTATAAAACCGAATTTAGCTACGATGAGTGACGATGTTGATTCAAGCAGTAAGGGAAACGAATTTCCAGTATAAGTAAAGATTGATAAGGAGTTCCTTGGTCCGCAAACAAACCAAACAGATAAACGAGATTCCACAAAGGAATAAAGACGCGACCCACTTCACGAAAGTTCAGCCATTAAGAGCGCGTCGGAAATAAACTCTTGTTTAAATTTTTTAGGTGAAGAAGGAAATTGAATAATATACGTTCTTTATGGACGAACATGGGCATGCTCAGATGCGAAAATCATATAAATGTGGTAAAATGTAATTATTCGAAATAGGAATATTTTTCCTCAACGCTACATTGAATTTCAATCGACCAAAGCGATGAATTTCAAAACATCGAATATTTTACTTAAATTGCTTAGTAATTAAGAGATCTGTATTCATTTTTATTCAATACTCTTCACTATCCAACATACAACACACGAGATTCTCATGACTATCATAACTATGACTTTTGACATACTGTAAGACAGAATTCAAAGTATCACAAGACGTAACTCTTTCTTATCTCTCTTACTATAGCTGAGGCTTCATATTCGCGGCCTTTGCACCAATCTCATGCGGCCTAGCACCCAAATTTTTCTTGGAAGTTTCTTACAATTTTCTATTCAGAAAAATTATAATTGAAGTAAAAAAACATATACTGATGGTACCCTAAAACTTTACATACTTAAAAAACATAAAATATTATCAAAAACTACTAAATTAACTATTTCAGATCCAGCATTGCTATTTAAAAATACAGCGAAGGATCTCTACGGCCTACATAGGGTTTTATGAAGCTTGTGCAGTGATGTTTAAAGCTTGGTCACTCGCGAAGAGCTTAAAAACCAATCGATCGCTTGCCAATGAACACACATATAATGTGGATTACAACAAAAGTTATTAAGTACCATTTTCATTAAAGAAGCAACGGAGCTTCGAATATGATACCAAATAAAGCCGGTCTTGTCCAGCTTTTATCTCCTTGGTTAGTTCGGGCTCCAAAAAGTATAACAACCGGAAATGTCACTTTTTACCACAGCCAATAGAGAAAAGCCAGCTCCGGATATGTTCTCTGTGTCACCCACACATCTCTTTATCAGCGAAAATAGAGAACGTATTCGAATGAAATGACGCACGCCTTCATGCCACTGCTGCTCTTCAGATAGCATTGACATGTGATTCAAGGGATGACTTGAAGAGAGACACGAATTGGGTAAGTGCTTGATGAAAGGAAAATGATTTTCATGACGCACAGCAATGACGAACGTCATACAACATTACCCCACAGACCGAAAGAAAGGATCGTGCCAACGT
This sequence comes from Ladona fulva, assembly GCA_000376725.2. Lineage (NCBI taxonomy): Eukaryota > Metazoa > Arthropoda > Insecta > Odonata > Libellulidae > Ladona > Ladona fulva. The sequence continues at coordinate 65,706 of KZ308378.1, forward strand.
GGAGTGAAATCCACTTTCCGCGGGACTGTCCTAAGGCGTCACGATGTGGTTTGACATACGCTAACATGAAAGCTCTGACCGAGTTGCTGCCGGTAATTTAACACTGAGAAACGCCGAGAAAATCGAAACGACATCCCAGTTACTCCATTTTATTAAATCTCTCATGAACCAGCCCTTTTAATCTCTTCCTTTCTCTCGACTTGCTCCATACTGTCACAACCGCACTGTTCAATGCTCAAAATTCTTCGAAATATTTCGAAGATCGTAAAACGTTCCTTCCCATTCTTCTGACTCTTCATATGTGTGTTACTCTAATGGTTTTTACGTTGAAATTTAAACGTATAATTTCCGATGCGTAAGCAAATGATTTTAAATATTTTTACCTTGACTGTAATGCAAAATTCCCCTCAATAAATATATCTAAATATATAATCAATATATTGAGACCTTACTTCGTGAAATGCCATTTAATAAATAAGAAACAACGTATCACGCGGTTTCGGCCTTATCCAGGTAATCAACCTGTTTTTTTTTTAATCACGAAATCCATTGTTTCTCATTCATTATCATATCTAAATACACTTATAGCTCACTATCATCTGCATGTTTCATCAACTTCTTACACCACCTAACTACTCCAACAGTAGTGACCATATTATTTGCATTACAATATATCAAGCGTCAAAAATTATAAAAAAGTATTTAGTCTCACAAAGTTATGGTTTTTGGCCAATGAGGGAATTGCAAGTCTTTTTTGAGCTGTATCGTTTTATTTTTTATATATCTAATCATCTTCCTATTAAGTGCACTTCTTTATTATCCTTGTAAATCGATCAAGTTGTTATTTCTGTGCCATTTGATTGTTTATTTAGAATGTTTTTTTTTCCGCAACGCATGCATATTTTGTATATGATGGTTGTCTCAGTACAGGTTAACCTAAGAGACAACCTAAAGCTTTCAGTTCTTTCTTGTATAATTTGTTCTATGTATATATATTTCTATGTTGAAAGCAATAAACAATATTATTATTATTACTTTACAGCTTATTACTATGTTACAGGTTAGATTGAAGGGGAGACTTTTTAGTACCAATCTCGCCTTTATAAAGACCTTAATAGAAATAGAAATAATAAAAATATGTAAAAAACTAAATTCCATCCTTTCCGATGGTCCACGTACAAATATATGGCTAAAGATAATTAAGCACAAAATATTTATTCATTTCGTAGCCCTAAAAGCAATAGCACATATCAAATGACACTTTCAAATGCCGTGCCAATGAATTCACTTTCGTACCCAAAATTCGACAGCGAGACTGTTGGATAGCCATACATCACCGTTCCACGTACAAAAATCAATAAAATGTTTCTCTGATTTTAAAATCCTATAAAAACTCACAAAAAATCAAAGTCCATAAATTCTAAGAGCGCACAAAAAAACGTCAAAAATAAGTTTGTATTTAGGCTAAACGGGAAAGGGCCATTTCATCGTTTTACAATACGTATGAATTTTACACGGCATGATTTCCCAAGTCATATGGAATTGACTACAATAACATAATAATATTGCATAATTACATTATAAGCGGTAAGATAAAATCGTAAAATATTTCTTAAAAGAAAAATTCTAAGGTGACAACCAAAAGTTGGGGCAAATAATGACGATATTTTTCAGTTGATTTCTTCAAGCACATTGATTGAATGCAACAAAAGTACAAGATGTACTTATTAACACTACTTCTCTTATCTTTAGGATATTTTGTACCAGGAGTTTTGACAATTTTTTATAAATACAGCACCTTTAATGCAGCGACGATAAACGAGTCTCCAATCGTCTATCAAACGGAACCTATTTTCGTTTCGACTTTAAACATGCCATCTGTATTCAAGTATTCTTCCGCGTTTAAACGTTTGCGTTATTTGTGATAAGAATACGTTGATCTCTTCTTTTGTTTTACATCCTCATCCATAACCAAGTAAATGGCGGCAAAGCATTGACGAATTCCTCTTTATCCATCCTAATCACGTATAATTAGGTGGTTTGACGCCAGGTGGCGTTGTACATTTCAAGACAAGTTTGCTGTTTGCTTAATACGAGGGATTTCGCCTATTTGTCAACCTTAACGAAACACGGGCGCGCCGAGACAATTGAGAAACGTTGCACATGGTTCGTGCGGATTTAGCGGTAAGAACTGTTCACTTGGTGACATGCACATACATCTAGAGGAGAAGGGCGTGCAGAATGAGAGATCTGCGAATGTAACGTTTAAATCAAAGGCTAGAAACTCGCTCAATCCCTGTTAGAAGTTTATAGAATACATTTCATTTGGTCGGATTACAAGATAGAGGAAAGTATATATTTCAATTACTTTTGTACAATGTTGCTCAAGCTTGAGATAATATGAAAGTGACTGTGGTAAGGCTAATGCTGGGATTACTGGGATTCATCTTGATCATTTATTATTTAATGCTATGAAATAATGTATTCACAAGGTCACTGTGGTTAAATGTAAGAAGAGGCTGACTATTAACTAGTGTCAATCTCGTCCTGAAATAAAGTCGTTTTATTGTTGTTGATGTTATTATTATTGTTGTTGTTGATATTATTATTATTTTTGTTGTTGTTGTTCTTGTTATTTTGTAGCACTCAAGTGTAGGTACTTGTTCCGCTTAGACCATTCGGGCTAAGTGAGTAAGGCACCTCACACCCTATCTAGCCTAAACAGTCTCATTACCTCTCTAAAGTTAGAGTTGGAGTGGTGGAAGATTTGACCAGCCTTTTATTAGATAAACTTACATACTGGAGAGATACACACATTATATACGCGTTTCATAATCATAAAAAGAAGTCATTCTTTGAAACACATTAAAATATTTTGTACGAATTACTGCGATCAATTTTCCTCAAATAGTTGGAATGACAAAATGAAAACAAACAAAAAAAATGACAAAACGAAAACCTTGAAAAGGACCTCAAATTATTCTGAGAGTTGTAAAATTAGGAAAATTTTCACTAAAACTAAACAAACGAATTATCTTTATTATTATTATAAAAAATGTTTCCTATTATGGTTGATTAAATTTAAAGATTGATTAATGTTAAATTTTAAAAGGATATTGGAATTGACATTTGATTATGTAACGCTCATTAAAAGGCTTTAAAACTCAATCGAACTATTTAAATAACGAAAACAATATTTATAGAATCCCTAATACCGCTTAGATAATGACCTTTGCAAAGGACTAATCTATAAATGCAAATAAAGTTATTCCGGTCGGTCAAATGATGGCTGTAAGCCTTGTAAGTTAAGTTTTCATTATCTTTAATTATAACGCAATTTGAATACCATGTCTTGAACAGCTGCAAAATATCAAGTTCCTAAAACTGAAACTTTAAAACTTATTCTGCTATATGTAATCATAAATCTTCCATAGAATGATTTCTATACGGCGTTACTTGATTTAAGGGGCTTACAAGGTACAAGGTGATTATATTTTACCCCATCACTTTTTACGAAATGACGAAAAAATGTTAACCAATCGATAAAGCAAACCAATTTAATTTACTTGATTGAACATATCAAATCTTATAAATTTAAAAATAAATTTCTAAGGTTGATCTCGGTCTCTGAACTGTCCGTGCTGATAACATTATTTTTCAAGGCGCATTCAGCTACAAAGAGTACTTTACAATGAATTTAAAATTCCACAAAGTATTAAGAAATTAAGAAAAGTATAGAAACAATACCATACATAGTATTATCATTATACTTTTCTAATTATGAATGCTTCTGTACTATTCTCATATTTTACATTTTTCTATTATTGGAGAACAATCAAGGAATTCAGACGTACTATTGAGACAAGACCTCGCATATCTCGAAAGTACATTTCCTCTTGAATAAAGCGCTGCATGTTGCAATGTCTACTCGCATCCGTGTGATAGAAGTCTGTATGGGCAGAAATTTCTTGTCCAGGCCCGGCACGGTCCGGTCATGAACACAACCCAACCCTGCTCGAACATATGAAAAAAAATATTTGCTCTGTATCTGTAGATACGATGCATTTGGAAATAGATACCTTTTTTACCTCTATTATTCCGTCAGTAATACCAAAATATCTTTAGAAAAATTGTAGCTACTGTAGAGATGCTGAAATATATTGATAAATTCTGTAAGCAAACAGAAAATGTTTTACACGATAACTTTATTTCTACTCTAAATCATGTTCATTCTATTTACTATCATGGTATGATGTTCCGTGTTACTGATCACCCTCTTTTTTGGAGTTTTAGTGAATAAAGAAGACTGTGAACGTAGTCTAAGTATTTCGTAGCGACTTTAAAGGGCTTCCGTCCCTATGCAAGAATCAAAAACACTATTTCTGAACGAATAATGCTTTCCTTCGCAAGTTATACTCAGGCCCGAGCAAAAAAGACAGCTTTACCCGGACCATACAGACCTATACCGTGTGAACACCATGGAACCACATGGAACACCATCTGTAACTGGAGAAACGTCTGCAGGATCATCCTTCGCAGATCTTTCAATTTTTAATCCGAGAAACCACAAAATTCTCCCTTCCCTAGCAGAATCTAGCGAAAGGATTCATCCGAATTTTAAATTATTGTCTTTGTAAGGTATCTAAAATTTAGAGTTCCCCCCGAAGTGGGTTTCATCGCACTCTGAGAGGCTAATCTAAAGGTGAACTAGGCACGAGAATATGCTGTCTCGCAGCTGATGTTTTTCTTTAGATATAAAATAACATGTCTCCACAACTTTACCGGGCGCGGTGGCGTAGTGGTTAGCGTACTAACCACCAGGTCCCGGGTTCGAATTCCTGCTAGTCGGATTTTTACTGTAAGGGAATGGTCGTGTGTGTTCCTCCTTTGTTATTGTTTGAAGCCTACTACTGTAATGTTCCAATAAATGGATGTTTGTGGGAGGAATTGGGTAATATTTTTTTTAATTGAGAAACGTTAACAAATCTTTTTAGGGACACATAGGTGTCTTTTATCATTTCACTTTTTTATTTCATTCTCAAAATACCTTGTAGATCATGTTGGAGGGAATAAGTTTAGAAAAAGGGAGGCGATACCACCGCAAGGTTTGCGAAACATAATTCTCAGATAGTATTTACATAGATGTTACTAAAGAGATTTCATAGTTCACCTGTTCCTGAATCCGTGACGGTTTGAAATAAAATACTCGGTTTTCAATTCCTTGGTGAATGCACTCCCAATTTTTTGGCCATTTGTCATAAACTTTCACTTCAAAGATAAACTAATGCGATTTTTCAATAGACAAAGGAGAATATTATAGAAATTGTTTCGAGCCAAAATCATCCGGAAAAGTAAGTAAGGTAATAAGAGTCTGAATCGTCATTTTGAGATGTTTGAAGAACTCAATCTATAGTTTATACAAGGAAAACACACACTTTCCCAGTACCGTTCTCAGCCCTACTCTAAGAGGATGTCTTGGATGGAAGGCACTCAAGCAAAGGACGTAATATACACGCGGGAAAACTCTTTATGCAAATGTGAGTAAAGAGCCAGACGCAAACGCAACGCATGACTATCGCCAACGTCATCCTCAAGCACCTCCAAAGAGAGAGTTGAAGTGCTAAAATTAGTTTTCCTACCAGTTTAACCTTTAAATAAAGATGCTTTTTGCGTTCTCTGACAAGATTAAGAAATATATATTATAATTTTCGCATTCCATCAAGAAATATATTTAAAGGCAGCGAAATACGCAGAAGAGATAGTTGCAGTGACCGGTATGGAAAACAAATTTTTACATCGTTCTAAGACTGGAATCTGTAAATTAAATAGGTGCATCGTAGAATTACTAAGTGGTTAATAAAATAATTACCTTCGAAACATGTTACTTCCTCATTTGCGTAAACAAAACGTTGCTCCTAAATCCTACTCGGCTAAAATTATTAACTACTTCTAGAACGAGGGCAGCGGCGCACAGTGGGCTAGAATTTAAAAAAGCTGGCCAAAAATACAAAAGTGGCTTTATCGAGTGAGGACTTCGAAACTTCTCATGGCTACTCTTGAATAAATTCTGCATACAACTATGCAAGTCATTTAAATTAACTGCTACGCATCACAATGATACAGGGGGCAAACATGACAAAGTTTTGCGAAAAATGCGTTTTCGGTTTTTCGCGAAATTTAGTATTTTTGCCCTGCTTTTTTCGATTCTAGCCCACTGTGCGGCGTCTAGGAATTATTACAGAATGGATTTGTGATAAAGGGAACGGATAAACGATTTCGCCGACGATCTTTTACGCTTTCTTGGCTTGAAATGATAGTTGAAATGTTGGAGGGATAGTGCTAGTTAGAAAATTCACTTAAGGAAAATGTGTGCTGCTATTCATGTACACACATGTACGTCGAGAGTTTTATCACAACCGTAAAATTATTCTTCTTCTTCCTTCTTTATGGTAGGCAATTTGCCTGTTCTTTCTTCGTCACTCCACCTTTCATAATATCACTCTGCTTTTCAAAAACTTATTCAGCCATGTATACAGTATATTCAACAAATTCTGAAAATCACTATCTACAAATGTACCTTGCCACATGGTAAGAGAGAAAAAGGTGGAGCAAGTCTCATTGGCTAATGTAAATGGAGCAGCATGTTTGCAGGAATCTAAAATATCTTGACATAAAATCAATAACAGTTCTCCTCTGTTTCAGAATACGTTCATAATATTCACCATTATATGTGTTCTACCTTCTAGCAGGTTCATGCGCCCTAATATTCCCTATTCAATGCCCTTTCTTCAGCCTATTGGCAACTCATCCTCCCCTTCATATAAAAAAGCCTCTGTCTCGTCTAAATTTTCCCTCACATTCTACTTTCTATTAATAAAACTATTAAGCATTTGAAATACTATAATTTGCGCTGCCTAGTAACAGTGTTGCGATGAATATTCATTTGGCGAAATGTTTAAGTTTAGCGCAAGAAAAACTTAGCGAAATTTTGCAAGCTCCTCTTTCACAGCGTTTATCATCTTAAAAACTCGACACATTCAATGAAAAGATACACAACAAGGCAACCTAAAAATAAAATGCTGAATTATGCACATTCTTTCCTGCATTCCTGAATCATAAGCACCGGTGTAGAAAGGACGACAACAAATGCGTCTCTGATGACCACGAAAGCAGCGCGAGTTGTCCTGCAGCTGGATTTGAAGGTTTTTCTCAGCACATTAAGCAGTTTGCTCTCTATTTTACACTCGTCGAAAAAGATGACGCACCATATGAACTCAGAAATGCTGAAGTGTGCACATTTTTCTAACTGCTTATTTAAAGAGAAGGCAGGAAGGATATTTGAGTTGAACCGCAATGAAAGACCCTCGCATGCAGAAGACGATGCTTAGAGGGATTACTGGCCAAAAATCGTAATCAGCCTATGAGTACAGAAGTCAAGTCATTGCAATAGCATTTCTTTTGGGGCATCGCCCCATTAACTATCACTATGATCCATCGGACAACATCTTTTCAAAACATCATTATAAACTACTTGGAGCCAGTAAAAAAAATCTTTTCAAACATTTTCCCTAAAATTTGCATCCATTGAACGTAGATATTATAACTAATCAAAGGCTTAAATATTAGAAACAGTTGGTAAATTTGATCTAATACTTTTTGGTTGATTTCATATTAGCTTCCACTCATAATCCGAAAAGTCCCTCAAGTTTTCCAAATATTTCAAAATGATTTTATTCATTGATAACAATAATAATAACTATATTCTAATTTTCTGCTTTTTATGACATTTGACGACTTCCTATTAGAACTGGACTTTATCCTCCACTTTATTTCATCATTCCGATAATTCTATCCATTCTTTACAGAACTATGGATCTGATTTTTTTACCTAATTGTCGCCACGGAAGATCTCATCAGTAAAGGTGGTAATGAATGAGTAGGTCAAAAATCAAATAAAATACTACGTGATAAATTTTATTGAAGAATACCGCTACCATCTAATAATGGTTGCAATCAAATAAAATACTACGTGATAAATTTTATTGAAGAATACCGCTACCATCTAATAATGGTTGCAATAATACATTCGAAGTGTATATGAAGTAGACTCATTGAGGTTGAGAATAGTAAATTAATGAAAACATTAACATTGAATAAAAGCAATAAAACGACACAAGAAATGAGAAGTGTACTTGCACTTGGGCGATTACTTTGATAGCATAAGAAACTCCCGAGGGTTAAACGATAAATGTAGCAACTAGAAATAGTCTGGATGAACTTATATTAGAAAAATAATCCCTAACGTTTAATATTATATTACTTTTTACCTCATTCACGACCTCATGCCCTTATATCGATGAAATTTTCCTATTAAAGGAAAATGAGGAAATACAGTCTGAATATCCTAGGATACAACTAAAATACTGTGAAGAAAAGAAACGCACTTTGTATACGGAATATTCAGGACTTCATAGGATTGAAGAAATGGGTTTAACTAATGTTATATAAAAACAGAAAATGGTAGGAGAAAGCATAACCAGTCCTGTATTAGAAATTGAATGAGACTAAATAATCCGACGTTGCACATATATAATCAGAACGATTACTACAGAGAAACGAAAAGTACACTAACAACACGAAAATTACACATCAATCGTATAAATCGTGTGATACATCAATCGTATAATCGTGTTTTACAATTCGAACTAGCCATTGTGATTTTCGAATGAGGCACATATCCATTTAAATGTGCTCAGACTAAATTTCAAACGATAGACAGAATTCCTCGTTCTTCTGCGACTTTGCACCATACATTGTGAATATGTATAGGTAGATTTTGCTAAGTCCCATCGGACGAAAAATCGAACGAGAATTTTCTCCATCTGCTACATAGAGATTGAAAAATCTTGAGCATCACCGGGATAAATGTATGCACCAGTCATTTTTATAGTCTGGGTTGTATTAACACATTTACATGCATTACATACATTTCTATCCATAAAAATGCAAAATATTCTAGCGCGAATATGTTTAGGCTAAAAATTCCATTTCATTTTTTAAATGAGTCAGCGATGTCCTGAAAATAGTCTTCGAGGCACCGGTAGAACAGAACGCAATTCAAACATCCTGGAAAACCCGGATGTCTGGTCATATCCAGCATGTATGCATACTTATTAGTACATGGGCAATGGTATGAGATATATTTTCTGGAATCTTACCGGGTGAAAATAAATTATTAAAATATTTTTTTCGTACAGATGCAAATCCAAAACATGGAAATTTTGTCGACAATTTTATCAAAGCATATTTAAAATTCATTTGATCTTTTCAGACCAATCAAAAAATCCAGTTAAATATCAGAATGTTACGCCACTAAATTACGGGATAAAAATGAAAAGATGGACAAATATAATGAACAGCTTTGTTGAGTCGAGAATTTTCCTTTAAAATAAGGGACGTAATGTTAGTGTATCTCGAGACATTTCTGATCATTTCATTTATTAACGTCACTTTAAGTATAGATGAGAAAAATAGTTAAGAGCAAATCTTCGAAAATTTAGAACAACTTAATTCCTAATACTATGCGAATCGTCACGTATGCATCGATAAAAAGCTGACAAAAGGAAAATCAAAGTACTCTCTCTTGAAACAAGGTATATACGAGTATTATCCCTACTCTATGCTTGGGAACAGTTGGTCTCACATATACAATTAAGGAATAATATTGTACATTTGGCAAGTATAAGAAATCCTTTTTCAGTATTTAAGTATATTGTATTTTACATAAGGTTCGACCAACGTATGAAATTTATTATTAAAAAAAGGAAAGGCAAAACATGACTACTCTTATCACTGAAGTATGCAAAAACGGTTGTTATACCAAAAAATCTTTATCTAGAGGGACTTCGTAATTTAAAATTTATCTCTAGACTGGAGGAATGACAAAGATGTATTTTCATCCACTTAAATTACCAATTAAAAATTTTCAAGAAAATTACCAAACCTTCACATGGTTATGACGATGAATCACGATCATATATTATCAAAGCATAAAATAAATCTGCAAATGATTCGAAACATAGAGCTCCTAACTGAGTTTTTAATCAAAGGTCACCAGTAATTATGACAGATACACTCTCTCATACACTCCAAAACTAAAATAATAACCTCAAACATGGTATTTGATCTATTTAATTTCTATCATGAACTTTATTTTATCGATTAAAGATATAGCGCATTTAATTATCGCTAAATACAATTTTTAAATTCCATTGTGCAACTCATGAACTGACACCAAGTAAAAAAGATTCTCCGTGAAAGAAAGCCGTGAAATGATGTAACCTTTTCCCAACCATTAACTCTTAAATTCTATTAATTTATTTTCAACTTTCATCTGCTGGTTCTTTTAAGGATCGTTCGTTTGCAATAGTATTTCAGATTGGGATAATCAATGTCTTAGTAATATTCATCTAAATATTAAATAATTACAGATTTCGTTAAATCCTCAGACGACCGATTTCTCTATTTATTACGTTTATGTTTTTGCTAGAGGAAATCAAGGGAATCTTTGGTACTTAGGTATACGAATTATTAATTAATGAAATTATTCAATACAGTTATGACATAATTCAATCGTAATTCTGGTTTGGGATAATTTTTTAGCGCATGATAAGAAATGCGCTTAAAGAAGATAATTTTCAAGAGAAATAAAGGCACGACATCAAATCGTATCTGAGAAACGAGCTTTAAGAAGCAAGAACGAGAATTAATATAAAATAACACTTTCACTTAATTAAATACACATCACTTTCATATTTTTCTTTTTACCGGAGATGATACATGAAAATTAAAAGTGAGCTATATTTAACTGCATCCTAGCACACTTTGGCTGCCCTACATATCCACACCAATGATAAAAACGATTTAAAAGTCCTAATTTCAGGTACTCTACTGGTCTGATTGTAGCACCACATTTGCAAATACTGTATCTTAGGCGTTATGTAATAAAAATCTTACCAATAGTACTAAAAATTGCATGGCGAGGGATTCCGGTCGGTGGGTATTTATATTTTTGACTGTTTTCTTCGTTCCATTTCACCGCTCTGTGGGAACATTTAGCGCCACGCCAATCGTCCGCTTCTTGTCCCCATTGGCCCACCACCAAATCCACCTCTCTGTGGCTTATTTTCTCTTCTATTCCCCGCTCAGAAGACACGTTTCCCTCTCGTGAGAGGGAAAGACGGGTTTCCTCGAGATTTATTTCGGGAAAATAGATTCATTACTCGCGCCGTGTCAGGAAACTCCAGTTTAACAAGGAAACGATCACCTGGGAAACCACTTCCGTAAACAACCGACGTCAGTCTTGGACCAGTCCGTAATTACTGTCGCCGACCACCTTCAAAGAAGGCAATTATCGATAAAATTGACGAATCATGAAAATCTAACTGATGACAAAATCCAAATATTTACCGATTTAAATTAACATTCAACTCTACTTTTAGCCACTAGAGCACGAGTTCCCATAATTCTGAGCCTTACTTAAAATATGTTGCCCCATTATATCCTGATGCACCGTAAAACTTAGATGTATTGTATAACCTCTATCTATCCTTTCCGAGAAGATAGACAGAAATAACTACGGGATCGATAGACGAGTGTCGGAAATTAGCTTATACTTTTAAATAAAAATATTACGAGATCTTATTGACTGAATAAATCCAAAATAACCCCAAGTTTACTGAATTTACTATTTATATAATTCATTACCTCGTGGATGATTTTGATAAGAAACCTGTAATGGTGAGCTATATTCTCTTGCGTTTCAATTGAATGGAGATTCTTCTATTCCCAGAGTTAAGTATTTCACACTTCTCTCAATGTTGTGAGTTCCCCGAAAAACAAAGCTCCCAGACAAAAGTAATAGATAACTCTATCCTACACAAAGAAGACTCGAGAGAAACTCAAGGGGTTTCTTAAAATATATAGTTACCTAGACCCCTGCTGGACCTTAGGAAATCTTGAGAGGGAGAAAGCAGGAAACGATTAACTGAGGTTTGGTTGTGACCAGAAATATAAACGATAACTGCGGGAGAACGATAAATATGGAAATGACAAATTGATACTGTAATATAAATTACGGTACGTATTTTTTTACGAAATTACGTACTTTTAGACGTAAAATGATTTGGCTGTTAACAAAAAGAATGAAGAAGCACCCCTTCTACAAGAAAACTTCAATACCAAATCAGTTACTTCAGACATATATGAAGTCAGAACAATTTTTTCCGGAGCAGTCAGCAGAAATATCATAATATCTGAGACGAAGTTACTGATTATAGAGCACAGGAATCTGGATTATCGAGTTCACGATATGAATGCGAGGGTACTGAAAAGTCTTAGTCATGTCCACATTACTATTCAGAAAGGTATTTTAATTAGTTTTAAAAATCCCTTCGTATTATCATACTATAAAAATTTAATATCTTGGGAACTGAATTGCTGCCTATCCAATATGTCCTTCGGATCGAAAATCTTGCCATTCCAATGCGATATCTAACCTAGTAAACATTCCTCTAAATCAGGGTTTCCCAAAGTGTGTTCCGCGGAACACTGGTGTTCCACGAAGAGTTTTTAAGTGTTCCGCGGAAACTTACGAAGAATGATAATTCTTGTATGAATTTCAGTTTTGAATTAAGTTATAACGTATTTAAAAAATCAGGGACTCTTGATTATATGAGAAGATTGTGTTTTCAATAAACCATTGACTCTTACTTTGACGAAATCAATTATTATTAATATTTATTGACAGAAAAAGTAACTTAGGTGTTCCGCTGATATCATAGAATTTATAAAGTGTTCCGCCGGAGGAAAAGTTTGGGAAACTTTGCTCTAAATCATAACTCGATCTTTACTATATCTTGGTCCTGATAAATGATATCCAAGCTCCCGTATCTCTACTATCGATGGCCCCATAAGGCTAAAAATATAACTGTTTAAAAACTTAAATAACGGGAATTTTAGCTCTTAGCTGAGCACTTAGCAACAATTTCTGCAAAGAATTTGCGAAAGAAACTTTGAAGTTCTCAGAATTAATTAAATTCTTGCGAACTGCATAAAACCCTCCAATCGTTGTCTATAATCGATAATGCAATTTCTCTTGTATAAAATTGCAAACTCTCAACAGGCTCTAAGAGATTGAATGGATTTTAACTTCCCTAATCATAACAATTGTTATATATTTATTCGATTCTTCGAAATGGAGTGAACAATGCACCAACTGCTCTTTTATTTGATTCCTTAATATCAGCGGACCTAGTTCCCTTTGATGCTTCAACTTTCCTTTGAAGAAATGTATTAATAAAAATAATAAATAAAAGGCCTTCTCTTGGCTATCAAAGGGTAAATCTAGCAATGTAACTCAAACCTTGAATCACAATTTAGAAAGAATTTTACTGGGACGCTAATTTTCCAATTTCAAGTTACTCAAACCAAGAAAATTTACTTAGAAAACTCTGAAAGCTTTTTTACCCGAAAGTTTGAAACCCCATTTCATTGCAATCAATAATGAAAACGCATTCTTTTCTTGAGTACCGAATATACCCAAGAATATATACCCAATTTTTAAAACAGATTTAGGTAAGAAAGCAGGGTGCGTCTTTTACTAGAATATAGATTTTCTATGGTATTTTTATGGTAGATCACGATTAAAGATCCAAAACCTTGCTGCGTTTTATAAGCAGGTACGTTTTATACGCGGATGTACACGGTATGAATACTAAGGCAGTATTATTTTATTTACTAAGTTCGTTATAATTGCTAAACTTGAAATGTCGCATTACATCAGACTATAGGAGGGGGACGTCTGATAAACCGATAGAATAACTTGATACGTTACCAGTAAGATGAGAATCTTGGCCGCCGCGGCTGTGAAGAGCTGCAAGGAGTACTTCCCGGGAGAAATTACAGTATAAGAAACGGACGAGGTTCAAAATAATGTTTCCATGTGTATTCATCGAATAAGAACAATGAAGGGAAAGATATAATTCACTACGACTAAACAGTGATCAAATAAAACTTGCGTGGAGTCTACAAGAATAATATATATCAGAATGAAGCAGCATTTTAGTTTAAATCATTAAGTCTGAATAACATGATTGGGGAACGAATGAATCTGAAATATTGGAAATGTAAAAAAATAATCATTTGCGGGAAATGAAATTAGATAATTACAACAGCAAAGCAATACAAAACAAGAGCAAAACAATAAACAATAGCCTTGCCTACAAAGTCTCCCAAACGGCGTGGAGCAACCAACCGGCAATTGGGAGACCCGGGTTCGAGTCCCGGTCCCATCACACTTTCTTATGTCCGTTTCTCCTTTGAAATTATTGAAATAAATATTATGTATTAGAAGAACAATTTTTGCCTTAAGAAAAGAAAAAACGTTGAAACCTAAACGAAAAGGTGGTTTGAATGCTGTAAGGAATATTCTCCCGAATATAAAGTTGATAGACTATAAGATTAACAGAAAAATTAAGCTCTAAAGACAATGCCATTGAAATAATGACAATAAAAATTAATTAGGAATATTTTAGACTTGCAATCTTATCGTACAATCAATTCTTGCTAATCATCTACAGAAACAACCATGACCTAACCAGGAATCGGAAACAGGTCCTCAGTATAGATCTAGAAAGTACCATAAAATCTTGGCTATAAAATTATTTTTTCATCATATAGCTATATTTTCTGCTCTTTTAATTTCATAATTTCAAATTTTATTTTAATGTGGAAAAAGGAAATTAAGACGGAATAACTGAGAGGAGAAAAGACAAAGAATGTGAAACATGCAGGAAATAAGGTGTGGGAGGTCGTGGGTGTTGGTTCTAAATTGGGCGCGAGACAAGGGACCTCTTGCGAGATCACAAGAGAATCCCGAGGAAAGACACCATTTTATTTTTGGCGAGAAAAATCTTCGAATTCCGCACCTTAAACTTAACGCCAAATATATTGGTTTTACATAGTACCGCTTATGCCTAGGTCAAACCTACGTTCATCCAGCCGAATCAAGTGTTGTTTTTATGAAGAAAAAAATTCATTTATGGGTAAATTTTCTGACCAAAAATTTCTTTTTATTCTCTTGTTTGATAAGAATATAAGATTAATTTTGAGAATGCTGAGATAAGCATATTGCTTAACTTCCCTAAGATATATAATATATGATAGATAAAAAAACTCTTATTAACTGGCGTATTAAATGTTCAGTTTTATCTTTCCCCCTGATTTTCTCTAAGCAATGATAGTTTACTTCCAGTTCTGCTGTCCTTCGCCTCTTTTAAACGATTTTATAATTATTAGCAGATATTAAAGACTAATTATGATGGAAAATAATAATTTTCTTGAAACTACGCATATAAAACTAATAACTTCCTATCTTAATCGTCTTGGATCTCTATGAGAATAATAAATCGATCGTGCTAGGCTTAACATGGTTCTATTCCATAAAATAGGCGTACTGTTGAAGCTTTTACTTTTCTTCTAAATCTAATTCCATGCAACCACGGCTGCAAGTAATTATTCCATTTCATTTCAAAACCTCATCAAATTACTGGCTCCGATTTTTTTCTGTTTTAAGAACAGTTTAAACTGCGGGGGATTTGGCGAGTGGCCACCGTAAATATTTCTCAATTGAAAACAGCGACATGTTTTCGCAGCCAACTAGCTAAGACTGCAATTAAACTGTTTTACTTACTCGCATCTTTGAAATTGTTCAAAGCAAAAGGATGAATCAGCTTCAGAAAATAAAACTATTGACAAAATCAACCAAATACAGTAAATTTTTAGATGTATCATTAAATATTTCATTAAATATTTCATTAATTATTTCATTGATAGATTTGTTAAACGTTAACAAGTTGCTATAGCATATTATTTTATGATCCTTGTATAACGTGAATCAACCAACGTTCTGAATCAACTGATGCTCATAGTATATGGAAAACTTCTCTGAAATTATTTTCACTGAACTTGTCCGAAACACAATCTCTGCTTACAAAATATCACGCATAAAAGTCATAAATCGAGTCAACAATGAACACAGAGAAAATTGCGATCTATGATCAAAATTATAATCAAATAAAACCCATAATTCGGTTTTCCATATGATGAAATGCAAAGACTATATTTACATAAAATATAAAAGCATTACTTTCTGTAATTACGAACACAAGGCTGATGAAGGAGTAAAAGACAAGTTTTAATCAATGTGATTTAATTATGGGAGTTATCTGCAAAAATTATAGTAACAAACAGGTTCTACCTCATATAATAATTATACGGGCAAATAACAAATTCTTCTTAATAAATCCTTATGAAATGTCCAAGGACATCGATCTAAGCTTAATTATCTTACCATAGATTAACGGAATTCTACTATCTCTTATATCCTACGAAGAGCTGAACCAAAATTTCTTCAAAAAAATCTATGACGCAATAAAGGCGTAGGAATATACAGTCAAGCGTATGGAAATTCGTGCACAAATCCCCTGCTGATTTCAGACGTCTAGTGTTTTCCGCTCTCAGAAGAAGAATGATATTGGAATATAGGCCGTAAGTAATTAGATCGGATCTTAAAATATCTCAAACAGAGATTTTTCTGTTTGAGTAGAATTTCACCATCACAAAATTTGTTTACATTACTTACTCCAACTTACAGCATAAGAAGCCTCCAACGTCGACTTAGTGAGGTAAGTAATCATTCTTTCATTACAAGATAATTCAAGGAACAGAAAAAAGTCAACAACTAAGATTTAGTTAACATCTCGACACACTCGGGTGATACGTGAAACTGATGCAAGCGAGATTTTGTTTGCGTCAGTGGATATTCAGGAGGCTTTTATTGGACTATGGAGGAAAGGAAATGAACCTCTAATTTGACTTTTTAGGGCTTCGTTCCAAGAAAAATGCCTAACCTCTTTTCGCAAGTTAAACCCGCGAAATCACATACATTGCCTTTCTCTTACGAAAAAGTCTCCTCAAACACGATAAAAGTAAGCCAAAGCCAAACATTTTTCTAGTTACGGTTGCAGAACTGTATGAAAAGATCTTCCTGTGATATTTGCTAAAGAAATACTGAGTATCATCTCGCTATTGGAGCTCTTTCTGAGGCATTGACACTGACACAAATATTAATCTTCTTCCAATCAATCTTCTGAGTATCGAATTAAGATATCCTGCACTTCATGGCCTCTAGATTTAAAAAAATTGATTAATTGAGCGAGTATAAAAAGATTGGTTTTAACGGATTGAATGCATTGTTTGAAATCTAGATTGAAAACCCTGAAAGACTATAGTGCCTATAATTATTATGAAAGTAGCATGAAAGAAGTTCAGGCTTTAAAATCGAATATAATATATGCTTTAGGTATAATCATATATTTTAAATACAGTACTTTAAGTGAAAACTTTTCTTATTTTTCTGAAACAACTTACAGTTAATAATAAAGTACTATATTGTATAAAAGATGTCGCAAATAATTTACGAGTATTTGATAAGATACGTTCATATTTTCAGTCGAGATACGTATTTACGTTGCCTTTACGTAAAAATCTAAATAATTCTGTACAAGTATAGTAAGTAAGCTATTCTACAAAGAAATCTCACTTTTTATAAAAATTTCTTCGCTAATCTTTTATTGAATGCCTTTTCGCTGTTGTGGAAGCCCAAATGGCTACTGGAGTTGCTCAGACGATAAATAAACCGATAATTAGGAAATAAACATGTGTACCAATGCGTTTGTAGAGTCGGCTATAATCACATTGTATGGGTGTTCAAAATCACATGTTATGACTTGTATTCATATCGTAAATTTCCTGTGAAGCAACCACCATTCCTCATGACTTTCCAATGGTAATCAGACAGAGATATTGAATGGATTAACGAATGGATAATGCATGAGCTGCATGATGATATATGAATGAGCTGACTTTTAACAACAATTATATAAACAAATAATTATCAAGCCTTTTTCACGATTTTATTAGCAGTGAAATATTTTGAATTTGGTACAAAAATAATCAAAAGCACAATGACAGCTTTTTCGCCGCAGTATCTCCATTAAATTTCCCATATGCTCCCATTTCCCATTCCAGAAATTTTGGAATTCTGTCACAAAGTTATCTTAAACTTACCGAATGCTATGAAAGGAGTTTTCCGTAGGGTCATATCGCAGCATTTACCTTTTCCACCACGCATGGACCTTTTCCACCATTAGCATTCAGGCTCAGTAGGACAAATACGGTAAATTACCTCACTCCACATATACCAATTAATTTTCAATGCCTTTCCAAAACAATTGACATCTAATTGTGATGGAGGTGAGGAACTTAGCGGATCGGAGGATAACTGGAGGATGATTTCTCAGATACAGGTATCCAAAGTAAACTGAAACAACTAAAATTACCTCACTCCTCATCTTGCCTAGTAAACCTCTTTCACCCTAGTGGGATTTCCATACGGAGGGTTTGAGGTGCAAACTGGCCTACGGAATGAATACAGACGTAAACCATAGTGATGAGAAGTAAATGATAAGTTAGGAAAACGTTACTAAAAACGTCATTCATATTCTCCGAACGGTTTTTCTTTCTAGTTTATCAGGAAAACACAATCTCCAAGAAAATCTAACTCTGTAACCTTAACCGGGTTTACCAAATCTATCACGCTTATCAGAGGTGATGTTTGATGAACCGATAAGTGCCGTCGCTGATAGATCCATCCAATACGAGCTAAAGTGTACAGCGTGGGGCGTCTTCCGCAATTTGTGAGATGAGAGATGTTTGCTTCCGTTACCACAAAAATAGCCGCAGCACTTTGAGAGATTTCGAAATATCAAATTTTCGATGGTCATAATGGAAATCTGCAATATGACCGCTGACAGATATATACCACAGCGGGAATATGAGCGCTGCAGATGAGAGGCTTCACCTTCTAAGTTTCTTGAGAAGATGCAAAGATGTTGAAATGACTTTAGATGAGGTTTTAAGTGCCTTAAACGTGGTTTCTACAGATTATTTAATTATAATAATTTATAATCAAGATATTTGCTTAGGGTGCTTCTATTCATTAAAAAAATACGAATATTTATTTTTATTTGATAAATGGAAAACAAAATACTCGTTATTTATGACTAATACTTGGCCTAAATGGATTTGGAGAATGAAACTTTCAATAACCCAAAGATACTATATGGATTTTGACAGCATAATATAGAAATTTAGCATAGCTAAAGCCCATTGTCTTATCTCAGTTAAATAATATTTAAAATAAAATTGTTGGAAAAATATTTACTCATTGTATTTGGTTGCTGCAAGCTTATTATAAAATTATAATTTTAATTTGTTATACACTGCTATCTGGTAATATGCCCATCTCCAAATACACAGTCAATTTCTAATGATGCTGATGATGGGACGATACCAAAATTTGTACCGATTCCGATACAATTCTCAATACTATTATTGCAATGAGTAAAATTTCTTATTTTTAGCGTTGTTTTTTAAAATAAATACTTGATGAGCAAAGTATATTTATTTAAAAAATATTCAACAGAGTGATTAATAGGATATAGAGGGACATAATTTTTATAAAGTGAAAATGAAGAGGGATATAATTTTCATCAGAAAGATTTGGGTAAAAGTTTAAACAATAGAAGGTACAATTTTTTTACATAAATCATCTAGCTATCATATCTAAGGACTAAAATTCAAATCAGTTTCAGTTCATTTTATTTTTACATTTTATAATTTCAGTAATTTTTATTCAATTAATTTTAAATTCAAAACAATTAAAAATGTTTGAAAAGAGATGTAAAATAAAAATATTATTTGGAGAAGAACAAAATAGAATTAACGAATTAACAATGTGGTAGAAACTCGAAGAATTCATTTTTAAACTAGAATAAGTATAATAAATTCACATTAAAAATAGTTTTTAGCCGTTATTAAGTTCTATGGTTTCTAGTTTTTTCTGATATTTAGATTAATAAGTATAATTATCATTAATAATCAGAAACGCAAAGAATAATGATAAATGAAAGAATGAGCTTGGAACAAAAATGTCCAAAATTCGTTTTTCGAATCGGAAATCAGGTTTCAAATTCTTACATTACAATTTACTTAGCAATTTATTCTTAGGGAACAAGCTGATTCGTGCGAAATTCCAGACAATTTCGTAAACAAGCAGCTGGATGTACTTTCTTTACAGTCTGTCAAAGAAATACTAGAGCATTTTGGCAGAGAAATGAAAACTATTCCTGGATCTACTCCATATTATGAAAAAATTGCTTAAAACCCTTCCATTTGATGTAAATAAGATAGTATAAATCTGAAAATTGGGACTATATGCAAGAGATAGATAACAAAAGGCTTTGTTGTTTATGATTTCATTGGGGTACTTTCCAATCATTCTTCATCAAATCTTTCGGCATTCCATTTCTGTCTTTATATTACGGTTAAAGTAATTATCAATTATTATTCTCGACATATGATTCTGAGTTGCTTCGCATTGCAATAATTCCCCTCGCATTATTAATTGGTATAAATACGGAGTTACTTTTAGGCACACTTGTTGAACTTGGGCCGCTTTAAATTCGGGGTGAGCAGCTTTAACAACTGAATCCGACCCAATTATTAAGGAAGGAAAAGAATCCAAGAACACAAACTAATTACCTATAAAAAGTACATAAGACTATAGGCTTTTTTCAGGTAGTGAAAAAACAGCCTTGGTGGAAGAAAAAACATTAAAGTCTCACCTAAGGGCCAAACAAACTCTGCGAAAAGAGTTGAGCCTTATGATTACTCTAATTGCTGATTCTTACAGAGATTACGTATAATTCCGTATCTCGGAAGCCCTTAATGGGTTCCAAAATCCCTCAAGATCAAGACTTTTCATATAGGCCACATAGGCTCCATATATTTGCGACCTCTATCAATTCCGCAGCGAACTAATGTATGCTTTTGGTTACAGCTCGAAATGAACGGAGGAACAGAGACGGGTTTCGAAATTTAACCTCGCTGTGGTATAAGAGATAGCAAAAAGCAAGGAGAAAGGAGAGAGAGCGGCGCGATTCTGGGATGTTTATATTCTGCGTAATCGAAGGCGAAACGGTTCAAAATCTGAGAGGTCAAGATCATGAAGGTGAAGAGAACAAGTCAGCGATCCATTCTCGGTTTTTGTGAAGAGGTCGGTAACAACGTGGAATGCGTTTAGCGTTCCCATTTCACTTATAAAGAAGTCATTGCGTTTTCCTTTTCGACGAATGATTCCGGAATGGATGGTAAACTCATGGTGGATTTTAAACCGCACTCTGTTGATATGAACTGGTAAAAACCGCTTGACCAGTTGCTCTGAATAGAATTCTCAGATGAATTTCTTGGCCGTCTTACAGTGTGTGATTTTGTAATTGTATTTGTAGCTTTATGACTGATTTCATAGGTTAGACGAATGAGAGGCCCGCTTGGGCCGATCTTATGTAAACAAGTACATCTCTAATGATGTAATGCGAGGAAGATGTAAAGGAACATTAATAAAAACCGATATCTGCACCTTTGATGAACCGTAAGATTCGAAAGACGAGTTTTACGACAAAGAATGTAACGACTGAAAGAACAGAAAATACGCTTTAAGAGTATCACTATATTTCGCTGTCGTTAAATATAATGGTTAAATATAAGAAGGGACCAGGAAGTCTGAATTTCGCCCTTCAATAAAGATGTTTAAGTATTAAAATCGTCATCATCGTCATAACTATCACTATCATCATCATTATTATTATTATATTTCGATCGTTAAAAATAATTCGATGAAAATAAAGTAACGCAGGAATATTATAAGAACTTCTTATATAGGACTGAGCGACATACTCGTTAAAATTAGTGTGAAGTAATTAGAGCCTGGAAGATGTTTCCCATAACAACATGCATCACATCAAATGAATTGCGTCAAAGGAGGCTATCAAAGAGGTCACATATATCTTCAGATAGAGACACTCCTCCTGAAATTTACACAACCTTAGATGTGATGATTCGACATCAATTACGTAACGGAAAGCATAGAAAGGATTAAGGAGAAGAAAATACGACATCAAGAAAGGAAGATTACAAAGAACGGAGAAGATTAAACAAGACTGCAAGAAGCAAAACGTCAGCTCTGTTTGACGCAACAAGGAGATGAATCCCAGATGTAATGAACACGATGTTCGTTTATTAGTTTCACGAATTTCTGTCTTTTAGACATCATATTGTTCATAATTCATCAATTTTAAATGGTTTTGCCGATTAAATACGAGTATGAACATGTTTTAGCATGACTGGAATGCGTTTTGATACTGCCCACAGGCATGAAACAACGCATCGGGATCAAATTAATGCAAATGCCATAATTATAATCTTTCAGAGTTCTAAGGGATAATAACTTTGAAACACGCAGAAATACTAACATAATTGTAATTAATCAGCATTATAACCGCTGATGTTTTACTTGAATTTAAACGAGAGAATCGTTCTTTTATGAATGAATACTCAACATTCACGGAAAATTAAATGTTATCATCACGATTCATATTAATTTCACAATTTGAAAACTATGCTGAACGCTTATCAGAACCGTGGGTCGTTCTTTCTGAAAAAAGTAATATCGCGAAAGAGCTTCCTAAGGGGGGAAAAACAACGAGAGCTTTATTTTATCAATACTTTACAACCAAGATAAAAGGTGTATCCAACCGAGGCATACCGTACGTGACCTCATTTTCAGGTAGTAATCAATGCGAAACACAAGATGTCAATGGATGAAAGAAGTAGCAAATAAATTATATATGCCGCAAAAACAGATAAAATCAAACTCACATTTTTATTTTAGAATCTCTGCAAGAGATATGTACATTGCTATAGACTTTTAATTAGATACTTCTACCCAATGAACAGTGCTCCTCTCCAAACTCACTGTAAAACCAGTTAAGCAATGAAATATTTCTGCATACCACCGTCACAAATAAGGAGAGTTACAGACATTCATTGTCTATTCTACAACACCTGAATGAGTTTATAGACGGGAAATTCCAAAGCTTTTTAAAAGATAATCTCTGACCTACGGTAAGAAAAAATTTACACATTTGGCTGAAGTCATATCGTAATACAATAAAACCCAATACTGCAATGTGTTATACGTAGCTTTACGGAATCATACGATATAAAAATTTCATATTTCAGCTACCTAAAAGCTATTACAGCTACTTCGCAAAATTCAACTGTAGAGCATGCAGGCTAGCAGCTGATGATGACGTTGTTACGTTGAAACCGGTAGTGTCAATTTTAATTTTTTTGAAATAAAGATACCTTAAGGAAACAACAACTGCTGAGAGAAATAAAAAGAGAAAGACAGATTGGTCGGGGCATATACTACGCCGAAATTGCCTACTTAGAAGAATTATTGAAGGAAAAATAGAAGGAAAGCGAGGAAGGGGAAGAAGAAGAATGGAAATGCTAGATGGCATAAAAAATGGCCGAAGTTACAGGCAAATGAAAGAAGACGCTCAGGACCGACTGCGATGGAGGGTATCCAGTTGAAACCTGTCGGAAGACAGATTCCACTTACAAGAAGAAAGGCGTTGTTTATTTTAATAATGTGTTCGTTAAATGCTGCTTTTAGCCATCTCGAAACTAGCTACGCTGAACACGTAAATGGAAAACTACAAAACACTGAAGATTATAAACGTAATTTTTCTAGAGACGATTAAAATTCCCTGATAAAACTGCGTTTGAATGTTTATAAATGCGATATATTTTGTTTGATAGGTTGGCAGACCTTCCGTATTTTATGGGACTGTCCCGTTGTCTCGGAAACGTCTTCCGTAATACAAACGTTCCGCTTTTACTTAAGCATATTCATTTCATAAAAATAGCATCACCCAAGGTTCTTAAATATTTATTTTACTCTATTCGGGAGTTTTCATTAGCCCTGATTACTCACTACGGTTTTCCCTCTCTGATTTTAGTCTCACGTAGTAAGTAGTTCGTACTTACTGAGGGCGAAAGAACTCGTAATAATAATCATATTGTATGCTGCATGTTTGGGTGACTAATTTAAAATTAAATCTTTGAATTAGAAGGGGAAATAGCGATTTAAATTCTGATACACTGAGAAATTTCCGTCTTTCTTTCTTTTTTCTTAGTTCCGCCGTCTCTGCCCCGCATTCTATAAGGAAATTTTACTCTTTGTCCCGCATATTCCTTTAATTTGAAGACGTCTTGAAATTTTTATGTCATAACAGACTCAGTGTTGGTATTTTGTAGGACCACCTTGTTTTATTATTATACAAGGGTAAATGAAGGATCGCTGGGTCCACATGGAACAAAGGAGTTATATTCGTCGGCTACTGACCTCAAAATTCTCTGGGTTTTGATTCGTCGCTCGAACTCTTAATGAATCTCAGTTGTCAGGTCATTTTTTTTTTTCTAGTAGACTAAAATCCTATATCTGACTGCTTGTTCTATTCGCGAGTCCACGTGGGAAGAGTTTGATTTCTGCGTAATCGAGCCAGATAGTAATCCAGTGCAGCGGAAGAGAACAATTAGGGCAGAAGGGATGCCGATAAGCTATCAGAGCTTTTTGCGTAACAGCTCGGAAACTTTCCAACAAAGAACTGCAGGTGGCAGAATTACTTGTTGATTCTTTCGGAGCTTAACATGAATCGTTTCAGATAACGGGAAAACATGTAAAGATTACACGAATCATTGTCTCTCTGTTCTCGCCGAGAATGATTGATCTTCATTCCTCTGGAATTCATTAGGAACATTAATCTAACATATTCCTATATATTAGCATTAAATAAAGGCACACAGTTAGTGCCTTCGGTCAAAAGAACAGCGAACGATAGCCGTATTCAAAATATTAATTCATTCATTCAAAAGGCTGCAATGTGGGACCTACTCCATGGTGGCAACCGTACACATGATTAAACATCTTTCTTAGTTGATAATAGAACAATAGTAACCCCAAAATAACACAAAATATACAATACAAGTGCAATTATAAAATCATAGTCAGAATCAACTTAGGTGAGGGGGAGACGTACTCTGTCTGATATTCACCCAAGTCGGGAGGAAACCCCTCCAAAACCTCTCGAAAGCAGTTCGTACTACAATTACAATTACAAAGATATATGCATTAATTACAATTTCTAACCATATCGTTATTATTACACCTTACTATAAACACAAGTTGATTATCACAAGAGATATATTTTTATGGCATACTTTTTACATTATATTTACTCTACATTTACTATCTATTTATCCGTTAATTTTTCTTATTCTATTTATGAAAACGCTGCGGGATTGGGGAAGATGTTCTAGGACTTCCTCAGGTAAATTGTTCCACTGATTTACTATTGAAGAAGGAATACTTGCAAATATCTGTCCTCTGTTTTAGCGAAGATATTTTGTACTTATGGTCCCTCCTTGCAACATAATCTGGTTCTCTTAGCCTGATCCTGAGTTTCCCGATAAGAATTTGGCAGAGATTACGAAGCCGTTTTATTTTACGTCTGTCTTGCAGTTTTTCCCATCCTAACTCCTTAATCATTCCTGAAACACACTCCATCTTATTGTACCTACCCAAAACGAATCTAGCTGCTTTTCTTTGTGCCCTCTCTATTTTTTTAAGTAAGCCTTTCTCCAGCTATACATCAACTCAGATACATCGACATCTGTGCCTATGACTACAAATAGCCCCTAGATGGGTTTCTAACGAAATTTCAACGATTCAAAAAGCTGCTGAACTTCTTTCTTTAATCTTAAACTTCGTGTTTTTTATATATTATCCACATAATTACATCTACATATGTTCCCTGCCTTTCGGCGTGTGAAGGGGGATGCATGCACTCTGCTTTACTAACCGATGACTTTCGTGTATCGTTCGCGGAAATAAATGAATTCTTAAAACGACTAGTTGTAGCGTCTATTTCCCTGATCTTCCTTGCAGTATCAGAACGGCCTATGTAACAGGAAGGACGCATAATATTGGTCACGTATTTTAAGAACGTAACTTGCCTGAATTTATTGAGCAAATTAAACCTTTACTTAGGTCTTCTACTAATTAATCATTCCCATCCAGCATCCTAAAGCATCTGCGTAACGCTCACTGATTTCTCATAGTAACTCTTTACGAAACATATTACCTTTATGTGAACCCCTTCTAATTCACAAATACAACAAATCTCGGCAGGGTCACACACACTACATGCGTACTCAAGGTGAGACCTAACCAGCGCAAAATCGCTCGCGGACTTACAATCATGAAACCATACACATTGCCTTTATTGTAAGTAACAAAAGCTTAAGGATAATAGAAGCGCTTCGATTAACAAGCCATTTTCTGCTAACGCAACGAACACGGTGGTTGTTTTTGTGTAAAAAATCAAATATAAGCGATGAAAGACTCTTGAGAATAAGCAGCATCTAAAGCATTTAAATAAAACCAGCTGTACCTTCAGACGCACTTTTACGCTATATTTACTCACATGATAGCACAAAGCAGAATTTCGCCAGCGTGAAACTAAATATATGAAAATGTATTCTACTCTACTCTGAAAGTAAGAAGCGTAATTTTTCGCTCCATTCAACGCTTAATTGTTAAATAACGTATGACACATGTTACACACAATTATTTGAATGGATCGAAAATACTGATACAATGCATGGCAAAGGGAAAACGTTCGTGTTAAAATATTTATGCCATAGAAATGCAACCGCCTTGGAAGTCTGGACGTATCTGGGCTCGTGTCGCCGTCCCGTCAGATTTTTTCAACCGTTTATTCCCAGGGTTTTGTCAGGTGCATGGCTTCACGTGCCCAATTGCCTTTAAATCCTGACTGCAGTTTCGTTTCTAGAATTCCTTTTTCCCTTAACAGGTGGAGTGGTTATTCGCAAACGAGATATCGAGAATCTATTTATTTTTTCCGGGTTATTGGATATTCCTATAAATATACGGCTATGGGTATGGTCGACTTCATACGGTAAACAAGTCGGCTCAGCGCCCACACTAGAGGGAAGCGGACTACGGCTACAAAGGCCGTTTCTCCGGCTGGCTGCTGTTTATGACTGGAAAGGAAATCTCTCGATCATTTAAACCTGATGGAAATATAAGTGACTTCTATTGATATATAAAAAAGAGCTAGGATCTTCATATAATCAATAGGGGGATGAACACGAATCAAAATAACAAAGAAGTCTTTCTCCAACTTTACGCCTCCCAAGGGTGGGAAAAGGCGATGCTTCCAAGACAATTGGGGTTAGAGTTCCTATTCTTCCCATCGGTTTCAGCCAACAAAATCTGATAATATCCGTGGGGTACGTAAGGCCTACATATTTAGCACTATCACCAACAGATAGGAACTACACTCACATGCCTCACAACTGAGCTAAACAGTACGACTCGCGAAAGAACTCGGGCAGAAATACAAGCAGCGCCATAAGACAAACATACAATCGCCGCAGCCTCAGTTAACATGCCATCTCCATAATACGGGATGCATAGGGAAGATACAGAGGAGGCTCCCAGATAGCCGAGAGGGCAACGTGTTCGACTTCGGTGAAAGCGGTCCCGGGCTCGATTCCCGGAGGGGGCCTACGTGCGAAATGACCTAAGCTGTTGAAGCACTTTTATCAATACTACTACGACGAAGATGCAGAGACCTTGGATACATTTCGTAAAAAGTGAAAAATCAGTCATAAAATGAGGCA
Source organism: Ladona fulva (assembly GCA_000376725.2). Taxonomy (NCBI): domain Eukaryota; kingdom Metazoa; phylum Arthropoda; class Insecta; order Odonata; family Libellulidae; genus Ladona; species Ladona fulva. The sequence continues at coordinate 93,501 of KZ308378.1, forward strand.
TAATTTATCGTTAAACAAGTGTACCTCTGAACATTACAGAGTGTGGTCAAGGGAGGGGAAAGGGGGTGTAAGGGAAGGGGTGCGGAAAACTTCCTCCCAAAGGAGGAACTGATGAAAGTCCGAGCCGGCCCTGGATCTGAGATTCTTGAAAGACCTAAAAATACTTTAGATATATTAAAACGCTCCATTAGAGTGAACTTTTACCACGCAAAATATTGTGTGGTATAGTAAAAGTTCACTCTAATGGAGCGTTTTAATATTTTTAATATAAATAATTACCACAAGATTACCCCTGACTCTGTATCGTATACTTTAGATATGATTCCTGTTCTCTTTCGCTTTGCCCTTTAATTTATGCTAACGAAGAGACGTGGTTTTAATCAAATCGCTATAATTAGATTAGCAGTTATCCGTGGATTGAGTACTGCAGTAACCTAAAGAAATGCAAAACATCAACCTGCAAGGGAATCGGTAAAGAGTGGCTTGCTTACGAGATTTTAAAAGAACCGCAAAATAAACAATATATAAAGGCGATGGTCGAAAAAAGTACCATGCGTAGTATTTATATCAGATAAAATCAATACTACGGCAGTATATTACCAATCGTTATCAATATACACACATCCGATATCCTTTCATTATATTCTTCTCCGAATTACTAAATATATTTGTTCGTAAAGAATTTTTAGACATATTATACAATTTTATTTGTAGGTAAATAAAATTAATGCAATCGTAAAATTTTCTACGACGACGTTAGAGGTGATACCAAAAGAATCGCTTAACTACATCAATTTCAACTTCTAAAATATATCACACGCACAAAAATAAAACCAGAGGCACACCATAGCGGTAATAAAGATATCTAGATCTGAGAAAAATTTATCAAAACAGTTCTTCGTACAGGAAAACCGTAATATCTCAATCATACGTTCTTTATAATACCGTCTTAGCTATCACTAGTATTTCAGTCAAACATTCTACAGCGGACTACTTGTCTCTATAAACTGAAATTTAAAGAGAGGATATTAAATAATAATTTCATTAAAACGATTAAAAACTACCCTTCGACAGTCATTCACAAGCAACTCGTCTAAAGATCGTTCACGGTTTCTCGAGTGACTAAGCAGCGGGTCTGAAAGACTATTTCTGGATACTGAACTTGTGAAGGCTAGAAATGTCTAGGGCTTTCCAGGAGTTGCGTTTTCTGCAACCTCCTCTGGGCAGGTTAAAAGTTATTGTTACGACTCGGAATCTTTCCCAATTTCCTTTAAAAGCAAATTTACGAGTCACTACTTGCTGACAGTATCATCAAATACTGAATTCGCAACTTCTAAACGGAATATATGCAACCATTAAAGTTGTTTATCCTTGTTTCTATGGTACTGTTTACAGAGATAAACAAAGCGTAACATATAAATCGGTTGCAACATTTTTCAGATTCGTGTGCAAACAGGGTTCGCCGCCCTCTCACTGATCTCAAGTAAATTTAGAAACGGGGAAAAGCTCGCCGGCGTGATCAGGTACCCTCGTGACGACCCATGCCCCTCAGTAATTCTGGCCATTGGAACTACTGCGGGGAAAACTCTCTCAACCCAAACGTGGAACACGTAGGAGAGCCGTCGAGATTCAAATATAAGACAGCAGATACGGAGGGCTGCACCTGCGTTGAAGGTACACGCTATTTAAATTATACCCGAAAAAAATTCATACCCACGATATTCAGAACGGTCACGTTAGCTTAAAACTTCCCAAACCGCGCTCACATGCCTTCCAAACATTTGACAGTAAAATTCTGATACACTGATTTGATTTCCTTAAAATTCATTGGCTCATTCATAAAATATTTTCCGCCTAATTCCATCACGACTCTGACCAAAATCTTCCATCAAAGATCAATGTTAATAGGACAATCTGCTTAGTTTATTGAGCATACACTTTTTAGTTTAATGAGCATACATATTTTAGTTTAATGAGCATACAAATGTGAATAAATGTCCAATTATCAATATAACCCCGGATTGACCAACATAATAGAATTTCTTCTTTCTTTGTATGGAGGGAATGAATTAAAGTCTATTACTGGTAGAACTAGAATTTTTTCTACAAAGATCGTGATGTTTAATTTTCCTTATGTTTGCTATGGTTGTTGATGTAACTCTGAATACAATTTCTAGGTAAGAATTCGCATTATTTTCTTATTTTCTCCGTTCCCGAATTTAAACAATCGACCGCCCAGGGGCTGAAGGTTTCTGGCCAGGTCGGCCACAACTGCCACACTTACGCTTTGTAATGGCCAGAAATTCACTTTCCTGGAATATTCACATTTAGAACTATTAAATGCATATTATCAATTTCGACTTTTTAATAAAATCGATATTAACAGGCGTGACTTCGTGGAAAGCCATTCCAGAAGGATACACTTGCTAAATTTTCCACACTGTATTTATTGGCGACCGGTTTCGTAAGTTAACTTACATCTTCAGGTCTGAAGATGTAAGTTAATTTACCAAATGTATCCTTCCTTCGACTTTATAAACGATCAACTTGTCCAATTTAATCATTAATCAAATTCTTTTTCTAGTAGTAGCTTTTGAAAAATAAGTTATTAAATTTTATTGGATGAAAACGGTCAGAAGAGCGGGAAATCTAACTCGAAATATCTCGGAAACAGCTTATTTTCTTTGAGTACATAAAGCTTGGAAATTCTACTCCGTTAATTTAGAGATTTTTATGGATTCTTTGGAATTCCTCTTTTTTCGAATACAACCCTATTACGTGGCTGATTATTATATGAGATCTGAATTGGTGAGAAATAGGGGTGCCATTCCATCCACAAACAGCATTAGCCCGCCTCCTGCAGTTGCGCCAAAAGGCGACTGCCTCACTTGCTTATCGTCCGAGTTCCGCCTTGATTTTCTTTTTGAAAATGAAAAATTTTAATAAAATAAATTCGTTGCAAAAGTATAGCAATGTAAATCGAATACCGAAATAAATTAAATTTACAGCAATGATCACGTTCTAAGGAAACAATCGCTAAAACAGGAATAACCGCTGGTAATTCAGAGAATTGGAGAAGCAAATCGTAATTACACATCCTTAGAGGATCCAATTACCTATTGCAGGTCATGATAAAGCACGGCTACATCATTATTATTAACTGACCTGATATAGCATAATTTAAATTGGAGTTATACCTAAAAAACATTACATTCATTACATGAATTATAAAAAACATTCATTACATGGAATTTAGATTATGGATATAGATGAACTTGAACTAGTTCTCTTTCAGCCCAAAAATCTTCATAACAAATTATACATATTAAGAGATCCTATGAATAGAATATTCCAAAACTTTTTATGGTTGTTTGGGAAAATTGTAGAACTGGCTGATGAAGACCATTTACACTGACCTACTCATAAAAGGGCGGATTTATAATTAGGTACAATAGGCGCTAGTTGAGGGACTCAATACGACTGTGCTTATAAATTCTACATATCCTTCTATAAGACAGAACTTTATATATGTTGAGTGAGTCTACATAATATGTTTATAGAATATACTACATTGTTAATACCACTATATAGTTAGTCTATCCATCATTCTTTGCGTTATAGAATTAATATGTATTGTTATTCAATTCGATTCAGTAAATTCAATTTAACCATGCAACTGAGATATCCTTCGTATGCATATTTGCGTACTTCGTGAAAAGTTCGAATTTTTACTCATAAATCTTAGTGGGGGCCTGAATTTGATCTTTGCGCCTAGGGCATCTGAAAGCGTTAATTCGCCCCTCTACTCCAAATATTTAATGGTATTTTGCACGAATATTCCACGGTTCTATGACCCTGAAACTATTTCAATTCGCGAAACTTGGCAGAAGTTTAGAAAACGACAAAAAACGCCAAAATATCTCAATCTGGGACGTCATTAAAATGCGAGAAGCATTTGAAACGCGGTTCGGAAGGTAAGTTCTAGTAGCTGAAAGTATTCCAGCCCATGACATAAAATTGGAAAGCAACTTGAATAACACCTGCAGAAATTGGCAACATTTCCCTATTTCCCTTAGGAACGAGGCCGCTTAGACCTCATGGTTTCCGCGCCGAAAAATTAGTGATGAATGAAAGAAAGTAAGGCGCTACCTTATTGAGATTCTTCCAATGGAGGGAATAAATAAACTCGGTGAATTCCTCTCGGTGGTACATTTTAACCGTGCGACCCATTTCGCATCTTGCAACATATATGGACCAAAAATTTCAACTTCGGAAGTCGCGGTATTGTAGCTTCCGAATTAGAGGATTTGAGGGTGTATTCATTGCTGATGTCTTTGAGAGGGAATTAACGATGTCTACGGGCAAAGATATTACGCGTATTTGCCGACGGAGAAGTATGTAATTCCTGGAATCAGGACTCCGTGGCGTAAATTCCCCAAATCTTTGAACAGCGACGTCCTTATCTACACCCCCTCCTTATCCCTCAACAGGTCCGCGACTCGATGCTGGAGGAGGAGGCGTAGGAGAAAAAGAAGGTGAAATAACAGTGTAGACTCCGGAAAAGTGGGGGAGAGGGAGAAAGTCCAAAGAAGTCGTCTCGTTGGGAGAAGAGAGAGGGGGGGGAGGTTGTGGCGCCTGCCACCAGAGGCCCCCACCATGCTTCTACCATGCTCCGCACATAAACAGATCCTCGCTGGCTTATACGGTCGGCGTGAGAGAGGAAGCTAGCGTGTCTGTGGCGCCGGTTTAGTATCACGTCAGAGCGCGACCGAGACGGAACACGCGGCGATTTGGCGGGAAAAGAAAAGATAATGAGACACGTGCGCCGCGGCTCCACGGGGGATACATTCTAAATAAACGAGACGACAAACCCCGCTACACCCAAGGTGACAATTGTGCGATTCAGTGAGAAAGTGCTCCGGAGGATGACAATATAAATTTCTTTCTCCATGTGCGCTCCTCGTGACTTTCCCAGTGCTTCCGGCGTGTGATTCTCTTTTTTTCTGGGGATCGAGGATTTTTTTATACATTCTGCTGCCCCAGTGCTACCCTCTTCTCCCATTCGGACGGAAATAACCCAGACCTCTAAGCTTCCCACGCTCGCTCCCCGCGCTCCGAAAGCGTGTCTTCTTTCGTCTGCGCGCTTTTTCGGACTCGTGTGCTCCGCGATTCGCCCCTTCTTGATGATCTTTACTGCCGCTGCACACAGGGGTGCACCACCGTCGTTGACTGAGGGAAGTGAAGGCGGGAGATTCGAATGGTTTCCGACGTGAAGAACGGCAAGAGCCGGGGGGCGGAAGAGAGCCATGAATCCCCGGAAGAGGGGAAGGGGCTGCTTGCGGCCCACGGACCGCCGCCTCCGGATCAAGAAATTCCGCCCCCTGATGGAGGATGGGGGTGGGCTGTGGTGTTCGGATCCTTCATGATACACATACTCGGTGAGTAAGAGAAAATTTTGCTTATATCTTCCTGGATATTTTTCGTTTGTAAAAAAATGCGGCACCTAAACGCCAATGCCAACATGCGACGACTTTTTCATTTCGCCAGAACCACAACATCCCTGACTTATACGTTACTGGTAATTGTACGAATTTTTAAACGGGAAAATTACTATTCAGATCTCATAATTCCATCGCGTAATATTATAAACAGTGTATTCCCTTGACCAAGAGCTGCTTTCTTCTGTCACTAGATATTAATTTTAACTTTAATGACAAAGTAACCATATTTCAAAGTCACTAGTAAAGGTTAACATTATAGTAAAGTCAAATCAATTTTGAGAATGGAATACGTACTTCATAAAAAAATATACAACACATAATAATAAAAAAAATATAAATCCACTCCTCTACGAACCTTATCAGCAACGGCATTTCAAGTGAAAAAACATTGCATTTCTTAATATTCATAATTTATGCGATATTTATTCAATGCCATTTTTGCGAATACCTGCATCCTGCCTGAGGGATGAGTTTACTGTCATGGCTGTACAAACCATCATCTAGCCAAACCCAATCAAATACGAGAAAGTTGAATATATCTATATAGCTATCTGTTAAAATTATAAATTAGACTTTTAATGCAGTTTTAAGACCTTGACTTCGTGGTGGAGCGCCAGTAGTATAAATATGAACACACCTTACCACAACTTTGAATCAGTTTAAAGGTGTCGCAGTCACTGTTTCGATTTCTCCTGATTTTGTAATGTTTTAATGGAAAAGGTAGTTTTTTACGAACGGCGAATTTTCAGTCCACGTTGAAAAATCATACACAATATTTTTTTCATAATCAGATTATCACCTATGTTTATTTATGTATTTATTTCTATAACCGAAACAGGTAAGACCCACTGAGTTATAATAAGATAATAATAATAAGATACGTCAGATAAAAATAAAACAAGTGAATTTCAAATTAACATAAAAATAAAAATATTCGAAAATTAAGTTTGCAATACCAAAATACCAAAATGTAACGAAAAATTAACTTTATAAATTGGCAAGTCATAATACACACACAACTTTTAAATAGTTTTCGATTCTTAAAATTTTATCCGCGCTCTTTGTAGAAAGTCAATGTTTGAAGCTAAATATATCAGCATTTTGCACATAATTGAAAATAGGATTGGCTACACATGACATAATGGGAATTAGCGAATGTTTATACTCATTGACTCAACAGAGAGGGACCTGCCGAGTTATTTTGTTCTAGCCAAATTTTAAAGTGTACAGAAAAAGTGATGAATTAGGAGGTTACAGCATAAAGCGATGAGACTGTAAGAGAAAAGTATTTAGATTGAGGATACTGAGGAGCGAACATAACTTGATCTTCGATTAGCATTTATAATACTGCACTTTGGAGAAAATCTCAACACACAATAGAGCCGAAAACACGATCAGTTTTTCTAATTCGGACATTAATTGCCTCAAGAAAGATGAGCGTTCAGATAAAGAAAACAACAACGCATAGTCTAGCACACAGACGAGGGTAGACGTGTGAAAGCAAAAGAAGTGGATTCCCCATGGTCAACGCGAGCTATTTTGATCCCATTTCCAATAACTTAGCCACCCATCCTGTCTCTGCAGTTTAACTCCAGCATTCATGTAGTTCGCGCTCTTTCTATAAACACCTCTGTTTTTCGTGCATTGGGTCGAAATTTAGGATGTGAAAAGTTTCACTGTGTTCTCATAAGTTACATAAATCTATCACTACTAGTCGTGATCTAAAGTTCATATGACAGCTGATAGAATAACTTTTAAATATGTTTATTAATACTTTTAATAATATTTATTGCGCCTCCGTCACAGATTAATATTTCCATAAAACCGTGAATAAATATGTTCGGGTAATATAAGTTTTCAACTTATTCCAGCGCCCGCCACCGTGTTTTTCATAGAAACTTCTGATACTCCCTGTATTATTAAAATGACGTAAATTTTAGAGTGTATGTTTATTTAGACAGTGAAATAAAATTATTAACTTTTTGCAGTTTTTGTTACTTAAGTAAGTCCATATCCCTTTTGAGGGATATGGCCAAGCCAGGCGGCATCCACCGTAGGTGACACGTGGTCAGCGAATCGACTCCCACGCCGCCGTATTTGTCTACTCTAAACCGCTCAGACCCGCTACCTGTTCATTCAGATAGCTTTCAAGTTTTTACACGATGCTGAGTCGACATCACTCCACTGTGAATCGAATCCGGGGCCGCTTTCGCCAAAAGCGAACGCGCTACCCACTTGGCTATCCGTGGGCCGAGTTAGCAAATTATTCAGTCCCAATTAATTTCATCCAATTTTAACTTCAACCCTTCCACCATTAGCTAACAAACGCTCTCGGGCAGAGAATGAAGCTCAATTGGCAAGATGAGGAGTGAGGTAGTGAACCAAAATTGAAACATGTAAATCACCAAAAATTCACCGTTGCTAACTGTGCGCGAACTCGTTACAATTAAAGAAGAAATTAAATTGCTACAATTAAAGAAGAAATAAATGGTCATGATAAATAAAGTATGGCTACGCATTGGTACCTGAGCAACATTTTTTATCATTCTGCCGATGAATATTTTATTATCATTCTTTAAGAGTGATTACACTTGTAGAATTTTGATCCGATGTTCTCAAAGGTTCTAAATGACAGTATAGATATCAAGAACCATGCCATCCCGAAGGAAAAGAAAGCCGTTAGAACACAATAGAAAACAACTCCTCATAAACCGTAAATCGCGCTATCCCTCCCTCCACAGGAATTTTCAGAAGGATATTTAAACTAACGGTATAATTCATAACATAAAATAATGTTAATACCTATTCTATTCTTCCACATTTCTGGTATTTATTCATTGAGAGGTCAAGGATGCATTCATTGGGATAAATGAGAGTATATTCACGTCTGTGCACCCTTGGGTATATTCGTATCTGTTAAGCGTTGGTTTTAAGGCGCACGCCTCTACGTGCAAAGTCAATTTCGTTTCCCTTAACGAGAATAGTATTTCTATGTATAAACTTAAACAAACAAACGTAAACAAACTGGTGGATAGTTTGAAAAAACTGCAATTGTGTCTTTTACTTTAATATCAGTCATTTTTTAGGTTTTTCTTCGCTTCTTATGCCCTAAAAATAAAGTGATTGAAAAGATAACTAGTTCGGATTTTGAGAGAAATGGATGAATGGAAATATTAGTGGGACAGAATGTTGTTTGTCACTCTTAATCGCGGAATCTTATCGTCTGTTATCTGACCAATTTATTAGAATTAAAACAACGGAGTACAATCAGTGATTTATGGAATGGTGTTGGGAAAATGGGAATTCACCTATCTTGATGCTATATCAGTTTTCTTGAATGTTTTCGATGAATTGATACATTTCTTATATCTTAATTGAAATCAGGTCGAAGCTTCTAAAGGTTTTATGGAATTTTATGGTGGTACCCATTAACATTAATCAATGTTCAGATGGAGAATTTTATGATCTTAAGAAACTCTACGTTACAATTCTACGCTAATATTGTAAATACACACAGATTGCGGAATATATGTGCGCTGACATGCCATCTAGGGTAAAAGAAAAGATAAAAATAGTAAAAAGTACTATCCTTAGTACCTTTTAAACTGCAACGAAAGAGGGCCAAGAATTTCGAAATATTCGAAACTCTGGAAATTCTACAATTCCGACTTCCAAAATTTAGCTATGACTTGAGAAAATCCCCATTTAACACCGAAAAACATTTTATTTACAGGAATTAGGCAATTTTCCAATAATTAAGCACATGCAAATTTTTGTAGTAGGTCATGGCCATATACTCCACTGCAATATATTGATGCTGAGACCCGGTTGAAGTTGCAAAGTGAAGTCCTTGGCTTTAACTCGGTAAAACCAATTCTCAATAATTTACTTAATGGAGTACGTAAGAGAATGCCAAAAATCTACAACACTATTGAACTACAAATGCAAGCTTTATTTAAAAGTGATATTGGTATGTTATAGTAATTCGGTCAACAAAACCTCACAAAACGCAGTAGGTGTTTCAAAATAGCGCTCAAACTAAGCAATCGAGCAGATGTATGGATTTTGCGTTCTCGCGAACTTTCTCAAAGCTTTCTCTATTCGTCAACTTGCGGTACTGGTCCGAAATTCCAACATTTTTGGCACGCTTTTGAATCGACAAGTTGCGGAGACATTCACAAATTCGGCCTTTTCTCCGATGTCATGAAAGATAACGAGATGTCAACAGGTGGCGATGCTGCAACCGTTCTATGTGCACACGATACATGCTTTAGCACATTCTTAAAGTTAATACGCGTTATGAAGCTGTAAATGATTACAATTAAACGCGAGACGTCGACGTTTCTGCAGAAGCTAAAAAATATTTCATGAAAATAAATGTTTGTAAACAGAGTCTGAGTAGAATGTGAGTAAAAATCAGTTTTAACGGCAATATTTGTAGCCTTGACTACTTTCAATCCACAAGAAAATTAATGAAGATAGTAAGAGAGAAACTATCACTGAAATAGTAAAAACCACAATTATAATCTACGATAAGGTGTTGCCGTTGGAATGTTTGTAAAGTATTCATTTCGGAGACCAGTTTGAGCCTCAAACCCTTCACCTTTTAATGAGAGAGGAATAAAAAAAAAACTTTTGCGCAGTGGATTTTGTTGTTCCCTTCTCCTTTAACTACAAAAAAATCCAGAAAATTGAATGGTGGGAGTGGGCAAGATGAGGAGTGAGGTATTTTGGTTTCGATTCCCCGAATGAGCCAGAATGCTGTGAGAGTGGAGTACGTCCACGTAATTGTGGCAAAATGACTCTATAACACTTTTCATGTGATTCAAAAAGGGAAAACCTAAATGAATTACCATTATTCAGCACCATTCAATATACTCCAATACCCTTCATATCATCAAAAAATGAGCAAGACTTAGAAAAAAATATATGAAAGATTTTACATTTTACATGAATAATTTGTTATAATAGGTAATCATAATACTTTCTTTAATCGAACAGGAAGACCCCAGTTACATCCATGTTAATAATTATTGTTATTGACGAACACCCACAATCATTCCCTGACCAAAACAACCCGATCGAACCCGGGACTCGAACCCGGGATCTTCGGGTTGAAGCGCAAGTACGCTAACCAGCCGAGATATAACGACAGGTGAGTTAAATCGGCCGAACGACTGTTCAAATAAAACCAATTGGATATGAGCTAGGTAATCCACCGGCAATTGCGACTGTGACGAAATATTTACACTGAACGAACATTGCTCAATTTTAAACGCGTAACTATAGAGTTCCTTCAGCGTACCAAAAAATGAACTTCCATTCAGAAAGGAACGCCCCAGCATATCCGCATTTTTCTGAGGTGCCACATGGAAATTTGGCACGTTAAACACGATATCCGCAGGAGAACAGAGACACGTGCCCCACATGCAGAAACCCATTCAGGTTCGTTGATCGGTCATCCATTGTGTTGGAGAAAGCGCCGTGGGCAGCGAATTCCTCCCTATCCGAACACACTTAACTTGATTCATTGATGCTTGCGAAAAAAAGCGTCGAATCCGCCGCCTACTCGGCCGCTAACTGAGAGTTAACTAGTTAAAGAAGTAATTAGAACGCGCGCGTAGGTCCACGTGACGTAGCGGTTGTATAAATACGCTTTAATGACGTGTTTATGCCCTGTGGCGTGTTTCGCGGGAAGGTGCGAGTGGGTTAGGATGGTCACCGCCCCGTAATCAGTGAAAGGTGCCGGGGACGAGCAAGTGCGCTTTCGGCTGGTCTGGCGCCCTTTTGTCACAACAGAGGCGGAGACCGGTTTAAAGTGTCCTCGGCGCCGATGGCGGAGAAACGCGGAAGTTACTCCCACACATTGTGTGAACCAGAAATACATACAGTGAACTCCCGATTATCCGTGGGCGGATTATCCGTTTTGCAGATTATCCGCGCAAGATTTATTACTCTTCGTCGATATTCCTGCGGCCTCATTAAAACTTTAAAACGCAAATAAAACAAGTATAATATTTCTAGAAAAGATTCTCGGGTTTCCATCCAGGTAAGTGACTCTTTAGTGTCCTCTAATTCCTTTTTAACAACATATTTTTGTAAAGCGTAGTTCATAGGACACCTGCACGGATATGAACCGTTTCGAAATGATCATTGTTGCAGGTTATATATACTAGTCAAATTTATTTCCACGACACCTAAACCCTGAAGAAGATAACGGAGTCAGTCATTGAAACGTTGGCGATGTCAAATTCACTTACCTGGGGGGAAACCCGAGAATCTTTTCTATAATTAATACATCAGGAGAGCTTAATATCCTTATATTCAAGTATAATTGAGTTGACATTATAGCTGCTATGAAGATAACTGTTAATGAGTCCATGAAACAATTGAAAATAACAGACTATGTGCGCATATGATAATAAATTGTTTATTAATGTAAATTATGTGTTATAATTTCATAAATTAAAGAAACAGTTTGTACGATCTGTTTTTTCTGAATATTCGTCCTTCCCATACCCCATATTATCCCGGATAAAGTTCACCGTACCTAAAATAATTTCGGAATGCGATAAATCGCATTGATTACTTAAGAATTCGCACTCCTGGTGGAGGAAAATAAGTATTCTTACTTCTCTGAGGCAAGAGAAATTTCGCACGTGGTAGTTTGGTAGAGCGTTTAACGAAAAAGATTATGGAACTCGTGGTCAATAGAGGTTATAATATTCACATTAAGTGCTCCTGCTACCATAACTTGATGAATGAAATATTTTTTCCTTCGAAACAGGATGGAAAAAATTTTTCGTTTTTCGAAACAGGATGGAAACGTTTCGTTCTCTTGTGTCTGCGTCCTGACCGTACAGTAACTGTGATAATAAGAAAGCTACTGATGTGTGAATGATGCTGATTAATGGCACTGATTTGGGTATCTCGTCATCAAATGCATTTCAAAGTTAGGTCATTGTGGAAAAGGCGCGAGGACCTTTTTTCACTTATTTCACAGCATTCTGGCATAGCAAGAAAGGTAAAGGCAACTTACCTCACTCCTTATTTTGCCTAGAAACCACATTTCGTCTCCATGGCCTATGCTAATTAGGAGTGGAAGGTGTGAGAATATAACCAGGCTTTTGGCAGATGACTTTACAAGAAGACGTATGCAAAATATGTAACATTATTCTCTATTTATTAAGAGTTCGTTTGAAAGAAGAGCGCAATCATGAAACTCTGAAGAAGTTATCACGACTAAAACTGAAATGAGAAGTTGATTAGAGCAAGGAATCGTGGACATTGACGCCTATGGAAACGAAAATTTTACTTCCCGTCAATTATCATGAAAAATCGCCCCTTTTAAGCCAAATGATTAATTGCAGAGCGATTATAACAATAAATTTTCTTTATTAGGGCGAGATTGAGGTTAGAAATAGAAGGAGACGTCCCAATTTTGCAACTGTTCGAGTAGGGTTGGAGTTTCTCTCTCTAACTATGGAATTTGGGGTTCAGTGGTGCTGAATGAGGTGGAATGAAATTCTCTGATCACTTGCCCAGTTGCGGTGTACCCAAAGCCAAATTTCAATAACCTTTTCATCATATACATCCTACTCCTGTTATGGCCCGCAATTGAATTGCTCTTGACCAAATGCTTCCCTTGCACCTTAGTCCAATAAATTCCTCACTGAGCGCGTACACAGTAAAGTATTAAATAATCCCACACCTAAGTGGAGTTATATCATGCGTTCAATGGACCACTGTCATTCACCATAGGATGTTGCGGCAAACAAGCGTCCTGATGTCGAAATATAGTAGCTATATTTCTTACAAGTATTTATTAATTTCCTAAAATTAAAAATACTTTTTTTATTTCAGATGGTAATTAGAGAACGTATTCATTATTCCAATGCGTCCTTAATTTATCGACAAGTACTATCATACTCTCATTCTCATATTCTTCTTATTCTTGTCTGTTATAGTTGTTTTTGAAGTATGTTTCTTACACTCATTCCTGAATAATACAAACACGAGAAAAGGAGAGCTGGAATGTTACGGAACAAAATAAATGGTATGACAGCGCGAAAACGTTTGGATTCTTTTTACTATACCCAGTAAAGATACGACTAGAAGATAGAAGATCGCCTAATTTATCTTGACTAGGCGCTAAATATATATCTAAATATTTACGGCCTAACACTGGTGTATGTTATTTCAGCAAAGTACATGAATGAGGAAGAGTTCAAATACACAAATATCGAAGAAAGAGGGCGTGAGGAAAGAAATTTTTAAAAGAGGACTGAAAACGTTGCGAAAAGTTTGTTTTTCAATCTTTGCCAATCGCACGTAACGTTTCTACCATTGAAGGAATAATATAGTGAAGAAAACTCACGCATAACATGATTTAGATGTTTTCTGTTTGGGAAGAATGTAATGAGTTTGTTATTTTAAAAATATGAATTATTTATGTTTAGTTATTTGGCCAAAGACGAAGTAAGCGAAGCATATATACTAAATAATAATATAAATAATAATAATTAATTACTATTAAATAATATAAATTACTGAATATTTTCAAACGATCTTAATTAAAAAGCATACTAATTGCGAGTATAAAATGTCAGAAATCAACATTTTAATACAATAACTAACTTATAACTGGTCATTAAAATTGGGATCTTTCATCCTTCATTTTAAAAATGAGAACATACGAATTATCCTTCCTTAGTTTTGAAGGTTTTAAATACTTTTTGCTAAAAAAATAAAAATATAATTTTAATCATGCAATATTCAGAATCGATTGAAGAGAATAAAATCAAGCGTATGAAAACTTATTTCTGATACAATCTGCCCATTTTACGAATGAATTATCTTTATTAAAATGTAAACGTCGAGCAACAGAAAAGTTTTCCCTATCATTTTCCGCAGGCTGATAACATCAATCTTGACTTTCCCGTCATACATATTTCTCTTTTTGTACGAAGGCCTACTGATAACCCTTACAGTTGCTAGCGCGTTCCCATAAATCTGCCCTGCGTTAGATACCAAGTAGAAGCCGTTGTGTTGACTCGCCATTAAAAAAATTGGGAATCTGTCTAACTTAATTGGCAACCACCGCCGTCTAAAAAAGCGGATAAGAAGGCATGGGAGTCAGTATGACTAAATGTCACCCGCCAAAATGCCCCTCTGCTAGGTCGTAGCCCACAAAGGCTGTTGCGCAATGGGTTTCATTTTTTAATCTTAAAACTCCTTTAAATAACTTGATCATCTCGCAAGATAGTAATACCGAATTAAGAGAAAATTATTACCGTAGTTCCATCATTTTTCTCAATCTTTGGGTGGCAAAATAATAACTTCGAGCGCTTACGTAGTTAGGTCACTATTGTAAGTCAATGCAAATACATTCATTCATTTGTGAAAACATGAAGCTAATGGATTTCCTTTTGTTAATAAACATTGAGCACTCGACAAATAAGTCAGGCGGCACTTAAAAATATACTGCAAGCCGCTGAGGCGCGCAGCTTAGAGGGTACCCTGATTACAACCCTTTATTGTGATTAAAACTCATAACTATGTGGATTCTGAACGAATCTTACATTTCTAAAAACATTGAAAGTAAATGACAGGTTTGAAATTCCACAGACTTGGCGAAAAATTGCCCTTAAGGCATTCTAATGAGTCATTTGTGAATTCTAAGATTGCCAGAAATTCTGTAAGATCCAGATATATATGCCTTAATGATTTTATTCCATAACCGAAGGGAGAATACTTAGGAGCCTCAGTAATACTTAATTAGTGTTAATATGAATCAAGCGAATTGTAAATTAAATCGAAACTTTCCCTCCCAAATATACCAAAAGTGTCTAATATTATTATTCAGAATCCACGTTTGAGTTTGGCATAGTATACGGTTATGGTAGTACGTAATTTTCAAGCATTGTCTACCAATTCAATTTTTAATCTAAATTATCATATAGTAACAGAAGATACAATCATGAATGCATTCCTTATTCAGGTTTATTTTGTTGGAACCTTTTAACTCTTACTAATCATTGAAATAAAAATTAATCATACATGTTCAGCTCTCTTCATGTTAACACCATTCGAAAAATAAATGGATTAAGTTTATTTTGTGGAAGAATAAGAGGGAAAATGTGAAAACAACTGAAAAAGGACATCCAGATGGTCAAATGAGCTGCGCGCTCGCCTTGGGTGGAATCTGACCCGAGTTCGATTCCCGGTGAGGATCCATATGAGCAAAATACCTTAGTTGTCGAAACGCTTACAACAATATAACAACTGAAAAGCATAACCCTGCGGTTATCAATAAATAACGTAATAATCTTTTACATAAACGTAAATAAACTTTTCCTGGCGAATCCGGAGTTTAATAGAGTGACCAATAAACCAATTTTCCTACTACGTTCGAAAATCATTGATTTCAAATATAATTAATTAATTCTTTACAGGTATTATCGCAAATATCTCTGAACTATCACGAATAGGAGAAAAATTGCTCGGAGTAAAACAATCTAAAATAAGTATACAACTTCATGGAAACATATTTCTAATGAAGTTTAACCGAATTTAGTCCCAATAGGATAGAATTCAGGTTGACAAAATTTTTTAAACTGAACTCTTTTATTTAAAAATTTCTGACTTAACGCTCCGAATAAAACCGATTCTGAAAATTTATATGAATAGCGTGCTTCGGGACTTGGCTAAATTTACTCTGCACTATCCAGTTCAAGTTAGCTTTTGTCTGCAGCAAATTCAAGAGCTCTATTGCTTCATAAAATTAGGTCACACTCAATAGCATCTTTATAATCGTCACTCATTTTCTACAGAATGAGAGGCTTGGAAATCGCCTTCCTTCGGAAAGACAAATAGCAATCGAGGAATTAGTGTTGACGGGAGAGTCCATCGGTTGAAGGTCGGCGAGGGTCACGTGTGCGCTTCCTACTGCAGTAAATGTCGCCTTAATTCACAAACGCAGATACGGATCAATCACGCTCGCCTTCGGCGAAGAATACTGATGCGAAAGTATCCTCAATTATCACAGCTGAATCATCATAGGGCTCCACGAATATGCTAAAGATAAATAAATAACGTTTAATAATAATTATTTTGGGCGAAATTGAGACTTTAAAGTCTCCTCTTCCATTTAACCCATCGTCAATATTAAAAAAAATTAAATTAATAATAAATCAATAAACTAACATTAATCTCAAAGAGTTAAAAAATAGATAATAAAAGTTAACTTAAGTTGAATTAAGACAAAATTGGAAATATTTAGTTGTGGATTTAAAAACCTAAGTGAGGCCTAGGAAAAAAATATATCCACAGCAGGAAAACACCCACAAAGAAGGGGGGTGTGAAAAACCTGCACAAACCTACTGAGAGTAATGACTAAGAGATTTAGAAACAGAAAGCTGGAAAAAAATATATAGCCTGAAAATAAGAACATGATTAAAATGACAAACAAATACATAATACTGCCTTAATAAGTTTTCACTGACACTAAGTTTCGATAAAGTTTATGATTAGTCATTGAACCGAGTCACTAGTATCATATGCACTTAGGAACACAAACATATATGCTAATATTACACACTGAGAATACATAGAAAATACAACTAATTACTTAGAAAATACAAATACAGTAAAAACAAAGTTGACTATTAATAGATAAACATAGACATCACTTGTTAATTATTGCAAAGAATTCATTTCAGAAAAATCAAGTATTTGAGAAAAAGATCGAATTTATGTAATAATAGTAGATAAAATTAATCTAAATGGATTCCGATGCATTCGATAGAAGATACTAACGATCATCATGGCTTATATTTTGAGTAAGGCTCAGCCCAATGACAGATTCTCTATATCACGCCTGTATACGAATGACAGTGATGATTTCAGACAATAAAACAATGAGTAAAGAACGCTTGAAGTCATGTTTGTAAGAATCATTTTCAGGATTATGAATATCATGCTAACCATATTTCGATAAGCCAAAGCTCTAATCATCCGGCGCAGTATTTCAGATGCGATAAAAAGTTAAAATTGGAAAACTCTCCATAAAGGTCTGAAGGCCAAGGTCTGCGTCGTAGATTTTTTTCATGTGGTACCTAAAAGCACTCTTCGATTTGCTTAACAAATAAAAGATTAAATAATAAGAATATCGGCTAGGATTGAAAATGCTGCACATCTGAGCATTGACTTTTAAAACAAGACCTATTATTTAATACACAAATGTAACCATGAATCCAGCAACTTGTAAATTAATCAAACCAAGCCTTCCTTTCCGAAATACTAAAATCATTTAACATTATTATTCAGCATTTGGCTGAACTTGGCTTAGAAACGTTGATCGTATATTTTTAGTGTTCATTCACATTCCATCGAATCACATCAGGCTCGAAACATTTCGGTGAAAAATGGACTGCGTTGAAAAGTACTACGCGATTATCGTACCCAGGGTTGCATCGTGGATGATAGTTTAAAGCCACGAATAACGTGGTTGGGAACTATATTAGTAATCTTATATCCAAAAGTTTTTCGATGTCAACGAATGTTTGCCCCGTGAGTTTATCCATCAAGTGAAATGTTCTAATCACAGTTCGACTGAAATGAGGAAAAACTCCAGTAAAATAAACCCAGAGGAGTAACGAGAGGTTTAATGTGTTACATTAGTGAATGGAGTAATTAAAAATAACGCAATCAGCATTAGTAGAGTCAACATATTTTTATAGCAAGCAACTAGGACTTATCAAAATTTGAAGCCGCTGAAACCGGGACTTGGCGTTAGAATACAGGCTTAGTTAATATCACATAGCTTCGAGACATTTTAAGTATGTGCAGCGTCATAAGTTTGCATTTGAATGTTTTTTTTCGTTGAAATTTCCGTATCTTCCATTACATTCTATCAAAGAGTTACTCCAAACCGAGACAACTGAAAAATTCACTGGAACCGGACGTTAAAATCGGGATCGTCACAGTCTAAACGGGACTTTAACGGGAAATTCTAAGCATAATGAAAGGCAAACAATTTTTATACATACATCGTCAGATCCAAGCTGCGTTATACGATATTTATCAAGTATCATTTCAGATTTATTATCACTGGAAACATCCCTGAGGCTTTTCTTGAAGTTATTTTCTGCCTAAAATTACTTTTCATCGGTCTTAGCGCTACACTAGCACAATATTTCCTTTAATTTTAAGGAAACGGACTAACAAAATAACGGGCGATTTCCATTCCGGACGCTTCGTTTCGAAATTTTTTGTCTACTAAATTGATTTGAGTGGATCCAAATCAAGCTTTCCTAATGTTCCTTTTATATAGGTTAATGCATTTTCCAGGTACAGAATCGATAAACTAAACAAAAGCAGACCATACGGTGGTTTTAAAAGTGAAGGGGTACGAGAGAGAAAGTTGATTCGAAATGTAATTGAAATCTAGGTCGATAAATAAATGCATTATTCGGAAGAGTATAATGAATTAAACCCGATAACATATTGTGTATATAGGTCATTAGGATGAAGAGGAAAGGTAGATCACGGATAGCCGTGCAGCTAGAAATCCGAGGATAAACAGAAGTGAGAAATATCGACATGACTGGTACTCGAACGCATGTATCTCTCTTTACAAACTACAACAATATATCTCCCCGGGAAGTGGAATACCTGAGTCAAGTCATTACGTTATTCGAGTCGCAGTCAATTCGGTGTTTTTCACTTCTGTTTATTCCATAGCTCATTCGAGTGCTTACCCTGAAAATAAACAGAGAATCCGAAATAAATTACAGACGATCACTATAGATTTCTATTCAAGAACATTTCTGTGGACTAATTTTTACAAAGAATCACGTAGATTAAATCCAGAAAACAGAGTCATCTTCGCACCCAAAATTTCAGGCCTTTACGATGCGCAGAAACTTACAAAACGCGTACGTTTACAAACATAAGCTTCATAAAGAAAGGAATATGAATGGACTCCCTCTTACGGTGCTTGAATAAACTTTGGGCGCCGAAATCACTTAGCAAATGTAAATAAGTTGAAAGAGGTTCCATTTAAAACTCGAATATTATGGAAATTTGTGCAAGAATAAATGTCGGTTTATTTTCTAAATCCTTGGTTGAGGAAGCCTTGAGCTGTCAACTTGCTTCGTTTCTAGAAATATACCTAACACGCACTACTTTTCAGCGTTATACAAACCTCAAATTCCTTAGAAGTGACGCAATACTCCACATAAAAAAAATAATTTGTATTTGGGTATATTCGTGTTTTTATTTGGATCTCTTTCGACTTTTAATTTTGTAAAAGACTAAGATTTATTCCAAGTGTTGCTCAGAGTGACCATCTTTCGGAAATTGTACTTCCGCCAAATGATAGAGAATCAATAGTACGACCGTTTGCTTAATGAACAAATATATATGAACTTGTGTAAGGATTACTGAGTCATCGAAATGAATCCGGTTTAGGAATAGATTAAATCAGGCCTATAGGTAAATCATGGAATGAAAAAATATCTGTGAACGAGAACAGTATTTTTTAATATCTCCAACTTTCTTCCTCGACCCTCATTTTCGAGGCTATTCATAATTCACTGTTGCCTTTCTACAATAAAATATTTTAAAGTAATTGATTTTCACGTTAAAACTCACAAATGAACCGTCTATAATACAGTGAAAATGTCATCTTGTTTCGAAATACGTCAAATTTACTGCGAAAATTGAATTCAATTTATTGAAATCCTTTCATAATTTTGTATCATTAACTTGCTACTTAATAATATTTCCTAGAACTACAAAATATATGTATTTATATATAAAATTCTAAAACAGCTAATTAATTAATTTTAGCGTTAGTCCTATCAAATTTTTGTTTTCTAAAGGGGGCTCACCTTATTTCCTGTAAATGTTCATTTTACCATATATTTATTTTATTTTCAGCTCTTACGCTTTATTGCAAGTCAATTATTTAACCACAGATGTAAAGTAATTATTATCATCTCAGATTAACGACAAAAATGTTGAACGAAATGTTTCGCATAAAAATAATTACTAATTTCAAATGGGATGCGAACAATGCCTCTAGAAAATTGCCCTTCACTTTTGCTTTACAATAATTCAAGGATCACTACCACCATACTATTGTCGAAATGCTAATCTTATTATTTATATTAAGGACCCCAAAAATATTTTTAGATACCGCTTAGAAGGTTCTCATTGTTTTCTTATGTTCCTTCCATAATTCATCTCCCATATAGAACTGCATTGATTCTGTTTGCGAGTAAATATGACCTCTTTACTTCATTATCCTCTGAAGAAAAAGTTGCCTTTTCAATGGCAATCTTATTCCACGTACACAAGGTAAATAATGCCAAAGTGCGAATTTTCACTTGAGAAAGCCAGAGAAATTTAAACATAGGTAAATCTTGTTAGCGGATTTGAAAAGAGTATAAGAAAGTATAAGAATCTTTCCGGGTTTTGTAGAAATTTATTCGCTAAGATCATACTCTCAGATCAATCGTTATTAGAGAAGATATTTACAAACTCTAAGTAGGTAGTATGGTATTTGATCTTTTCCCTTTCTTTTATCCCTTGGTATAAGTAAATTACAAAACGTATGAATTAGCAAATAATATACATTTAAATCCATGATTGCGATGCTCGAGCGCTATGATGAGGATGCTCGTTTAAAATCTGGGATTATTGGAGAGATTCAGCATCAAAACAAATTACTGTTGATAAAAATGTATTACTGGTAATTTTTCCCAGAAAAAAATGTTTTTATTTTTTCAAAACTACGTAATTTTAGTTCTTCAAATCGCTGACAACCGGTATGTACATCCTTCATAAGGTTAAATTGAACTTTTAATACTATGTCTCAATAATATCATTGAATTTGGTGAGAGAGACGTGAAGAAATCAGTATTATCTAAGCAAAATAAATCAAATCAGAAGAAATTAAAGAAAAGGCTATACCAGTGAAGAAAAAATTTTGAAGGTTAAAATAAAAATCGATTTAACCCTTTATTCCACTCGAAAAGGAAATAAATATGCACATAACCATCCTTCGCCCGAAATTTTAGATGAGAATTATTTCAGTAAGTACTTAATGTCCTGAATCTCAAGTAAAAACAATATTCTCTGAGATTTTCTCCTTCGTTTCCGGGACTGTTTACCCAGATTCCAATGTAATGTGAACGCCAAACCATCCCTGCCAACGCCCACCTTCGACTCTTCCTATTAAATTATGATGCGGAGAAGCGATTTTTCCACGTTTCTTTTCTATCTCGTAGGTATGAATATAATTTGAATCCGATTTTGAGAAACTTTCGAAACTAAAGTGAATTGACTGAATTGTTTTTTCAAACAAGAAATTGTATAGTTCTGAGTGGATGCACATTGACATTAAAAGCGTATTTTTCCCTTATTCGATCTTTCCTACAATACCAGTGTGAGACTTTGGATTCTCACAAAGTAGATTTGGTCTCCGATTTAGGGGAGAATTCTGGTTCAACAGTTGTATTTTATGGTACGTCGTTCGCGTGGAATTCGAATAAGAATAAAAATTAAGCGACAGAAGATTTTCAAAAAAATCATCAGTACTGGACTCGTTGACGAATTAGTTGATTTCGTTACCTTGGTGCATTAGAGATTTCAGATTTAGATACGGTTTTGCGGTCCTTATACCCCGCCGCGACACGCTACTGGCTGCTTGTAGGGCCAATAAGCCAAAATTAAATCAATATAATGATTATAGATATTAAAATTCATTATTAGTTCGTTATTGCTACAATATATGAACGCTACATTGTTTTTTGTTCTCTCTATCGCCTTTAGAGCCAAGCGCGAGCTTTATTCCCGTGGAACATTAAACCAGAAGGCATTCCGAGGCCAAGGAAACAGCTTTTCGCTTTCTCACCAGCGTTGTGCTACTGCTAGATCACGTCGGCGACAGATCCCAAACCCGTTTCCAGTAAATAAATGGGGTGCGGTCTCAAAGCGTCCCACCGATACGCCACGCCTCCCGATTCGAAATCGCATCCGTTTCGGCTTTTTTTCTTCAGCTCACACACTTCCATAGCGTCGCCTTGTGGGCAGTTCGCAAATTAATAGCGATGAAAGAGAAAATGACCGCTTTTAACAAAGGAGTGTCTTTCTGTAGGCACATCTGCCGGTCATTTTCGCGACCGCAATAGCTTATCTTTCGATGTCCATTTATCAACTGACCTTGGTTCCCAACCGTGCCAGGGGCTGCATTGGTCAATGTCCTACAACTCGGTAAACAAAGCACTTTTCAGATAACCATGCAAATATCCCGAGCGATGGCGCGGAGTTCCGAGCAAAGGAAAGGGCAGAGGATGGAGGATGGTCGGGAAATGGAGTTCGCTTGCCATTTTTGGAAGGTAGAGGACGAAGGACAAGGTCGCCCAAACCCTTTTGGTACCACTTGCCCATGTCCTTAAGTAGTCAAACCTTCCATGCTCACCGTTGCACATGCAACCTGCCGGGGAAAATACACTTTCTCTCCATGTTCACTTCCCCTTGTATTGAACGTCAGTTTCGATTAGTTACAGAATTTCACTAGGATTAGAATAGATTTTCAAAGAGAATAGAGATCCCATGGTATAAGGAGTACATATTTATCTCTATAAAACAGCCGACTCTCTTCTCTTCAAAGAGATGTTCTGATAATTCATAGCTTTAAAACAAGAAAGATGGGCTTACAGGATAGTCAAGCGGGCAACGCGTTCGACTTTGGTGAAAGCGGTCTCGGGTTCGATTCCCGCTGGGAGCCTATGTACGAAATGACCTAAGCTGTCGAAGCACTTTTGATAATACTACTACCATTTGTAGCAATCCTCAACTCTTCCTCGAGGCCTCTGGTATCTAGCCGTGAAGGGTTTGATGTTCAAACACACATCCGGGATGAGTACTGTTCAGACAGGTTTCTATGTCAAGTTTATCAATAGTCCTCGTAAGCCGTCTTAAGGGCAGATTAATATATTTGTATTATTGAAGTTATTATCTGGCAATAGATGACCATGAACGAGAATCAACAGAGCTCAAGAAAAGGTTTTGGTGAAGCTCGGGAGAACACGAAGTTTATTTACCAAAATTACTCTAATGTATTAAATGATGCTAGAATTATTTTATATATGGTAGAGGGCGTCACTATGTGCAATTACATAATTCATAAAAAAATTCCACAAATGAATATTTTACAAACACCGACCGGTTTCAACTATTACATCAACTAGTCATCAACAGGGATGATCCGATTGAAGTGTTTTCATTCCTACGAAGTTAGAATTAGTTTAAAATTACATTTTTCGCTTGCAACTATTTTATCTAATAACATAATATTTTTTGTGAATGTGATTGAGTAGAGCCAAAATTTAGAACCAGAACATTGATTTCTATCAATGATGATAGTTAATTTTTCATCTTTCGAGAAATGCTGAGCGAGAAGCGACGTTTTCAAACAATAGTTTTCAAGGTCTTTTACCAATTTGAAAATGATTTCCTCTTTGAGAATCGCCCTTCCACAAACTATGAGATTTTAGGACACTGTTACTGCATACCCTGATTTACCAACGTTCAGATAAGTTTTTCTTAACTAGAATACGACCAGTTTCGCTTATATAACGTATATAATAAAAATTTTCAAAGCAGAAACTGAGTGGGATCACGTTTGATTCAAATTTCGTAACGCTATTATTTGTAAAAAGAAAACTCATAAAACTGTAATGCTGAAAGCAGTAAAAATATACATTTTTATACGCGTCGAAAACACTAGAAAATTACTGAGGAAATCATTCGGAAAAATAAATACAGGCTTCTTAGGGAAATAAAATAGGACTAAAACTACGTACTTATCATGAAGTTCTAGTCCGATATTTTTCGATGTACTTTGCAAAATGAGGAGAAGATAACCAAATGATAATGATAAAATGATTTTGGTACATCTCCACTGAGACTAATGACCGACAACTGCCACGACGAGGCAGATTAAATTGGAAGACTAGCTGTTTCATGTTGAACTGAAACAGACACAGGTATATTCTAATAAACAGTAATCGTCGATCACAACAAGCGGATTTTATAGCATTTTTCGTGAGTATATAAAAATTACACTGAAAATAGACAGAAAATACAAATATTAAATTCGAAAACAGACGTCAATCTTTTTATGATTTGACGAGACGTCAATCTTTTTTACGATTTTTTATGGTGTGGAAATGATTGAATAAAGATATTTTGGTATTATAAATTCTCCGATATTCCTCCTTGTTACTATCCTCTCAGCTCGTTACAAAACAATTATATAGCGTTTAAAATCATCTAATGCCATCAACTTAGTAATATTTTAGAATTTTTTTAATGAAACAAAGTCATGTGAGTGTGTGTGACTGTCTCTCATATTTTATTATTACGCCTACCCCAATCTTCAACGCAATGACTTTAGCATGAAATAATCCATTTCCGGTATGGCTTCGTGGTATAAACCAGCGCTTAAAAATCTCATAATGACATTTTGCTCCACCACGGAATAATTTTCCGAATTTACGGGTTCCGCAGAAATGCTGCATCATTTGGTCCCTATGTATTCCGTGGTTCGGTGAGAAAATTAATTATTACGAGATTTTCAAGTCTGTTGGAAATAAATCCTTGATAATCACAAAATACTATAATTTTGAAATTTTCTGCACGAACGATAAGTTATTTGAAAGCTTTCACGTAAATATCAGTTCATTCGACTAAAGAATCTATATGTGTAAATTTCGTTCACTATAAATAACGTTCCTGCCATAAACATCAGTATATCAGGTTACAAACAGTTCAATTTCCGATTTTCGCACGCCAATGAAACCATATAATTCGAACCGTGTCGTTTCGCTTTACAAATCTGCGCTTCGAATAGTCATAGCGGAAGACAAGGGCTAAAATTAATGTATAACCGTAAAGTCGGAATTACTTGGCTCTAACATGCATTTCATTTCATCGATAACATTCGCTAATGTCACACGAAAACCATCCGCATTGTCTTCCTTGAGGATAAGCAGCGCCTTCGCCTCGTTAACTGTCCTCACAGTCACAGAGGAAGTCCCGAGATATGTCCTTACCTCTCCCTTGACGGTTTCCATTACCGCCCACCCTCGTAAACCCACCGACCATTCCATCGTAAAACAAGGGTAGTCGTTCAGAAAGAGCTTTCTTGGCTATCTATTGTTTTTAAATAACTTCCCCTGGCACACCCACGACCATAGATGGGGAAAAACAAAGGCAGAGAATGCTCCTCAATGAACGGATCCCATCCTTTCGAGTTTTTTCTCTTTTCTCTCGGTCTTTCATTTCCCCCGACCCAATTCCGTTTCTTCTATTCCGGGTCGTAAAGAATTTCTGACATTCGGCCGATTTCGAAAAAAGTTCCTTTTATTTTTAGAAGGACATGTTGCCTTTCCTAAAGAGGTTGCTGCAGGATTTCCGCAGGATCAGACAAACCTAGAAAATACTGGCGTCACCGAAAGGCCAGGCTGGATCGATGATAAGATAGCTCCTTCGATTCTTTTCACGAGCAATAGGATGTGCCTAGACCTTTCATTATTTATAAAATGATCATTATCTTATGTGACTTTTATGGCGCTATATCCAAAGGTAAAGAGATACAGTCTGATACATTTCAAAGTAGAATATTAAGCGAGTTTTTGAAAGGAAAAATAAGGATAGAGGTAATTCAACTCGGCAATATCTTACTAAAATATCTACCCATAATATGGACTTCCACGCTACTTTCTTTAATAGTAATTTCGGAAGAAACTGAGAAACAAAAAACCGAGAACAGGTTCGATGGATGCAGAGATTATTGACTGCTTTAAAGTTAACTTTGGTCTTCTTTAATTAAGTTTTCTTTTTCATTTATCGATGATTGATTAATTCCACATAAGAGAGATAATTATTCCCTAAAAATCACTCTGTTTACAATCAATTTATCGCCTTTATTCGAAGACGAATTGGCTTCACTCTTCTTCAGGATTTTGGGGGTAGATTCTGAATATGAGAGAATATTTGTTTCATAATGACAGGGTAAATCTTTTACAATTTTTGTTAATGTATTTCTTACGTGAAGGTTGATTTGAACGAATTCTTCAACTTTAGATATAAAAATAGATGTCTATGTTTTTCATATTAAGTATAACATAGGTTCCGTAATATTTATAAAAATGTAATATTTCTTACTTAAAGCCTAACACAGATATGACGCATCTACATTGCTACCTCTGATGAAATGACGAAGAAAATATAAATGCCAACACGTGACGCACCGCAAGTTCGCACTTCCAACGACCGTGTTCCTTTTGTAAGGCTGGCCACCCATTCTTTCTTCTTTTGGATAGGGAAGCCAAAGCGATCCTGTTTTATTCCAGATGACCTTGTCCCTACCGACCCAAACGGCGGTTTTTTTGTGAAAAAACAATAGCGATAAATATAGCACGTTCGCTGCAGGGTGTGACACGTTCATATGTATGCCATATTTAAAGAGTTATCCCGTTATTTCCGGTTGCTCGAGTTCCACTTTAAGCGTTTTGTCCCTCTGTTTGCTTATGAGACCAGAGCACAATTAGTTCAATTATTTTCGGATGCCAATTAAGAAATGCTATCTTCGCGAACATTTCTTCTATATATTTGATAAATAAGCTTTAAGAATACCGAAATACAGCCTGATTACAACACATAAATAATTTTTAAGGCAAATTCCTATCGAATTTTCTATGGAATTTTTCACTTTCCTAAAAAAGAAAAAAATAATAATTAAAACTGATCATGTTACGCCTTTAAAATTTTTACCGGAATAATAATTCTACTTGTGGTCTATTTTTCCTTAGGAAATAAATTTTTAACTTCTAAAATTACCTTGTGAATAGTCGATTTCATTTTTCAAGGATGATTATTAATTTTATCTCGTACATCAATAAGTACATTGCATATCCAAAGAGGAAAATAATTTTTATCTATCCAACGAAAAAGAATTTGAATTTGAAACAGTAACAATATCGATTAATTTAAATATATTAAAGCTAATCAATACTTGGAATTAAACTAAGAATATTATTCATGTACATACATTGATTTGTGTAACCGCTGATCTTTCTCTATCTGAGAAAATGTTATAATTACATTCTCAAGGAATCTTTCGACTAGATATCATTCGAATGACGCATAGCCTTGTGTTTTCTCCATTGTAACATCCTTTGTATCGGAGCTGAAATAACACATGCCTTTCTGAGTCATCACCGCAACCAAAGCAGACATTGCTTGTGAGATACTGAGCCTCTACTTCATATAATCCCTTACTTTTTTCCAAATTCTACAGGTTTCGCTCAAGAAAGACTACTGTTCTCCACAAAAATATTAAAAATAGAACTTTAACTTCTCCCGAGCTTCACCAAAACCTTTTTTTGAGCTCTATTGATTCTCGTTCATGGTCATCTATTGCCAGATAATAACTTCAATAATACAAATATATTAACCTGCCCTTAAGACAGCTTACGAGGACTATTGATACACTTGACATAGAAACCTGTCTGAACAGTACTCATCCCGGATGTGCGTTTGAACATCAAACCCTTCACGGCTAGATGCTAGAGGCCTCGAGGAGGAAATGAGGATTGCTACAAATGATGAGGAGTGAGGTACATTTCCCTCGCTGAGAGGAAAAAGGTCCACTCAGGTGCAGTTCAATAAGCCCAATATGAATAAAAATTTTCGTGGTATTCAATGAAGACTGACCAAGATGAGTACTATTCCTCAGCATCACTCATACCTCTTAGCTTTCACATTATCCTAGCCATGAAAAAGACAGTTACAAATGTAAATTAATGATCATTTTTCTTTATACTCAGTAATGTTGTTTGGACTCTGTGTTAAATATTTTAATTCCCAATTAGATTATTGGGCCATGAAGCGATGAGTTAATAAGGTCTATCATCCGTTGTCTTCTCTATAGTACACACGTTTACATTCGGCCAAAATTGCCTGCGAGATAATGGCTTTTCTAATCTACGAATGAAACCCTACCACAAAAACTCTTTAGCTTTCTCCAGTTATTAACAGAGCAAGTGCTAACAAAGGCGGTGGAAAAGGACACCTGTTTCTAACGTTAGACGTCTAATGCGAAAGACATTTCCTTCGGCGCCAAGATACCGAATCTTTGTCTATCCTTCAGGGTGGTTCTATTCGACATTATAGGGGATTTCTTCTTTCCCTCTTTTATAAATCTTGAAGGAAACACAGTTATAGCAACTCGAATTGCAATTGATATTTTTCTTTTTTCATACCTAAATTTTTCTTCCATTCTTTACTAGTCCTTCCCAAACTACTGCTCGGGAAGACAACCCCATCGTGAATCCTCAATGATCAACAAATGTTGGGAGTTAAAAATAAATAAAATTGAAGGAGCTCTCGGAATATTGTGGAAATTCACACCAAAAGAAATGAGAAAAATGCCTTGGTTATCACTCCATCGTTAGAAGTTTTATAAAATATCCACGATACCTAGCCTTCGCGTATTTCAAATCAATATATTAAGTATCAGATTAGGGTTAATGAATAAAATAATATTCTTCGGAGATATTTGGTGGAATAACGTAAAATACCGATACCTGAATGGTGGTTACCGTTCCAGCGCTCCAAACCCAAGACCCTGGGTTCGAATCCCGTCTAGTCGGATTTTTCCAGGTAGGGAATAGTTGTGTGCGTTCGTTCGTTGATATTGCTCTAATCCATCCACTGTAATTGCCCAGTAAACGGGTGTTTGTGGGGACGTTGGGAAATAAATTTTTAAATAAATAAATAATAATATTCAATACTAAGAATAGTGAATGCATGTATTCACAACTGCCATCTACCAAAGGGGGCATGGGTAAAAATTTCTGCCTGGTTCGCCCTTTCCCGCTTCCATCTTGCTTGACATCTGACATTTAACAATTCTTACAGATATATGGTTTTCCCTCTGAAAGATCTCGAAGTTACTTCCTTATAATGGAACCCTTTAAAACAGGAGCCCCGGATGCTAGGATGTTCCTGAGAAAATGTTCCTGTGTTGTTTATTCCTAGCAATTTATGTAAGAGATAAGAAAATCGAAATCAGAAACTGTCCAAAAAAACAGAGCATACTTGAATTTGGACCACCGGCCTCCGAGTGATTTTCTATCAAGCGAGAAAAGAGTTACGGCATCACCGATCTAAACTATTATTTCTATTGACAAATTTATTCATGCTTTTATTAATAACATTGCCGAAGAAGAGAAGAGAATTATGAAAGAGAAGAATGGAAGAAGAGATTTTAATCTCAATCTCGCCTTAATAATAATAACAATAATAATAATTACTATTAAATCGGTTCGGTTCCTCAAAGACACCTCTAATACGGCCAGTAAAATGATTTCAACTGTAGACAGGAGGGCTTTTTTATGGAAACCGGGTAACTCTACCATCTGAATTGCAAAATCAGGTTGAGTATGACCGGCATTCATTCATATGCAGCTGCGTGGGATTTTATATGCGTTCCGCGAGCAACCGAGCCCGATTTTCAAAGGAAATAATCAAGTTACGTTGATTGCTTAAGTGTGGCACACTGCCGACTTGAAGTTAATAAAACCGCACGCACGCATCCGTGCGGAATTGGGCTCTCGTTTTCCCGGTGATTCTCACGTACCACGGATGCGACATCTTTCGAACCAGATCACGAACCGCGTTTATCAAGTCCCGCGAGCGGAATCACGGCTCCGTGATAGAAGATCCGCGTTCTAATGAAAAAGATTGGAGTTATGGAAACCAGGTTGTCACCGTAACGACGCGAAATTATAAGAAAAACTCCGCGAGAGACGTGCGACGAATCTATTTAAGACGTTAATGTGGCGGTGATACGGATGACGTTGTGCTACAGTGAACGCTCGCTCGTGAAGAATGGTTCGTGGCCTTATTTATCCAGAGCTATTGGAAACCAATGAGCTATGTTAACCTAAATATTTCCGTGGTCTATAAAGCAGTCAATAGGGTTCAAGAAGTTACGCGAGAAAATCTTGGTTTTGTCGGTCCACATGCTGAGGCTTATTTTGTAGTGTTTTATTGTCTCTAAGGAATTCTGTAATTCAGTGGTTCTAGGAATCATCTCTTTTGTTGACCTTAATTTTGATGACACCATTTGTTACAGAATATTTAGCAATGCATCTTTCTTCTGAACCAATAGATCATGAAATAAACAAAATAATTATAGAATACCAGTTAATAGCAGTGGATTATAAATTTCATAAAATAATGTTAGCTATTTACCTGTATAATTAATGCTACCTAGCTAAACTTGTGGAGCGCCACCGAAGGTAAAAATACCTTGCAGTTTTCACACAAATTTTACTTACGACCGGTTTTGACTCTCACGAGTCATCAGACGGTTAAATTCGTGTGGAAAATACAAAATATTTTTGTATTTATTTCTCTAGCATTTTACCTTCTGCTTTGGAGGAAAGGATACAACACACTCAAGTTTTTCTCAACCCCATTTTACAACAAAACGAAGACAAACTCTACCATGGACTATAGCTTCTCCTAACTTTCCGTACTAACTGTGAAACATGTTAGAAATGAAAAGGAAAAGGGGAGTGACTTTGCGTGCGAAATGATTGTGCCTAGTGAAATATTTGCGATGGCGCTCAAACGATAGCAGCCGTATCTGTAAACTGAAAGATATGAGCCAAGTATCTTAAAAGGAAGTGGTCATCCGAATAATTCTGTTTTATAAGGATATTCGTATACATGTATGTTTTCAGAATGAACGATATTAACAACCCCTTCCGACAAATTCTTCGTCGGATGAAATCGTCAAAATTCGTGCAACAAGAAATTCTTTGGAGTCATTATCTTGGCTAAAAGTATACAAGCAACTTGCTGTATCGAACCACGCATTCTTTTGATTTAAATATTATTCGAGCTGGTCGCCGTTATGCAGTCTTTTTACCGAAACTTTCACTCTCATTCGATACTTCCAACGTGCGAAGTTTGTTTCTCCAATTCCAAGACAACATGGCAACAAAATAACGAAACGTAAACGTTGTATTTCATATTTGCATTCCATGGTCCTTCAAGAGTTATTGACGTTGAAAACTTCGGTATCCAATATCCCACTTATCTGCTTATCAAACGACTTTCTCAAACCTAGTAACATACCTTTGGTTTTGAGGCTTGCATAGTATTAACGCCGGATAGAGAATCTTGTAAAATTTGGTAATTATAGGAGATATTGCTTCTCGGCAAATAAACTGCGAATCTTGCGGCTTACGGTCAAATTCCTCCTTGAGAGACAGGAAATTCCGCCAGATTTAGCGGAGAAAAAATTAACTGGCAGCCTGCACGTGACCGAAAAATCCCCCTCTCACTCCCCTGAGATACGGTAAAGATAAATATTCCTGAAATAATTGCAAAATATATTCGTTGAAATAATGAAAATTTAAAATAAATCGCTGTACATTCAAACGCCGCTAATTTACAATTAAGTGAAGATTAAGTGACGATTCAGTTATCAAAATGTAATGGCACCACTTTCATAGCCGTAGAACAACTTAATGAACCAAGAAAGACTAATGGCATAATCTTTATACACATCTCAGATACAGACTTGAATCTTCACTGAATTGAAAAAATTTTAAGATAGTATTTCCCATGTTTTCTACCTCTTTCCCAGAATACTGCCTCCTACGCTCCAACTACTCGTAGGCGCAGAAAAAGTGAATCTATAATCCGTGGGTAGGGTATGGTAGGCCTTATCTTTATTGCATGAAGTTTGAGATTCATAGACGACGGATTGAATATAAAACGTTCAGTTGCCCACTAAAAAGGCACGGCAGGGAAAAGTGGGTGTGTCAAGAGAAGCACAGGAGCAAGGAACATACATTAGGAGTAGGATTACATGAGGATAGTGTGTACTGGAAATAGGAGTGACAGAAAAAAGACTGCGATAATGAATGGATGATAACTAAAACTACGAGACCTGTATGAAAGGTGTACTCGTGGAATGAGTACAAGAAATACTATGAAAGTTGAATGATTAAGATGATATGAGAAGAATGTATGTGGTATTGAAGTGAGAGGAATGCCAAGTTAAAACTAGTTGAATGTGGAGAGTGAGGAGCTAAAGAGATGGGACGCCCATAGATTATAGAATACAATGTGCATGGAAAAACGCGCAGAGGCGAAGTCAAGGAGGGTTATGAGATTCAAACCTATGAAAACAGAGGAAATAAATCCAAATAAAAACGTTGGAGATATTGATAAACAGTACAAGGACACACTAGTAAAAAAGCTATATAAAAATACAATTTAGATATAATAGAGGGGTATAATTGATATGAGTTAGCCTTAGATAGAGATCCCCTCATAATAGAGGGGACCTCCGGTATGGTGTACAGTGCTCTCAATTCTGATCAACTATATTCAGAGTAAAATTGTCGTCCTTTTAAAATACGTATAATACTCGTAGTTTCTATCAAAGTTCAGAGTCAAATCTGGAAATATCCTTACCATAGTCACTCTAACTTCAGCAAAAGAGTAGGTTTGAGGAATATCGGGGTTTATCTATTTCCATTTATATCACACTGGCTGAACTTCCCGTTTATTCTCAATGGAGAAATTAAATTCGAACAAGAGCACACAAATTGCGACTTACTTGATTCTCGAGAAAGCAATAATGATCAATGTGACGAAAGAGACGTGGAAATAAGTATGTACCCAACTTAAAGTTCATTTAGTCGCTTCATTACTTAGAAATCACGTTGATCGTTCACTTAAAAAGGAAAACGCGGAATACGCAACAAATGATTCTACTTTGAGAGTAGAAAACAAAGACACAGAAATTAAGCAAATAAAACAACAAAAAAGAATAGATAGTTCCCACGGTGCTTAAGTGCCGAACACAATAGAGTTTTCGTTTGGTTGTGTGTTAAGTCTCATCTTTTCTGTACGGTCATTAATGGTTATAGACCCCGTTATAACCACACACAAAATCCCTTTTACGGCTACAACCAAAAAAGTTTCATTTATTTTATCAGAATTCTCACAATTTCTAATCGAAAACAATATTCCGCGAAATAAGAATCTTTATTGAATTTCCCTTATTTCGGTGCGTGTCTCGATTTTGTATATTATTTCTAATGAAATTTTCCAATATTAATAAAGCCTGCAAACGATAAAAATTAACTTTCAATTTATTTCCTACGGGAACTCTTTGATCCATCTGAGGTCGAAAGATATTTACATAAATAAAAATTATTACTTTTATCTGCGAGGCGATCACTTTTAATTATTCGCAAAGAATGAAAGCCGTACAACTTCTCGTTCTCAAGTTGTAGGCGAACGCACACATATACATCACGTATACCAAGTCTCTTATATATACGAGTACGAGATTTTTGTAGGTTGTCTGTCAATGGATTACAGGCAACAGCGATTACTCCAACAACTCCTCAATGACAATTCCTGCTCACTCCCCTGGATGCAAGTATGAATTTGTCTAAAAGGAAAGATGTGTGAATTGAGAGGAGGATATGGGGAACGTAGCGAATGAGCGAAGCAAATAACGTGCCTACTCCGAGAGGGAAAAGCGTGAGTGATATTAACGTAGGCATGTATGAACCAACTGAAATATCCCGCTACGGAAGGTCGGAACTAGGAAGAGATGCGATAGCCGAGGAAAGGGGAAGGAAAAGAGATAATGACAGGGCTTGCGATTGATAAAGCACAGAAGGCATGAAAGCAGCTTCTCTTCGTCGGACGGAAGTGCTGAAAGACATGCGGCTTTGTTTTCTTCGCTTTCCTCAGCTAGCATTATAGTTCCATCGCTTACTTTTTAATATATTCTTTCCAACACTTAACTATTTCTCGCAAATTAATTTCAATAAGAATAAATTAACGTGATAATTGAAGCGACTGCCCTCGCATGCACTTCGGTGCTTTCGAGTATATATTACATATAAAACGCGTGGGAAATAAGAATGATAATTAATGTTTGAAGGTAGTTCCATAGAATAGAACTTGCATAATTTAATATATAATAATATGCTAATTCTGAATAATGGCATTTATTAAGGTTTCTCTTTATGCAATGTTATGAAAAGTGTCACTCACAGAGTCATTGCGCTTCAATAAAGTGGGCTTTCTCTGCTTACAACATTCTGGCTCTGTGAGGCATGCAAGGGCAAACTACCTCACTCCACATCTTGCCTAGTAAGCCTCATTTCCCTCTCCTAGCTCTTCGTAGCTGATAGTAGAGGGAATGAGGTCCCAACCGGCCTTCGGGCTGAACCCTGTACTTTACAGACAAATTCACAGTAATGACTTCCTTACAGTTTAGACAAAAATACCATTAATATCAACAATAAATTAATAAATAATTAAGAGTAACAAATACTTTCAAACGATTATTATTCATTTGAATAAAGAATTCTCGAGTGTTTATTACCACGTTTAAGCCACTGCCGATATACAATAGAATTCTGCGATTACTAGAACATTTCTACCATAGATGAAAACTTCTACCAGAAGAAATGCTAATAATAGTAGTGAGTCATCCTCAAGAAATTTATTCTCCTCCATAACATCTATATTTCGCAACCTATGTTAAAAACGAGTTTCTTCCTTTAAGCTTGACTTAATTTCTTCATCGCATTAATCAAATCATCCATTATCTGAAAAAACATCCCAAGAGCTGAAAATAGGTCATTTAGAAAACAATGGACCCGCATCTTTCGAGATGATTTGAACTTATGAGACTATAAATAAGGAAGTGGAATGCTCCCAGTTTTATCTCTTAGGATCAAAACTAGTGTTGATTGGTCATCGTTCCCATTAGAAGGAGCTGTTTTTCTTTACTTCTTATACTTCTTACACCACACAATAGTTATAAAAAAGGATTTTTCTTCAGATAAAGAAAGTACTAAGTAAAACTGTATGTGAGGTCGTTATCTTCAATAGAATCAAGTTATTAAAAAGGAAGACATTAACTTCTATTATAAAAGTGATCGAGAGATGTTTCTGAGAAGTTGCGGAGCGTAATGAGAAGATGCTGCGCGAGGGTCCCGTACAACCAAGCGGGTAGCGCGTTCACCTTTGGTGGAAGCGGTCCTGGGTTCGATTCCCGGTAAAGGTCTTTATGCGCGAAGTGACGTTGGCTGTTGAAACACTTTTAACAATACTACTACTAGTAGATACTGCGTTTAGTTAAAAAGTAAAATAAAAAAGTTAGAGTTAAAAGCTACATACTACAACGATCTTATACAAGAAATTATAGTAATTACAGAGGTGATTATTAAAAGTTACCAGTAAAAATACAGAAATAAAATTTTTTAACTGAGATTTACAGTGATTTTTGCAAATAAAACAAAAATAATCGTTTTCCTAAAGTGCTAAAATAAAGACGCTAAATGAGTAAATTTTACACTGAAAATGGACACAGCGAAAAGAATGTCTTTCCGGGCATCTTTCCAACATATCATTACCTAAAAATGTAGATATAAGATAATTGTAGCCAGCTCTCATTTCTCGATAGAATCAAAGAAGATTTTTCGCGGAATATGAATGCAGAATAAATTACTTTGATACTTCCCCGTTAGATAACACGTTTCATTGATACGATAGTAATTGCCTCGTTTTCTAGATACACTATTCATTGGGTGCCATTCCTACAGATACATAGCGGCGCTCAATCGCATATCATAGCTCCATAGATTAGATATAAGAACTAAATTACGACTTGATGCAACAATGGTAAGATGCAAGGGAGATGGCGATCCTGACGGGGAATTACGTTTATGGGTATTGATATTTACGCTGATAAGCGAATTAGTAGCAAGGAGACGGACAAGCTATAAAACGCGGGATTAAATTTTAATGAGACTGCTTAATGAAATCAGCAAGCACTTAATTTAGCACTCACCTAGCAACAAGTACTTCCATTTCCACTGTAGAATTACTGTATTGTCAGAATCAGGAAATTCAATTATGTTAGAATATCTTGAATTACGAATACCTTGCGTTAGAAACTTGATCGCAACGTAAACAATTTTACGCTGACAGGCAACGGTTTGCTTCCTTAAGTTAATGACAAAATTAAATCTACCAATTCTCAACGTAAAACCCTCTAAAATTCTTAGCATCCTCATAAAACTAATGAGCTAATAGCCCATTAGTCTTATTAAATTATAAAATTCACAGTTGCTGGCGATGTTTTGTGGAGATACATCTAGTCGTGAGTTTTTATTGTTTGTCTTTAATAATAAATATATTGTGGAAAAGGTACAACTATTCTCATTCTCTTCACTTTATTAAATTATGTTA
>KZ308378.1:130454-173520 GCA_000376725.2 Ladona fulva
GAGTGACAGACATCATAGATAAAGTTAGATCATTGAAATGGATGTGGGCAGGCCATGTTGCGAGAAGAAACGACAACCGATGGACATCAGCAGTTCTGAACTGGATACCAAGAGACGTGAAGAGACCAAGAAGAAGACCAAGGGACCGATAGAACAGAGACATCATTCAGTATTTAGGGGTAACATGGCAACGAGAGGCTCAGAATAGAGAGAATTGGAAAGCGCTTGGAGAGGCCTACATCCGACGTAGGATTGAAAATGGCTGATGATGATGATGATATATATATATACCTTACCTATTGAGCGAGGCAGCTACGATTGGAGAGTAAGAAGAGAATGATTCTTTACATTAATTTTATTTTTAAATGCTGTTGAAAAAAGTCCGTATTTTAAAGTATATTTTGGCTTGAAAATGTTTGAAGACAACCTTCATCAGTTTTTCTGGGCTACGTTTTAGAACTTCTTGATTCTCTAATAGGATCAATCGAAAGAAGTGAAGTATAATTCTAGATTGGTCTCGCTTATTTTTTATACCACATTCCAAGCATTCGTCTACAAGGCCACTTGATTCGCAACCATTCTCAAAATATAAAACTTTTGACCTGAATCATTATGGAGACTTCTCTCTCAATAACAACTTCCTCCTTGGCATTCAAAACTTCGCTCGATATCTACCAGGAAATCTAACCGACATCATGATTCAAGGTCTAATGAAAATGCAGAGTACATTTCCTGGTGGTGTAATGATTATATTTCTTCCACCAGCACTTATTTAGATGGCAGATACTTAAATTTCGATCGCGACTGGTAATTGAGATTCTTATGCACGAATGAATAGTTTTAAATTCTTGAGTTGTTTCATTTTATGAGCTATCCGGAAAATTCCATTGGTCGAAACTAACGAAATCCTTATAAATGATAGTAACTACATAATAGATCGTATTTATCAAGACATATTCCAATATTCATCAAATAAAATCGAATTTATTAAACCAAATACCGAAGTCAAATATCCAGTAAAAGACAAATTATAATGATCTTTTTTACACTCTCTCGGTAAACGTTAATGCTCCGTTAAATCTTAAATATAGTGTGCAATGACATGGTCGCTTAAATAGCCTTGTCATTGAAGCATAATTTTATGCGATAATCTTAAGTAACACGTAAGAATTTAAGAAGTCCAAATTTCTTCCAAAATTTCCATTATGAATTTTAATGGTTTACTTTTGCTTTCAAAATTAATCTGACTATAATTATTTAGGACACTGGATATAAACGAAAAAGTCGTAGCAATTCTTCTTCGAATATGTCAGAGGCAGCGTAGTAATTTTAGAACTATATCAATGATATCTTAAGGAAATAATTGCGATGGCATAGAACAGAAGGAAATGCGCACATAAGAAATTATCAAATAAGGTAGTATTCCGCCGTCCAGCTACAAAAACTATGTCTAAGAAACATAATTAGTTGGGCTAAGAATTTTAATTATACTATACCACAAGAGATCTCTTGTGTTATGGCATACCACGAAGTAAAGAACGAAACCATCGAAGTTATATTCAAAGAACTATGTTGTATGCAATATCTCTCTGTGCCCCCATGCTTGGCTATAATCTCGCTATGCCTGGAGATACAATGCCTCCAGGAGGGTCCGCATTTTGAAGGACATCGATTAGAAGAAGAAAAAATATTGCGATGAAAATCTGATAAAATCTGCACATTATTATCTCCATTCCTGTTATACCTGTTCTCAATTTTAAATGGAAGAGCGGAGTAAGAAATAATTATGGACTTCGGTGTAGTTGTATCTTTTCGCTTTAATTATTAAATAAGAAAGATGAGTAAGGATTTTCGACGTGATTGAAGATATTGATAAATACGCAAAGTGTATTCAATAATTTCATTCTATTCTTCGACTCATCAGTCCTGCTAAGTATGCAGGGTTCTCCCGCTTCTAATTGCTCTCAAAATCAGACCCCGAAATTAGATATAAAGGTCCCGCAAGCTTTCTTTGCACGTGGCCTCGCAAGTCCTAATGGTAGCCCTGGTCCAACAAAATGGTTCCTTTGATAGAAAAACTAAAACCAAACTGTTGATGAAAACATGCGAAATATTTATTTTCTCAAGAAGTGATTGACGTAAATTCGTAAATAGAGGAGAACTTTGGTTGTAAACCCGGATTCTTTTCTCGGTGTTCGTAACCATCCGTCCCCAATTCGACTGATTGACAGCTGCTGCGTTGCCCACATTCTTCGTAAGTTACGCACTGCGAGATGAATGTTTTGCCCGTCAGACATTGTCTGCGAGGTCAAACGTCTTGTTTGGCCTGCGGTTCGGCCGTTTGATCTCTCGACGTATCGATTGGAACGAAACCACGATCACTGTGTGCGTCTGTTGAAATAATTTCTTTGGTAAACATGAGCGCGTAGTGTCACTCGAGATCATTTACGGCGAAGATAGATGCTTTAACAATCGCCGAAAACTGTAAATAGGTTAAATGACGCTTCCGCTTTCCTCGTTACATTACTTTCCGGCCTACATCCGTGGTTTCGAAATGGGTTCCAGGAGATTCATGTTGTTTAAGAAATAAGTATAGCTGTGCGGAGACTACATCGAGCAATGCCTGAACTATTTTTTTTATTTTTATTAAAGGATAATACTTTCAATGAATGCTATTTCATAAAACCAGTGCCTTGCTCACGATTAAATGGGCATACACACCATTTCAAAAACTTCGAAGAGTGGCTTCAAAGATGCATTATCTGCGTTAAGAACACAAAAGAAAAAATGGTTTACTCTATCACTTAAATCCCAGGTAAAAGTATCAATCAAGCATTTTTGTTTGAAGTCTTCCTAGAGATAATCACCCCAAGAAAAACCAGATCTTTATTTCTTAGGGCCACCTTGAAATGTTACTTATGTACTGATAGGCTAGTACACTGAAATTCCTCATATTAACAGATGAAAGACTTCATTCCTATCCTTTTCCATATTCATGGCAAGACTAAATTATTCTTGTCAAGATGCCTTGGCCAATGTTCCTCAAAATAAGAAAGAATGTCAGCATAAAGAATAGAACAAGCTCCGCTTCCGTAAACCATTATCAATCAAACAAGTATGAGACAGAACTGCTTCGAGAGCTAAATTTTACTTATGATCTTGAGGTAACGACCTAATTTTATAAATATTATTATATATCACGAAAGGGGACTTAAGAATGACGAGGCACGTTGCGAACCCATGTCCACCACTTTTCGGGAGAACTGGGTATAACGTCGACTTTTTCTCGCTTCCATTTGTTCTTGGGTTAATTACTTATCAATATTTATATATAATATAATACCCCATTTCATGTTAAGACATACTCACTATAAAACCCTATGGGAGCGGCGAATGTATCAGGAAAATCATAAATAAATGTATCCGATGACGATATGACAATTCAAATATGCAAATATCATAGCGAAAACAGATTAAACTTTTTAAAACCACATATCACCCTGAATAAAGACGTATTCTATTCTATCAACTGCTCCTTTTAAAATCTCCTCACTTAAATCATCCAGTAATTGTAATTATCCAGTAACACTCAAAAAGTGAAAAACGACAGCAATTCCTACCCGTTCATTTCAAATAAAAAAGTTTTTAATATTTACAGAAATGTTTCCAATGATCGAACTGACTTCGGGGAATTATAAAATCAGAAAAACAGTCGCTATAAGTAAATTTCTCACCTCTATAGAGTTCACGGCATGTCCTCTACACCTGAGAAATGCAGTAAATGGCTGCGGTGAACTGAAAAAGAATTGAATAGGTAGCTGCTTTAGTTTAATGAAACATCTATGAATTTTTACCCAAATACTCCAATTATATAATTACCTTTGATCTGAGAATCGATGCAGATCATCTTGAACAGCTTTTAATTGCGTGCTAATTAGGATAAAATACATCAAAGCAATTAATAAGTTTATTTGTTAGTAAAGTGTTAGTAGACTTGAACTTTTCATCGTATAGTAAAAATTTTTTAGAAGTAATCTTAATTCCCTTAAAATAAGTTTCCGACGTAAAATAAGCCGTTCAGTTGAGCTTAGGATGAAACCTGAATTTCCTAACCTGAGAACGAGCCTAGCAAAGAGGAAACTTACACCTAAGCTAAGCTAATAGGAAAGCAATTACGATTTGAAGTCATCGCTTGCGTTTAGAACCGACTATTTAGAAGTGGTAGAGTAACGATACCGTAAAAGCGACAAACATTTTGAATCCGAATTCGCTGAAATACGAGTAGTACTTTTAAAAGTGCTTCGACTGCTGAGGACGTTCCGCAGTGAATCGATTTTTGAGATATGGTATTTGTTTCTTCGACGATCTGCGTATAAGTTTCGAATGTATGATGACAACAAATAGTGGCTGCTTATTGTCATTAGTAAGAACGTCGTTAGTTAACGAAAAGCCGTCTCCCTACTTTTCGATGCGGTAAGACTCCGTCATCCCCAAGGTGGGTGTGCCATCTGCGAAGCTTTTTACCGACCTCGCGATTAATTAATCCATCGGCGGACGATCCACTTTTGCATGTTCGTCGATCCTCTGGGTCCAACGACTCCTAGATCCGCGGTACCGACTCTTTAAATTGACCTTTGGCTCCGTCTTCCCTCTAGTTCCGTGATATCCTTTCGTAAATGCGCAGGAAAGCACTCGATCAAACCGTAGACGCTTCATTGACGTGTACCTGAAGTAGGGATTTATGAGCAAAAGGGAGGAATTTAAATAAAAGAGGACTAAATAAATAAATGTCGAGTTTTATCTTTTTTCTTATGCAACACGGCCATTACGGTTAACTAATTTTCCATTAAAACAATTAATGGTTGTCCGTCTTGAAAATCGTTCCTGCATTCAATAATTCACGATCATACGTGCACTAAAATATCCCCTTGTTTCATGGGAGGATTCCTCATAGTAATCTACTCCCTCAATTGTAAATGTTTACCCGAAATTCCCGAGCTAAAATCATCTTTTCCTTAACGATATAACATTTAATGTAGATCATAATGTGATGGCATGAAAACTGATTTCAATAATTTCTTGTTTACAAAAATTAAAGAACTTCCTCAGGACTTCAAGCATAAAGGATTCCCTTGGATTCAAAACACTATCAGCATTTTCTTTGAC
This sequence comes from Ladona fulva, assembly GCA_000376725.2. Lineage (NCBI taxonomy): Eukaryota > Metazoa > Arthropoda > Insecta > Odonata > Libellulidae > Ladona > Ladona fulva. Next base: position 135,621 of record KZ308378.1, read on the forward strand.
CTCTTAATCTCAAATACAAATTTAATCGCAAAATAATGTTTAAAATTGATGTCTGCAGCTTTTTTTAAATTTTCGGGAACATTTTCTTCCTGAGAAAGGTGGGAGTAGACGGTCTCTTGCAAAAAGACAGCAATACGTAGCGATATCCTGATTAAGTTTTTTCCGAGATAGATTGTAATATATTTTACACTTTTCTTTGCACACGAACTTGTACCCCTAATGGCACTGACATAAAATGTGCAAAAAAGAGAGATTTACAGCATCATATATTGACATCAACCCGTTAATACTTCAAGAATAAAGATAAAATATCAAAAACAAATTATTGCTGGGCATAATTTTATTTCTCGTGTCTGAATGACATTTTCCACACTATTTTCGATCGGATTTCCATTCTAGCATTTGAGTGAAAAAATTAAGTTAATAATTAAAATTACAGACAAACTACTTTGTGTGTACACCGGTTACAATCTGTGAGTTGCCAAAATCCATTATCGTGTACAGGCGTTCAACGAACATAATGCCATAATGCTCGTAGCTTGAGATAATGAGATCGATAAAGATAATATTTCTTCTATTTCTCGTCCTTTTTCCAGAGCATACGCCAAGCAGAAAAAGAGTTCATATGAGAGAGTCGAATAGTGAAAGTAAACACCGTAAAACTATGACCACGATGGAAACGTTTTTAATTCTATGACGTGAGTAGTTTAATCCGGGTCCGCCGGCCAATTGGAATGAAATGTTAACTCAAACAAAACTGCTTACTCGCAACCCGAAATTACCCTCCGTTAAAGGGAAGAAAACCAACGGGTGAAGCAGAAAATCGGCAGCAAGATTAATTCAAAATAAGTAGCGAGTTTATTGAGAAAACCAGTCCAACTGCCGTTGAAACACCGCTCCCCACGGCACTATCTCAACAAGACGAGATTGACTCGGCTTCCGCAGAATGATGAAATTGGTGGACTTAATGCGACAGCAAACGATCTGATCTTAAATTGGTGCGAAAGCGTTAACGAGCGAGGCGGCTATCTAAAAGGAAAGTCAGCCATCATTCTAAAGGGTAAATTACTATACCGATCGCGGTGATAAATCAAAAGAGATTGTAAGTCTCTCCCTGGGTAGTTAGGAAGAGTAAAAGGCCCGGACATTTTCTCTCATTCTGTGTTTCTTATCACGCCTTCATCGTTAACTGAATGTTCGCCCTATTCATTTTTATCGCTATTGTATCAGCACGCTTGACACTGTAAAAATCGCAGTCGCAAACTGGTCTATTTAGGTAGTTAAACGGCGGATCCGGTTTAAAGGCCTATTGGACACTATTTCCGCTTTCATGACCAGGTGATACAGTGAAATTTAATAGCTGACGCGAAATGTATCCAACATCAGTCTTCCAAATCCACGCATTAAATGCTTTCGGAATAATAAACAAGTATATTCGTAGGAAACAACTCCCGTTTACAACGTGTTGAAAAGCTGCTTCTATTTTTACGTCGCTTTAAACGTGTATTATCTTAATAAAATTCATTTGATACAAATAATTTGAGCTCTGAAATGAATAAAAGTAACATAAGAAACCTGAAAGGCCTGTATTCATCAGAATCGAGTCTACATATATTTTTTCAACGCCTCGTTAATTTAGGATGTTTAGACCTTTGCATAGAAATAATACCAATGAAACACAATAAGATTGATATGGGATTCTACCACTACGGTAGAGAAGTATGATTTGAAGTGTTATCATTTTATGAGCACAATTGTTCCCTCGAACAGTTAAGAACCAAAAAAGAATTCGCTGAAAAGAAGAAAGCATGATAAACTGAATACACATGAGCCTCATGTTTTAAGTATTATCAAGGTATGCTGTCTACTTGATCGTACATTTATAAACAGAAACCAAATTCAAAGTGTCAAAACGTTTGCGCCAAATGTATAACGAAAACCATTTGTTAAGTTATAGACGATAAAGGCAAGAGACTTCTGCTATTCTTCGTGAATGCAAAATAAGGAATTTTTAAGTTTACATATTTGTTCTTCGTTTTCTGAGCTATAATGGATATTAATTTTCTCAGAGATTTCGTGTATGCGATAAACTCTGGAAATTTTTAACCCTCGATAAATTATTCCACAGATATAAATATATCTGAAAATATATTTATCAACAGTAAGATGTTTCGTGCTGGTCTTTGACACAGTGCACAATAGTTTTCAAGATATTTCCTTTATTACCCATTAATTGGAAATATCAAGTTCCGATAATAACTTAAGCTTGCATGACTCAAGTAGATCATGGATTTATCAAACTTACCAACTAAATATTCGAATACTAGCTTAGTCCCTTTAATTGTACCAAGGAAATTTTGTTACAAATTTTTCAAAAATAAAATTTTCATACTTTCGTATATTCACACACTCGCATTGTATTGAAAAATCGTTCCATCCATAAAATGATAAAACATCCATAAAATATAATTAATTATGTCAAATAAACACCAAAAAAATCTTTCTGAAGTTATAAGCCAGCGTCGCTATTTCCATTTAGAATTATCTTGAATATGCAAATATTTTGAATGAAGAAAACATACGCACAGTTACATATTATTTTTGAAATACATTTTAAAGATGAATTTCAAGCTTTCAACTTTCTTCTCGACCTATGCAAACGAGGTCTTTTAGATAGTTGAGCAACGAACACTTATTGCAGCACACATAATAATTACTTGAAAGTTCTGCAAGAAATGTTCCCATTTGCCTGAGCTGAATCCTTGACCGAAGAGAAGATTCTAAAGCGAGAGAGTTTTACTGGATAGGAGAAAAGTGACTTAATGGTTTAAAAATTAAGGAAGTGAAGATTTCAATTTCATCCGTCGCTCTACAAGCTCATATTTCTTGAAGAGATATACTCCTTCCCTTGAATAGACATGCATTATAACTCTCCGCTTGTAGTGACTAGTTAAAAAACAAGTTGTGAAACTCGCGTAAAGGTCGCTGAATCTTAAAACATCTGGTTGCCTTATTCACGGTTGAGTAAACTGTTTCGACATCAAACACCGTATGAATCTTCGAAAGAATCGTTCCCTTTAATGGGAAAATCGAGTGAGTATATGGGCAATCTTGAGGTATTTCACTCCTGAAACTAAACTTTAAAATTCTTCTGTGATATTTTAAATGAAATGATGAAATTCGATATAATTTCCTTTATGAAATATTTTTTATACGTATATATAAATTTGAGATGATTTCGATGATAACTTAGAATTTTCATCCTTCCCGCTTTGTGCGTGTTATTTTACTTGTTTCATTAATGAAAATTCTGAATTAACGCAAGGAGGGCCACTTTCTGTAATAGCTTTCGACTCAAGTTGACTGAACTTCGTTACAAATACCCCTTTTAGTATCAACTCTCACTCTTCAAGATTTTCTAACCTTTGCCTTAATAATTTAACGAATTAGAGCTAGACCAGCAGCAATCGACCAGCATTTTTCAGAAAATAATCATTTCTTCGGAAAAAGACGGTTGGAAACATAAAGTTCGATATTTACGCATTGATTTCCGTGAAAAATTTAGTCTACTCCATAAAAAAATTACGTAATTTTTATGGAAGTACATACTAGATTATTATATATAGTGGATCCATTCAAAAAATTGAATCCTCATAAATATATCGATTTGAATTTTTTTTCTAAACAACCAAGGATCGCCCATTTTTTGTAAGTGAGGGTTTTTTTATTACAATGCATTGTTATTTTATAACTCGGAGAATAATTGGGAATTTTACAACCCACAGAATATATTTTGTCAAAGAAATAAAATTTCACTTTGTGAATTCCACCCGTAAGATTTATTTAGGATCTGAGTTTCGTTTCGGTGCAACTTCATCAGTTATAACATAACCTGGACATAACGCCAGAAATCATTAATTTTATCGAGGAATGTATTTCTTGTTTTTCAGATAAAACAGATTGAACTGGATTTTTTAAATGGTTTAACCCAAATGACTTTATCCTGATACCAGATGGTGATGATTGGAATCTTTTTCACTCGTCTTTTGGTACGGGATGAAGGCACATGGTTTCTTCATTTTGGTTTCATTTGCATGTATTATTAATGGCTGTGAGAACTACTGAGGTAATAGTGATGTTGAATAATGGCATTCATCCTGGCCACTCTTTGTTGACTGTTTTGAAAAGTCATCCATAAAGCCATTGCTCTGCACTTGCGTGGAAATATTTCACTCGTCCTGGCTCGCTGGCGAAAGCAAGAGAGGAAGCCCTCACTCCTCATCTCTTCTATTACACCTCGTTTACACTCCTAATCCTTTGGTAGTAAGAGCTTGGAGCTCTGATGTTCAAACCTGCCTTCGGGCTAAATACTTTACACACAATATCTATAACAAAAGGAAGGAATAAGAAGAACTTTGTAATATCCGCAAGATGTCCATCACACGACCGGTTTCGGCTACTCAACCATCATCATCATTTGACCTGATGATGGCTTTCTAGCCGAAACTGGTCTTGCGGATACTACAAAGATTTTCTTATTCCTTCAGAATGATTTTCCACGAAGTCCGGCCAGACAGGATAGAATTTAGATCTATAACAATTCATTCTTCTCGGAAAATTATCGATACATGTACGAAGAGTTTCCTTATTGCTATCTTTGGGGAGAAGACAGTCAAACGATTACGAAAAGCCTTGATATAATCAATAATTCATTATGAAAGTTCGATAAACATGTCTGAGGCCTTGAAAGAGTACTCTGCGGATAAGTCCTCTGCCACCTTGTTTGTGTACAAACTTGCAACAGAGGAGACTTATGGCCTATAGATGTTCCCCGAAAGGCCTCTTCCTGGAATTTAGGAACGGGGAAAGAAGCTTTTAGGCGACATCGTGGGAGTAGGCCAAAGGGCGGGGTGCATTCCTTCAGGAACAATGGTTACCGAGTGGTCACTTCCATGCCAATTGTCTGTCCCACGGCCGCCTTACCCAGCCCATTTCGAACTGACCAACCCATCCACACTGACACGCTCATACGCACTCCTTTCCTAGAACTAAACAGGTTCCTCAAACAACGCTCGAGGTCGCTTTTTCCGCGAGAGATAAAATCGCTCCTATTCGTTTCAAACTTCCAGAAGAGCGAAAGCTGAGCAAATCCACAAAAAAACTCAACCTTGGCAGATAAACGCCGTGGGAAAATATTTTTGGCTGACAAACATTGCATCGCAGAGACATTATTTCACCTTAGGTCCCATCTGGAATATGCGGCGAGTATGTGGGATCCAGAGGATGAAACGCATACTCATACTCGCGAGCTCGAGAAAGTGCAGCGCAAGGATATGTTAAAAAGTTCTGCGATAGAAAAGCAAGTGGTAGCCAAATGCTCTCAGACGCATGTTGGGAATGCTTGAAAGAAAGGAAATTAGAAGCTAGGCTGAGGTTGCTTGATAAGTTCAGAGAAAGTAAATTTGCGGAAGATGTAATCGGCATTATATACTTCGGTCGATCCGACAATGAGCGTAAAATAAGAGAAATAGATGCGAACACAAGTCGTTTTAGGGGCTCATTCTTCCCGCTAACGATACGTGACAACGATAAGCTAAAGAGGTAACTCGAAAGCTTGCTGTTTACACCCTCTGCCATACGCCGAAAGGTGGCTTGCAGGGTATTTATGTAAATGCTGTAATGATATAGTATGTATCCTTCCCGACGACCATGAAAAATATTGCCTTAATATAAATATTCAATTTTCCAACAAAGATAATCAAAACTGCATCAAAAAATCCCTTCTCAACATCGTTCTTTGGAAGTTTATTTAACATTATTCCAGAACATATCGCCAAACACATTATCTTCGTGATAGATGTTTATTCCAAATAATTGGCGACTGAAGCCATGTGTTTTGATCGATTAGAGCAAAAAGTTTTTATATGGAGAGCGATAAAAGTACATTAATCCAAACAAATGAAACAGTATAGGTTTTAGATGCCGTGTAAGGCTTTACATTGTCACACCGGCACTTCGATACCTCCAAGTTCAGTTCCCAATAATGCAGTTATTCAAGACGAAGCTTAATATTTTATCCTTAACTACCTCAAGAAAGATGTAAGGATGCTATATTTTAAATATCAATACGTAACCTTGTCTTAAATATTACTTAATACCACGAAAGTCCGTACGAGTTACACATTCGAAAACTTTATCTCATCGTAACGGACATTCTTATCAAAAACTTAAATAGAATGAATAACGACCTTTTTGGGTAAAAGAAAGTCTTCTACGTAATTCGTCTAGTTGGAAATAGAAAATCCATGGTATTAATTTCTCTCGTGGTCATACTGAGTGTATGAAATACGCCTCTTGACCGATATCTTTTCTGTGATATTTATCTTACGCATTTACAAAAATACTCGAAGTTGAAATATGCGACGCCTCGGCTTTCCGAATGACTTGATATTGAACGCTGACTGTTTAATAAATGAAAATTAGAAATTATACCCTTACTATTAACCAATTGGATCTAAACTGTCGAAATGCAATGATGTGTAAATTTAAACTTATGAGATTTATAATTTCAAAGTTTGAAACGAAAATACACGCACTCACGCTAAATAAGATAGGGTAATCACGGCTCTAAGCCGTATGCCTCGACGGCCGCGCAATAAGTGCCGCCCTGCTAATTTGTCGAGTGCCCAATATTATTGAAAATTTTGAAAACCTTTGATTTCAGTTTTCGTACAAAAATAACGATTTTGCATGTTATGAATTGAGTAGTGGGATTGTTCATTTTCTCATGAAAAAATACAGAAAAATTGCTATTTAAAACTATACCTTAGAAATAGAGGCAAAGTTCCGTAAACTATGTGTCCGCAGTATTTTCTTTCCTCGAAAGATGGGAAAAATAATGAAGGTACCCTTTTTTCATTTGCGTTTTCGATTCGAATCACCTTTTTCTAATGTATCCTCAGTTAATTTCAAGAACTTTAATATTAGGTCTACTCTGGAAGAAAGCATTAATAATGAGTAATATTCACATAGGGTATAATTTTCAAAGAAAGATAAGCGAATTAAAAATACTGAAATTCGAAATTCGCAAGTTTATTGGCAATATACCTAATGCGAGGTGCTGATTAACAGCTAAACTAAGTCCGACAACTGATTACAGAAACTGGAAAAGGAATGGAATGGAACTCTATCCCTACATTAAGTTGTTAACAAATACCCGGTTGACGTATTTTCAAAACAAACCGTAATTATAACACGAAGTGTCGCATAAGACATCCCATACATTTTACGAGGGATGTTAATGTGTCGAGATCAGAACCTAAACCAAAAATAGATTCTTCGTGAATCGCTGTAGGCCAAAGAGTAAGTAACACGAGCTATATAATTGCCCCTTCATGACGCAAAGCTGGTGCTCGTGCGCTGATACTCGCCGCCTTGAATTTCTTAAGTGTATGTCTTAATCGACAAGCAAACAGATCTCCTCAGATAACTTCTTTCATTAGCTGCATCTTTTCATTTTGTATAATTAATCGCGAAGATAAACTTATCTAATCGATTTATAAAAGAAATTCGATTGCCATTGACAGAAACAATGACAAATTTATCTTACATTGGAGTACGAGAAACTAGTTCTTCAGATAATAGAGTTGCGAAAAGTAACTTAGCGAGAAAATTTCTTTGCCAAGGACGGTAATTACGTATTACCCTATTTTGTAAGATAAATAATATTTAATTAAAATACGAAAAGAAATAGAATTATTAGTATTACCCTATTATGTAAGATAAATAATATTTAATTAAAATACGAAAAGAAATAGAATTATACACCAACTTAATTTCAGGAAAAATAACTAGCTACCTTATTTCTATCAGCTTTCCGGAAACAAGGAAATCTCTTTAATTGATATTTATATATTTTTCTATCTTACTACAAAATGGAATTTAGCTTTCCTCTCTCCCTCTCGTAATTGAGATTAAGTGCTGTATAATTAAATAACTATTTAAAAACAAGAAACCACTAAACTGTACTAAATATGCAACATCAACCTCATTTACTTAAGCTTTTCAAAACAGCTACACCTAGGAATTTACAATACTATCCATTTTCCACTTTAGAGGTATAAAACTGAAGATTCTAATCAAAGCAATCAACTTTTCGAGCTAAAGAGAGATTACTATCAAATATCTTGTCTCGCAATCTCACAAACATCCTTATCTACGTGAAGCATGCGAAAAGACATTATCACATCTGTACTTACGAAATATAGAAAATTATTTTTATCGACGTAAACTTTAACATCCCGCTAGTATCTTCTCTTTGATCGAAGATTTCTTCACTAACGAATGTAGAAGTACAAAAAAAAGGAAAAAGTAAAAATAAAATCTCTCTAAGACTAAATGAACAATCTTCGAAAATTCAAATAAATTCAAATCTACAACAACTGCACATCCGTAAAATATAATAGTAAAATGAGCGCTTTTATTTCTCAAGAAAGTTATCGTGGTTTAATTCAACTACATCGCTCCAGTTTTTAGACTTAAGATTTATTTCTTAGACTTTTCCCGAGATTTGAGGAAAGGCAAATCAGTAAGCACGGAATGTCATGTCGCTATTTCTAACCAGTTACTAACTAACCAGTCATGTCGCTATTTTTCACACATTTTATTCCTTTTTCCGAGGAAGTCAGAAGTTAGCCATATACGCCTAATCCAAATTTTATTCCTCATACACTTGCATACAGGAAAATAAAAGAAATGGAGATCCACATCACAATAAGTTCATTTACATAAAATTTCTCTATTTAAGTTCTTGATACCTTATTCGGTCTTTTATTCCATACAACTGCTCTTGGTTTTTTCCACCGATGTTCTTTATCTCTTGCATCCTACAGTCAAATACTTTTAAAACTCCATCTCTTCTACTGACCGACCCGTTTCCTCCGGTTCATTTATTTCTTCGATTAGGAATTGCTTTATCCAACCCTTTCTTCTCCAACCATCTCATGCACTCACTCGATTTTTCAATCGACCTAACTTACTTCTTTCATCCCACATCTCAAATGCCTATCTTTAAGTAACCTCTTTTCTCAGAGTCCATGTTTCAAACCCACACATATATTTAGTTTCATATAAAGGTAAAACTTAGAATTTGTAGCAAAAATTTTATAAAGAAATATCGTTAATATACTAACAAACAGTCGATCTACAAGTATATTATAAAATAGAGTGTGTGTATGTATGTTTGTCTGCCTAAAACCCGTGAACCAGAACTTATACAACTTTCATACTTTCGAGATTTTTAAATGTCTTCCCAGACTAGAAAATAGGCTATTTGTTATTCACCCAAATGTCCCCGGTTCGACTACAGACCTTTAAAACTGTTTCCTTAAGAAATGCACGTATACCTCAAATTCACCGCTTGCAGGCTTCATTTCTTTTGAAAAATTAAATTAGAAAGACGTCGTACGAAATCGAGACGCGCCAAAAAAAGGTCAATTGAATACATGTTCATACAACGGTCGTAGAATATCGTATTTGGTTTGCAATTGCGAGAATTTTGATAAATAGGGGGACATTTTGTGAAATTTTGTGGTTGTAAACAAATCCTCCACCTGGAGACTAATTCCATTGTCGAATCCGAGCTAATGCATTTTCCTATTGGAATGCATTGGAAATTGAGGCTCATAAGAAAGACATGGGAAGAATCAATGACAGACTACCGCATGTGAAGAGGAAGAGATTGTACGATATTTTAGCATTTGCATTTGCGAATGATTTGCATTGACAAATCGCAGGGACACGCGTACGACCATTTAGGAGTGTTTAATTAATCAGCTCATTTTTTAATCGGGAAATATGATGGAACTTCTAAATATTCTTTTCGTTGGGTAAATCTACATCCATGTACCTACCCTACAGGACTACTATATTTAATCCTATCTCCATTTTTCCCGTTGACAATCAATGTGATTGAGTTCCCAAGCAAGTCATCTAACCCATTTCCTTGTAATGTGATTGAGTTTGAAGATTGAATCAATTGAGAATCAGCTTGTTTTTACATAAAGCAAAGCATCATTAACAACTTCCTCCTACACCAAACGGTACCTATCCACGTTTAAATGAAAACAGTAGCTATTAATGTTTCTACAGCATAGTATAGAATACACTACTAATGGCAGAAACCTTAATACCAAATTTTTTACTGAAACGTGGATAGTATAAGCAGCAGAGCTCACAAGGATTGAAAGAGTTTTAGTACCGCCGTTTATTTTTAACATATTCTCCGTTAGATTATTGATTTCGCCTTTGTTCTCTATGCGCGCTGATCCAAAAATAAAGTGGAAGTGCAAGCGCACAGAATCTCTGAAAGCGAAAAAATGGTTCCACGAAATGACATGCCTCCATTCTCTCTAGCTAAGCGATCTCGCTGAAAAAATCCTCATTTTCGCGAATTATTCTAGACCTGGATGAGCAGATTTTTGAGCTCACTCTATTCGGAGAGGATATTTCCATAATACTTCGAGAGAATGGCTCTCTGGAGGACGAATTTAAACGATCACTCGAATAAAGTTTGAACAAATAAATGGATGTAGCTCCCGTTGAAGAACGGAGCGCTAACAGAGGATCAAAGTGCTCTATTGTTTTATAGCTGAGACGCTTCCCAATGTGATCGCATCCTCTTTAAATTTGTCCTTCGCCATAAGCACGCGTGAAAAGGTAAGAGACTCAGAAAAAGATACCGAATGATTCAAGTAACAATCCAGCTCGGAGGAGAAACTCTTCATTGAAATTAAGCTCAAGTCCTGCCCCTTTACGAGAGCGAACTTATTAATAGTGAATTTAAAATAATTTTACTCACACGGAAGTTATCAATGGATCATTTTACAAGGAGAATGCTTTTGGCACGGAAAGCACTGACGGCACTTTCCTTGTTATGTATTTTTCGCTTAAAACTTGAATCTCTACAATGAATGTATGTAGATTCTGTTCATCCTCATCATTTTAATGATAATTACCGATCATTAACATTAATCACTACAATTTGATCGCATCGTCGACGTAATAGAAAAGAAAATATCACCATCTCATTCTATGGTTTGGCAACACATTGGTTCCCATATCCTTTATATTTATCAATAATGGCAGTCATACCGAGAAAGGTTAGCCATCCCTGCGCTGGGTTACTGAGAAGTATCTGATACCGACTGCGCACTGCATCTCCAAGTAATCTCTGATCTAGCAAATTTAAGAAAGATAAGAAAAGATTATCATCCCTGAATAACTTTCATCATACATCAATTTGCCTTCGCAAAAGAGTTTCCGAGACGACATACGCGGCGAAATGAGCAAAACCACCATTATTGTAGTTGTAACATTGTTAAAAGTGCTTCGACAGATGAGGTATTCACCGAAGTCCAACGCGTTGCCCACTTGGCTATCCGTGAGCCCTCTCATTAACAGTAATCGCGAGAATATCAAACATATGATATATGAAATAAAGTTCACGACATTGTTCTGGCGTTCAGAATAAAGTCAATACGATAAGGTGTGATATATCATTAAAATTTTTCTCATACTTTTTTCATTCATAAATAAATTTCTTAATGATCAGTGACCATCAGTGTTGGCTATCCGTAAGCCCATTACACCAGCCAACGTAGAAAACACTTGGAGACAGGAACCCTGAAAGACATTCTTGCTGATGACCACAACTAGCTGAACAAAATCATATCCTTTATGAAAGAAACCAGACTCTTCCAGCAAATGTGAGAACTCTACATGGCTAAGAAGATAATTTTACTCTCCTTTTCATTGGACAAATAAGGTATAAACTTAACAATTGCTAACATCTAGGATGCTGAGAAGGTGCAAAATGACCTTAGCCGTCGAGGCACCTTCAAAAAAATTACTACTACTACTAGAAACTCGACCGCCAAGAGATCAATGTCGAAAAAAGTTTACACATGGGTACGACTGACGGGCAAAAGACAAGACAATATCTAATTGAAGTGAACATTCCCGAACTGGAGTTGTCTGAACAACCGTGAGTAAAACGGCATACCTGAGTTACCTCAGAAAATGATCGACGAGACCGTAAAACTCATCTGTAACATAATACTTCGTCGGCATGGATGAATTTAAAACATTTTAAATGTGAAAGACTTGACATGTGTCGCAGGAGATCCACAGGTTGCAGACGTCTGACCCACCCCAACGTTGTTTTGGAAGTACCTCATCAATGACATACGATATACGTTCAAATTGTTCAAATTGTCACAAGAATATTATTACAATCAGTAAGTGTGATGTTATCCATTCATCAAAGGATCCGTCCGTCAAGTTGTATATCCGGGTATGAATTGGACATTTCTCCCTTTTGACTATTTTTCTATTATAAAGTATGTGCTCCATCAGAATCCCTTTATTACTTATGCCACTTTTAAATAAATCAGTGAATATATGTCAAAGTAAATAATGAGGCACAACGTTTCAGCGCTCTTTCTAAAATATATAAAACTCCATTAATGTCGCAATATAGAGAGAGATTTGACCAAATATCGTCAGTTAAAGGAGAGGTCTAGAAATGGTTTACGCGGAAGCTGATATTAAATTAACCCTAGCAACCCAAATGAAACATTCGCGTGACATGTCTCCATAGGCACATATTTAAAAAACAATATTCCAGTTGTTTCATTATTATCTTATTTATAAGCCACCAGATAATATTGGGAGATGGTAAAAAAGTTATTAATAATTCTCGAATACATAAAGTTTGCAACCCGATTTTTTCTGCCTCCATAAAAATGAAAATTAATTCGTACAAATTATTTATAAAAGAACTCAATCGTTACAAAATGGATAGGATCACTTTCCATCTTTAAGATGGAAAGTAATCCTATCTTTCCAGACAATAAAATGATACGTAGAGTATTTCTAGAGAAATGCTCCATTCATGTAGATATGGCAGCAGGAACACCATCTGAGTAGCATCCCAAGTTTAGCGAATTAGGCTGAAAAATGCTTCGACGGCCAAACCGATGGGTAAGAAAGAATCTTATTTGCCGGGGAAAGTAAATGCAAGCTGAGAGGGCGTTTCGCGAGCGCGTAAGACCCCAGACACGCTTTCCTTTCATTCAGATGTCGTAACCACCTGATCCCGTTATCTTTCCTCTCGCCCTTTTCCCCAAACTCACCCCTCCGTCCCTCGTTGGGGAGGATTGCGAAGAGTAGGGGAAGTAGCGTGAGGCAGGTCTGGGTAAGCGATCCGGCTCTTATAGGTGGCAGCAGGTGTGCGCCCCTTTTCCCTCACCTCGCAAAATACTCAACGCTCTCGAACTACTTAATCACGGTAAACATAGTTGCCGAAGCTGATTTGATTCGCAATGATCCGCTCCTATGAGTCAAACGAAGCAAAAAGACATTAATAGGAAGGAAGATGCTGTTTTTTCCATCAGCTATTTTCCGTCAGCATGCCATTAATATGGATTTTGAAGATTATGAAAGAATGACATGACGTGATTGTAATGTTTATTAACGGATTATCATTTTTTCTTACTTCGTAACACGATTTCAGTTTGAATGTTTTAAGAGCGCGACAAACTGACTTCCTAGGGAGCATTGTCATAGTTAGCAATCCTTATAATCTGTTCACGAAATTTTTTTGGGTTAGAGAGAGAGCGACAGTGGCATTTTCTCTCTCTTTTTAAGGGAGCCAATACAGAACAGGACGAAGGACCGCATCCTTTTATTTAGAGCGTTCATTTCCTAGACCGTGCATTTTCCTAGGTAGAAATTTGCCCTGTGTCAACATTAGCACAAAAATATAAATTTAGTCTAAATTAATTCAAAATTTTTCATTCCTGAGTGAAGTTAATACCAACATTAAGAGTGTGATTTATTTTAAATTAATTACAAACATAATCGTGGAAAAATATTACATTTCAAAGTAACCGGATTTTATTCCAGATTTGTTTGAGTGGGTGGCTTTACTTCTCTAATTTAAGAAACAATGAATTTTTAACGTTGAATTCGGCTTCGAGTCATTGTCTTTCCGTTAGTATTATTAATTTTGTAGAAAAACGTGTTTGAAGTAAATATTTAATAGAAATTAATGGGGAAATCGAGAATTTTTTATACGTTCCTTTGAGATTAGTGCAGAAATTCATTCGAATGAAATGGAAGGTTGATGTATTTTTACAAAATGGTTTCAAGGAACGCTTGATTTTTCCATTTCACTAATGATGGATTTTTATCTCCTATTGTTATACTTTCTCGCTTCTAAACAATCGCTTGAAAGTATTTCCGTAAGGAATGATTCATGTATCGCTAGAGTAACAGATTCGTTAACCTGCACTGGGGCTTGTGTAGTCTTTAAAATTTTGGGTTACTGCCAGGACGAACCAAAAACCGAGCTCCGGTTTTCGCTTTCTTTCTTGCTACTACATACATAATGAATAAGAAACCATAGTCCTTTACCTTTTGCATTTCTAAATTGAGAGAAGTTATACGTTTCGCATAGAAAAAGCAAATCTTACTTCACCACAACTCACTTCGAACTGGCCCCATCAGGTAAAAGAAATTTAAAACGCCCCAAAATTTTTTCAACAATTGGAAGTACAAATCGAACATCGAAATTTCTTTTCTTATTGTTACAGAGGGAGCTTCAGCTAAACAGAATTCGTTAGAAAGACAAAATATTCCATTATTTCTTTCGCGTTCTGGCCGCGCGAGAAATGCATGTTATACTCTTTCAATGATTGAGTGGTCATTGAAAAAAATCTCCCTGTGTAATTCCTGTTGTGATTATCTACTATTCTATTTTACGGTTCTCATGCCCTTGCAGAGCCGCCCCCTTCTGATTACGTAATTAATTGATGATATAACATGATAGGTGCAAAACATGCACACCCTAGAATAAGATGAGAAAGCATATCTTCCCGAGCTGAAAGGATAAGTGCTTTTAATAATGAGAGAAGTGGTACCGTCGAATACTGAAACAAATTTCCTCAGATACATTTACGTGAAACTAACAGAGTAGTTTATGAAAACTTTAAAGTTTTGTTAATCAAATTTTGAATTGCAGGATGAAAACTGACTATTTTTTTTTTTCTTTTCTACAGCGGACGGTGTAACTTACTCTTTCGGAATTTTCTACCTCGAATTTCTACACTACTTCAGGGAAGGCAAAGGAAAGACAGCATGGATTGCATCAATTTTGGTAGGAGTAACGCTATGTTCCGGTAAGTTGAAACCTCCTAAATAATTAAATAAATGATACGACCCCTGCTAACAAGCAAATGACAGAACTCTTCTCCGAGATATGCACGAGTATTTTATTAATCATCGATCGAGTTTGAAATTTTCCTCACTCACAGAAATCAAAAAAAAACAAGCAGTAGCAGTGTATGTACTTGTAGACATGAAAATGTAGATGAATCAGTTAGCATCGCGAATTAAGTTTGAGTTAATGGATAGTTTTCAAAGTTGTCATGAACTATGTCATGATTAGTTTACAGGGTTGAAGACTTAAAGAATTTAGCTACAAATATCTCCTGTATAGGTAAGCATTAAATCTTCCCAGGCATTTACATCTATCCTTAGTTCAAGTATGACGCATATTTTTAATGCTTAATTCGGATATATTAATGATCCACCGTAAATTTACATTATGCCGATTTCAATGTGCTACCTTTTCTAAAGATAACTGAAATAAATCGAAAATTAATAACTAGGTTCCAAGCGAAATAAATCATTACCTAGCCTACATATTACATAAAGGTTTACTTTGAAATACCGCTACTGTATAATTTTGTGAAAAGGTGAATCTCATTTTTCTCGACCTCTCAATTTTATGTCAAATTTCCGTTTTTTATGTATCTCGCACATAATCGAAAGTTTTCCGTAACTCATGAAATACAGCTAAAGTATTTCCAGTAGATTAATTCTTGACGTTTCCTAATTCGTGCACATTCTCAATAGTCGAAGTTATACCATTCGACGAGTTTAGGGGCATTACGATTTGCTATTGTTAGATTTCGGTCAACGTTTAATCAACAAAACAGAGCAAGAATTAATAATAATAACAGAATTGTAAAAAAATAAGTTTTAATAATAAATTAATAACAATAAAAGAGCAAGAATTGTCATCATTCTTTTGTTGTATATTCTCTATCTGTAGTTCAAAAATGTTCCATCATTAACTGTTTTTATTTTTACCGCTCTTGGATTTTGTAATGTTTTCGCGTCTTTCTTCACTCCCTTTCTCTGTTTTTTGGGAACAGATTTTTCTTGGCCAACCATAAGTTACAATTATTATTTTCTTATACCCAAATACTTCATTCATTTCCTCATTGCTTAAAACTATCGTGTAATAACTTCAGTGTTTAGGCGGAAGAGGCGCCATTTTGGCACTTTCTTGCCGAAAGATTGTAATAACAATAATGATAAAAAATAGAACATTCAACCAATTCGCTAATACATCTATCTTATGGGTGCACGGGGTGCATCGCACGCGGGCAGCGGCATCTTGAGGGCGGTGACATAAGCGTAGCCAACCGTTACTATTATTATTTTAACGTCATTATTTGTTGTCGTTCTTCGTGATACATTTCCCATTAGCCAAGACAGGTAATATGTTGGCTCTCATTCGATGATTAATCGTTAATGATGTTTGGTGACCAATGTTAGCTGATAAACGAAGTCTCAAAACCTTCGTATTTCATAGTCTTAAAAATAATTTTTACCTGTAAACAAAGCCGCGCCCGTATAAAAAATAATTTGCCGCCACTTCAAATTAAATACCAAAACCATACATTTCCTGATTTACAGGTAAAAATTGTTCCGTGAAACTTAGAAAAACAATTGTTTTATGACTTCGTTCCCTGCTTGGATTGGTCACAAAACATCAGTAACGATTAATTATGCATATTCCGTAATCTGACATAGTGAAAGGTCATTATGAATTAATGGCTCACATTACTTTTGATTATTTCATATTATCTTAGCAGCAACAGTCTCTGTAAGTGTCAATAAAACATGCAAAGCTATTTGCAAATTAGCACTAGATTAGGATCAAATCTCTAGTAAATATATATTTAAAAACTTTAACAGGATTAATTCTTTACATCAGAAAATCTTTTGATTCCAATTCTTCGATTCAATCAATTGCAGAAATATTCCTTTCTCCTCTTAAGTTATCCGTAATTATTTCCTCCGTTTGCAAGTCAATCTTTAATTTCACATCATAAACATTCCTAGATAAGTCGTGTGTATCACAAATATAGCAACAAATAATGTTGTTGTGATAATGGTAACGGTTGGCTACGCTTCTCTTGCCGCCCCTAAGATGCACCCCTTGCAACAATAGGACTGCGAGTCTCTGCCTGCAAATCAGAAAAGGAAAGGAATCAGGTCTGCGTTTTTTAATTTGAAAGGTAGGCAAATTACGTTTGCACCCGGGGGGCAGATAGGCTGTGCGCGGCTGTGCGTCTATCAACGCACGATGTGAGGTAAATGATGGGATAAAGGATATCAGACAATATTATTTCCAATAAGCCTCAGTCAAGGTTTTCCTTTCTGGGAGAAAACAGTGCTGGAAAATTGTAACCACAGCCGTAAGGCAAGGAATCACTTCGAATTCTCTTGCGCTGCATTTCGAGCGAAGGTGACTTTCAAATTCGCGCTTCCCGAGGAAATTTCTCCGGCCCCCACCCCTTTGCTGGAGTCGCCACCGTCCACTTCCAGCGAAAGTGGGCGGGAAGAACGTCTGCCGATGCGTACGCGAAATCCAAAACAAAGATGACGAAGTCTGAAGAGGACCCGACGACCTTGACTCACAAAGAGACGCTTTGGCACGCTGGGCACCTGCCATTGTCACTGCGAAAGAGCAACCACTAGCAAAGAGACTGCAACGTGAACACATTCGAGATTTTATATTGCCGCATTAGGCTTGCGTCATGTTTCACTGCGACGAAACATGGAGGGAATACTTATCTCGGATTTAGCGAAGGAACGCTTTCAAGCAGAATGTTTCGAAGACAAATGTTCCTCAATTTATTGGCTGACGTGATAATTGATGGCATGAAATTTGAGGCCATAATAATATTAAAAAAAACAAAATAATTACAGATGTAGAAGAAATTGATTCGCTGTGTTCCATTCACAAACTTAGCATTGCGGTATCAATTATAAGATGGAAATTTGAGCCTGAAAGTAAGATTCCGAAGTTAACTTCTTTAGTTAGTTCAACGAAATTTAACGAAAAAATATGTCCGTGGCAGAATGTACATCTCTCATTTACAGAAGTAAAGCTGAATACATCGAATGTTTTCTAAGTGTTAAAGGTTCGGGCAATGAAAAAAATTTATATTATAATCAGAAATATAATCATAAAGCGCAACTAATGCAACATCAATATCAGTTACGAAAATACGTATTGTTTTCAGTAATAAGATTACTAACCTTGATTAATAAGTAATAAGATTACCAACCTTGTCACCATTTTCAGTAGTTCAAAAAAATCTATCTGAATAACAAAAATACATATAAAGGCGTTCTTCGTCTCTTTAAAATATGTTTTTGCAATTGTATCAAATGTTTCACCTATCTTGCATCAAAAACTGAAAAATCTAACAGTTTAAACCGTTCTCGTTTTGAATTACGTGAATATTTATGATTTTCGATTTCCTCACTTATTTATGCATTCATATAATAAATAACAAATGCCACAGACCTTAGCTTCCATAAATTAAACTTTGACTGGATCAAAATCGGTTATGGCTGACCTAAAAGAAAAACGTAGCCAATCGACTTGTTAACATTCCACGAGGTCATAGATCTGTGACCCAAATTTGACGTCGAATACAGGATTCCATCCATTTTAAAATAAGGAAAATGAAGCTCTCGCCTACCTATTAACAGCATGAATTTTGATTAATGAGTAACGATGATCTTTGCAGGACCCATCTCAAGTTCCTTCGTCAACCGATATGGATGTCGACCAGTGACTATAGCAGGAGCGCTACTATCGAGCGTGTGCATGATACTGAGTATGTTTGCCCAGGACGTACTCACGTTGTACTTCACCATAGGTATCGGAACCGGTAAGTTAATCACCCATTCTTTCAAATTACCCAAACACACTCATTCCGCTCACGCTTCATAGCACTCCCTTAGTTATTCTCTATGCCTACGTATAGGCACATGATCATGGATCATTTACTTTTTACATCAATTTTGGAAATATATACTTCTAAGTATGTTATTTTATAAATTGTACTGCTCTCTGAGGTTTAGGCCCGGTATCATAATATATACTTAAAATGCACTTTATTTAACGTTCACTTTAGGACCCGGTAGCAATTTTTTGTTAGAGGTAAAGTGAAGATTGTAGTTAATCTCCATGCAAATCTATTACTTGTATAGGAGATAAACTATGATATCCATCTTAACTTAGATGAAATTTTGTAATACCGGACCCTAAAGTTAAAATTAGCCCAAGTCTATTTTAAGTATACATTCTAATACCGGGCCTAAGCATGTGTAATATATATATTCCATTTCAATCCCTTTGCAAATTACAAAAGTGGCTGATGAATGATATGACAAAATCGATAAACGTCAACCTTTCTGAAACATTTCCATTATTTAAAGTTAAAGCACACACAGGCTGATTAAGTTTTCATTCTTTTCAGTAGAAAAATCGTTTTAAGAATTGAAATTTCGTTTGGAAAACCCTCATTAAAATGTAATTTTAAATTAAGATAAATATTTTACTGTGATAAAATTAAAATTATCGTTCGAGTATATTGTCTTAAGAGGTGCACAAATTAATCTACCGGCAAGCAAAACAATACCAAGAAGTAATATGATTTGAAACATGTGCCTGTAAATTTATCAGCCCGAAAACTTAATACTATGATCAAACCTATGATACTCGCCATTAGCTACCAAAAGCTTAAGAGAGGAAATATGACTTACTAAGCAAGATTAAGAGTGAGGATGAAAACTAAACAAGATAAGGAGGGAGGTAGTTTGCTTCCATTTACTTCTGTCTCAATCTCATTTACGGCTGCTATGGTATGGAAGCTACCTAGATGTGGATGATGCAGAACAATGGCATTCATCCTGGACACTCATTAATGAATGCTACGAAAATATTATTCATAGAGTGATTGCGCTGCTCTTACATCGATTTAATCCACTTATAGCATTCTGGCCCACTGAGGGAATCGATGAAAAACATCCTCACTCCTCATCTTATCTAGTAAGCTCCATCCGTCTTTCTGTTGTTAATAGTATGGAACTTGAGGTTCAAACAGGCCTCCAGGCTAGATACTTTGTAGGCATATGGTATTTCAAAAACATGAATGAAAGTTAATTGCAGTCAATGCTAAATTTCTCCTACCATTACAAATTTTAAAGCAAGTTGATGGATACACTCACCCTTATTTCTTCCAGGCATGGGCTTCGGTCTCATCTATCTACCTGCCATAGTCTCCGTGACGTGTTACTTCGAAAGGCTAAGGTCGTTGGCCACGGGCATTGCAGTCTGCGGTTCTGGTCTCGGCACGTTCCTCTTCGCTCCTCTGACAGAATGGCTCATATACCAGTTCGGGTGGCGAGGGGCCATGCTGATAATCGCTGCCATTTTGTTGAATTCCGTCGTATTTGGGGCACTGTTCCGTCCGCTTGAGGCTCCTAAGACGAAAAAGCAGCCATTAACGATTGAAGGTAATGATTTCATTTTTTATGATATAAATACGTCAAAATACGTCGAATTCAAATATTAAGATTGAGTTAGAACTGATGTGTCTGGTAATTCCTGCAAAGTTACACCTTAGGTAACCATCATTGGTATCATATCAATATCATCAATCAATAATACATCAATATGGTTAAACGAAGTAAAGTAAACTTAACTGTTAGTTAGAGGTTTAAAAACACTCCGTAAGCCGTGCAGATATAGAATCATCAATTAAGTTCCTACCACAGAGTTGGAAAAAACTATCAGACAGTTATCTCTTCAACAGATTCAAAGCAAAATAACGGAAAATACAAACGCAATAAACTTAGGCAAGAAACAACATTATAAAAACGTTTAACGAGAAAGATAGCTTTTACCTTAAAGCAGAAAAAGGAAACAAGGTAGTCATCATTGACAAGAGACAGTATTTTGACAAAGTTAAAGACTTGTAAAAAAACTTTTTTTAAACGATATACGGCTTACGGAATGTTTTTAAACCTTTAATTCATTAACAGCCGTGTTCCAATTTTCTTTTCTTTTAACTGTTACACTCAAAATAAATCCTTTTCTGCTTAATAATTAGGGATAAGTGAAGGAAATGTCAATGTTTAACGTTGTTTAAAACTTCCTTACAAACCAACAGATTACGATGAATTGTCAGCTCCTACACAAAGAATCAAGAGAAGTTTTATTCGATCAGTTATTATGTTCCTTTTATAGCATAAGGATAAGATGCACATTCCTAAAATGTCCACCATAAGATTATTTTCTTTGATTAGTGACACTTCAAATATTGAACCACGTGTGTGTT
The DNA here is from genome assembly GCA_000376725.2 of Ladona fulva. NCBI lineage: Eukaryota > Metazoa > Arthropoda > Insecta > Odonata > Libellulidae > Ladona > Ladona fulva. The sequence goes on from KZ308378.1 coordinate 157,175, forward strand.
ACAATCATGAAATTAAACACCGTGGAGATATACCTAGCGATCCGATAGCTTTATTCTAACTGAAGTAAATTTAATCATAAATACAACTTTAATGACATCATCATAGAATTTGGAGGAAAGCTAACTTTAATAGAAAATATGACTTTTACGACGCTTTATAACTGAATCCTTATGAGAAATGGTACATAAATAAGCATTATTGGGTGATAATATCTTCGCTCTGTTTTTGTTTTCTCTTTTAATGTAATAACTTTTCTTTGAAAGGAAATAAATGCATTATTATTATAGCCTAAACCAGGGATTTAAAATTCGCGGCCCTTTTACCAATGCCGATTGGACCGGTACCCAATTCTCTTTCAAATTCCTATCATATAGCTTGATAACAGAGAGAGTGCAAAGCTACAAATTTTTGTTATAAACCATCTTTAAAAATGAAATACAACAGGGATTCCTCTGTGGCTCGCGAGCGAGAGAAAAGATGTTATGCCAGCCTGCATTTACGTAAAAGGTTGGACGCCCCTGGTATACTACCACTATTTAACACATATTCGGAAATTTAAAAAAGCTCATCAGATTGAGACCGCCCTCGTGCAACTCTGAATGAAATTGCGTTGCCGTAAGTTGTGCCGTTTCTTTGCGATTGAATTTTATATATCGCGAAAAAGTGCCGCTCTTTGGGTGCCTTGGTTTAAATATCTCTTCGCGGTAAATTTAGTTCTTCGTCTGCATCAGCAACAAAAATATCACAAAAATAACATAGAATTGCCTTAAGTTTGGTTTAAAAATTGTACATATACGTTGTATATTAAGCTAGCAATAAATTAACAAAGTCCAGGGGTGCATAATTAAAAATCCGATAGTAATTGTTCATGCCCAAGCACATTTGACTTCTTGTGAGGTACGATTACCCGCAGTGCTCGCGTGTCATGGGTGTTGTATGATCAAATGGGGTCGATCTACTGACGATTCCTTTCAATATTGATTCCGCAGCAAAACAGGTCTAATTTCTCAAGCGAAGAATATAATAATGATACAACCCCGGAGAACTCCTCTCCTTTTAGCTAAGAGCAAACGACTTTCTGATAAAATAATTTGAATGACTACAACACAGCTAACGTTGATGACTCTACCATTTTATCCACGAACACCAGTCTCTCACGATAAAATATGGGGCCCGACAACTTATTTTGAGAGAATCATTCAAATATTTTGTATGAAAGCAAGGAATATTTCTTAAAAAATACGTCACGAAAATTGCACTAAGATTTCCATCGACGTACGAAATCCAGAGATTTATTCAATGAATAAGGTCCATAGACATCGTTATAGTAAGGGTACTCCATGGGTACTAGGGTGGTAAAATGGTATATTGCAAATCACCACGAATAGGCCATATATGAGACGAGAGTGCTTCTAAATCAAGAAGTTATCGAAGTATGACTATGAACTTACAAGGACGTAAGGTGAGCAATGGGTATGGGAAGGGCTCGGGCGATGGATAAACTGACGGGCAATAAATAGTATTGTTAGGATCTCAAATGAGAAATAGAGAAAAAGAAGCGATGGAGATCTCTTTATGTAACACGTAATCATGACGCTTTAGGTAAAGAATATGAATATGACGATTACTGCGAAAACTATTTTCAAATTCTTCGCATACTTTGAAGAATTGGGAACATCCGGAATAAAAAAATACAATCCCAACAGCTAGGTAATGTTATAACCTGTATATTTATTAAGTTAGTTAACGCACTATCCTCTTAAACTACATACATTACTGTCTAAAGAAACGGCAACTGAGAATTTGTGTTGATTCCCTCCTCAGATGGCGTTAAAATGTCTGATCTTGGAGATCCACTCGACAAAGCGGACAATGGCGACGTTATGCCTGTTGATGACTATGAAGGTCCAATTGTTCGATCAAATACCATCAGCGTCAAGTGCAACGGAAATGATGGAGAGCAGAACAAGGTGAGAAGCATGGGGAAAACATCCTCATAAAGCAGGCTTTACGATAAACAACAGCATTCGCATAAATTTACGTATATATCAGTAATAGGAGCCGCTCAATTGTAGAATCAAACACATAGCAATACATCTAAAACACGTTCGGACAAAAATTAAAGTTGAAGGAAGTAAGTACTGTAATAACAAACACGAACTAGATGAGTTAACACTACAAACTATATGTCTTTATTCTACTAACTAAATGATTTAGTAGTTAATTGTCAATAAGTAAAATATTAGTCATAAATGCTATTACCCAAAGTAATATTAGCAAAATGTGAAAAATGCGATTTTTTTGGGAATAAAATAGTAAAAAGATCGATATATTTTGTAGAAACATTTGAAATATTGTGTTGTTTCATTATTACGTACAATTTCCTAAAGTTAATTCGTTAACTTAAAGCTTCAAAACTGACAATCACATCAATTCAACGTCATTGTTAACAATTTCCAGTCACTTTTGACGCGACTAGACCCTTGAACATGTAACAAATAACAAAAATAAAAAGCAGTTACGCTCTATTCCAATGAAACTGATTCATAGCACAGCTCAATAACAATCTCTTCTAGCTACCGAATCTTCTATTTTTCCATTGAGTTCTAGGAAAAAGATTCCTGCGAATCAAGCTAGCAAAGCTATTAAAATAAAAGGAAGAGTGGAGTGTACTTTTTCCACAGATTTATTTTTACACGACCAGTTTCAACAAATAATCGCCATCCTCAGGTAAAGAAACAAATACAGAAAGCATATTTGTACCGTGCGAAGAGGATAGAGGGAAATGGTTAAGGAGAGGGTGTAGGGAAAGAATGATCCTAGATGCAAGGGTCGTTGGAAGGAAGGAGAGAATGGATCAGCGGGGAGTGGGAGGGGAAAAAGGTGTTCATTTAGGATAGTGGATTTCGGGGGAATGGAGTGGAGAAGAATTTTAAACTGCTCAAGAAAGTTTAGGCGAGTACCTATGTTTGCATTATGTAAAATTTTTGGCTGGAAATCCGTCATGGCCGGACTATAAAATGTACTTTGCAAAATGTGATGCATGGGACTTGTTCGGGAAACATATGGTGCTCGCTGGCTCTAATATTGAAGCTGCTTCCAGTTTGACCAATATATACCCCATTACAATAAAAGCATTTAAGTTAATAGACACCTGACTTCTTAAAGGAATTATTCAATTCCTTCGTATTACATAAAAGTTTTTATAGATCACGGCGGCTTTTGAGAGGTCTCAATGAGTTCTTATGGAACAAATTAATAATTTTTATGGACAGGTTATTCATAAAATTCATTTTTGCCCACTTAGGTTTAGAACTAACATCAACAGAGGGTCGGCAAATGTTCTCGATAGCAAGTGATCTCTCTAGTCTAGCTAAAAGATTGTCAATTAGACTGATGGGCTATTCATTTTAACGCCAATATATTTAATGGTTGAGAGCTAGAAAAGTACACTCCTGTCTTCCTTTTATTTTAATGTGATGGAGTTCCACAAAACTACGCCTTCCTCTGTGGATTTTACTAGCAAATCTTTTTTTTTTCGTATCGCCCTCTAGGACGATACCGATGATCAAGGCCGTCCCAAGAGGCCGATGAGTTTTAGCGATAACTTCCATATGCACCCGCACCAACACACCATCGGGGTTTCACAAGGGGTCGCCAGAAGGTTGGCTCAATCTCATAAGAAGCAAAACGACGTGGCCAGGATGGCCTTGAGTCAGCCCTCCCTCTACGCGGCCAGTAAGGGGGCTGCGGGAACCCAAGGAGAAAATCCGGAGACTCCAATGCACACTACAATTAGAGGAGGATTAATGTCTAGGGAAGACATCTTCTACACCGGAAGCCTCGTTAACATTGCGCATCACAGGTAAAAAAAACTCAATATCTTAACTTGAAAAATAAGATGTAGTAACTTAAAACTAGTGATGTGGATATTGAAATACAAAAAATACGGAGAAAATTTCTCCAGTAAGGTGATTGTTTCTTCAATAAATCGATATCTATTCGGCAATATTTAAGAAGATCTAGCATGCAACCAGTAATGTACTGATATTCAAGCTAGACAATTCCTAAAATACTACCTGGAGGCGTGAGTGGCACAATTTTCGCGCAGGTCTGGGATTTGAGTTAGTTTTGTTTTCGGTATTCCACTACTTGAAAAGGCCGCTCAGGGTGTTGTTACTGCAACGAGCTACTTCAACTTTTCCGAAAGATATTACATTCAATTTATTATGAAACATTATGAATCGGCGCGAGTAATCTTTATTAATGGTTTGAATAAGCTGTTATGCTTCGGTTAATGCTTATGGTTAATTTTAATTTAATTTCAAAGATGGAGATAACCGCGACCGCTGACAGAACGCAATCGCTTCAAACAAGTTTCCGAAAATGTACAGACCGAGTACAGTTGATATGATTGCTTGGAACGTAACGGAATTTTGAATATAACTTTTCCCGGCGCATGTTCTGAAGAAAATCTTCTCGGGTTTATTATCTGGGTTAGTTCACGGGAAGCCGCCGTTTCGGCCGCCGACTAGTTAACAATCTACCATCGCTATGGTAGCTATCTGTAATCAAATTCCAAAAATGTTTATCCCCAGAAAAGAAGTGAGAGAAACTAGTCATAGGAGTGGAAAGATCTAATGCTTTCCAGGTGTACGTTAATTAGAAACTCTTCTCGAGTTTTCAACCGGGTTATGACATTCACAAAACCAAGGGTACGAGGGTACCACTACTGGTTGTAGTAGTTTTATGAACGTTCTTCGAGAGTCTAGGTCAAAGGAACTTGTTGAGGCCCAATTAGGAATCAAATCTGGAACTGCTTTCACCGAAGGCACACTGATAAATGCAAACGAGAAATGGAAGCTGGAAATTTGGAATTAACAAAGAAACGATTTCTAAATATATTCCTACGGTGGAGAAGAATTTCCATGCAAATATTGTGATTTAGCCGAAAATCGGAAATCAAAATGGAAAATGCTATTTTAATCAATTTTTCTCCTTGATGATATTCCTACCTAGTTCTCCGTTGGACTTTGAAGAAATGTTAAATTCAAAATGCAGTTTTTTGAGGAATTTCCATCTATTTGATAACAAGAAACTTAGTCTTACCTTACCAATAACGCTTTTATAAATATGAGTAGCTATAGAACTAAAAAAATCATATTTATCAATCTCAGAGCAATTAAGTTTTAAACAAAACATTTCCATCGGCACATGTTATCCAATTTCAGAAAGATATCCAAATGACTTGTGCTATCCCATGGAACTTGCCTTTTTTTTTAATATTTAAAAATTTTTTACGAGGAATATATTTCAGATTCTAATGATGTACAACATTACCTACAGTGAGCAAAGGTACTTTTGAAATAGCAGATTTTCCAAAGCAATCTAACCCAACCATGAGAAATATTCTAAGCATTTTGTGTATTTTGCTCTCTATTCCTTCATGCTTAACTTCATCATGGAGGGAGGGAATGGAAGGGGGAGGCCCATTAGACTGGATGGAGCCAATATATTGGAGGGAGTTGAAGGAGAGGAGTGAGTGGACGGAAATAATTGACGTGTTTGTATTGTTGTGGCATAACTACACATATGCTTTTAACCATTGGTCTCAATACATATCCTATACCTCCCTTATGAACACATTTCCAGCCTAAAGCTTGAATAAGCATTTACTTGATGTCTGCTAGATAAGCAAATGCATTCTTAGTATTCAACTCCATAGAAAAGTAGCTTGCTAATTATTATACAAATATTATAAGAAAAATAGTTAGATTCACAAAAATCTTCACTGATATAATTATTTTTAGCTTTTTAATCACTGCACAGTAATTCTATATTTTTTTACTCTTTTAATACATTACTCCGAGTTCTCGTACTTTTTCTTCTTACATGCAGTGTTGAAAAACCAGTCACTATGATTGACTAAAGAGGCATAGGAAAAAACTATGAGCACTACAAGATATAAAGGGCATTATCTGAGTGGAAATTAAATGATAAAATCTGCAGAATTGCCATATCCATCACAAAGATTTGCTTAATTCACAAAACTGGCTAAAAACACACTATTAAAAATGACACTTGAAGGCATGTGGAATTTTGTCAAAAATGTTTGAAAATTTCTTGTATACAAGTAAATACATGATTCTAGCAGATGTACATATGTAGGTACATTTTAGTTTTGAAAAAGATTCAATGCATCACCTGGCAACATGCTCTCTATGCAACTAAAGCTGCGTTAATCATCTAAAGATATTTTATTTTATCAAAGAGATTCACAGCTGAATTTAAAATATAATAAGTTAGAGAATAGAAAAAATAGCTCTGAATGGCATTATTAATTCTTTTATGCTTTCTGAACATACATATACTGTTATCTACATTTTATTTAAGAACTTTCACTCAGAATATTTATGCTGAGCCATATTTGCAATATATGTATACAAATACTTCAAACAACCCATAAAAACTTCAAACACTATGAATGCTTTTTTTTATTGCTTTATTCAATTATAGTCCTTATCCAAATAATCAACAGGTCCCCAACAATCCCACATGTTGATTCACTTATTTTAATTTAAGAATGCAGACCCACATTATTAATATTAAAATCTCTTCCTTGAAATAGTTAATCATTAATAATATAGGGACCGGCATAAAAAAATAGCAAATCCTTTCATCAATATGGTTCTGTCCAAGGCAAAGATTTTTTCTTTGAAATTTTAATCAACAGAATACATTTATATGCCATATAAGTATAAAACATTAGAAGTACTACATTTATGTCCAAATTATGATACAATATCTTCCTTTATTCACAGCCCAACATCTAGGTTTATTTCATATTAAGGTTATACTATCTTCCTATATTATATAAATAACTTAGATCTAGGGCATATCTATTTTCCAGCACCACCTGAAAACTACTGAACTCTAATTTACTCTCCCTAGAATTTTATAACTCATTTATACCTCATACCTGACTTATATCTGATTTTCTTCTTGATGAATGCAAAGGAGATTAATTATTATAGGAACATCTTAGTTTTTTACTCCATTCTTTTTAATAATTCTTAATCTAATTATTCCTACCTAGTTTATTTACAAATACTGAAAAGAATGATGAATCAATCTTCAGCTTCTCTTAAGCAATATTAAAGTTATTTATTGTATCATCCACAATAAAAATCATTCTGGTCCATTTTGATTTTCACAAAGCTTTCTGGAGATCTACAGAGGCAGTTAATAGTGGTTGAACTTTGTGAATTTTATACTTTATAGTTATTTATACAGTAAAAATTGTTTCTACTATTCTTCCAATTGTTCCAAATCAAAATAAGTCATCATTTAAAAATTAGCCTGCTTTCCTTTTCAATTCTGCAGTAGACTGTTTTTGCCATGATCTATGATGCATGCAAATCAAGGCTTACAAGCAGGGTTCTCTCTAAGCTGTGCATCGGGGTCTCACAACACCTTTTTATGTGCTAATCAGTTAATTTCTGGAGTGCCCACTCTTTATTGAAATATTTGAAAACCTCAAACTGTAATTTTAACAAATGCATTAATTAATCTGCATATTAAAAATCAGAAAACTGCAACATTAAACTCTTCCTTGGGAAAAGTGGCACAGCTCTAGAAATTTATCACCTATAGTAATTTCCTTGCTACCCAACGATGGAAAACATTAGATGGCATTATGGTTGTAAGTTCCATATTTAACACCTGACACCAACTTTCTCTTGTAATTCAACCTAAGTCTTCCTCTATTGTTTCAATTTTCTGCTATTCTTTCTAATAATTATGATGTATACAGATGGAAATATCCCTCAGTGAATGTCTGATTAATTTTCTTTTATCAAAGTTTTCCAAAGATTTCTTCATTCCTCCTTCAAAGAATTACAAGGTAATTTTACAGCAGTAGTACTGTTAAAAGTGCTTCGACATCTAAGGTCATTTCTCAGGTTGGCCCCCACCAGGAATTGAACCCAGGACAGCTTTCATCAAAGTTGAACACATTTTCACTTGGCTATCTGGGAACCCTGGCTTTTTTAGCATTTCCAAAATCAAGCTCTATCACATCTGGAATATTTTCAAGTGAAGTGGAACTAGCAGTACTGTTGTGGAGAATGGATACAAAAAGTGATAAATGATGTATGAAAAGTTTGAACAAGCTCTGGTGAATGACTATGAGACATAGTCATAACTTTTGGTGGACAGCAATGGGCCATTCCAGAAACCTCTTTAATACTGTTATACTCATACATAATTACTAAGCCAATTCCTTCCACTGTCATCACCCTCAACTGCCCAAGTGCTCCATCAAAATCAATCATCCATGTAGCTGTTATTGTCCATGCTTCACAGCCATTCAAAGGGAGGCTTGATTATTTTTTATGAACCATCTCCTTGTATCCAAGCTTGTATTATTTGCTGTAAATGGTCATTTTTCCAGTAGAGTGCCTTCTTTACTTTGGCATTCTGCTTACTGTTTCCTTCTTGCTATTTCCTTCTCAGACAATCTTACTTAATCAAGTAGCATAATTGAAATAAATATCACATACTAAGTTTATTTTCTGTAGGTCCAACCAGAGAATTCATAGAGTTAGTGAATCAGGAACTGGTGTCCACTATGATGACAGAATGAGCAGCTCAGGAAAATTGGGAGGACATGGAAGACATAAGTCTGAGACTAAACTGCCAATAGAAGACATTAGAGATGATAAAAGTATGTGCTGTGGCCTGGTAACATCTCCCAGTGCCAAGGAAGCTCTAAGAAGCATGCTGGATATGGAGCTCCTAAAGGACCCTATATTTATTTTGTTTGCATTTTCCAATTTCTGCACCAGTATAGGATTCAATGTTCCTTACGTATATATTGTGGTAAGTTGATACAGTTTGCAATGTAAAAAATATTTGATTTTATTCAAGTCTCTATTGTATTTACCTTGCTTTTAAAAGAACCAGCTCATAAAGCTTATGATTTATCAGATACAAATGGCATTTAATAGCACTGAGAGATACAAACACTTATTATCTCATGAATCTAGATGTAAGGCATAACACATATCAAATCTGCTAGTGTTATTAAAATAATAAATTATTATTCAAAATAATATTATAAAATAAAAAGTAATATTATAAAATTATAAAAAATAACTGTTCAAAGGAAATACTAACTATGGAATACTTAGAGATGTCAGGTAAAGATCAGATACATGTAATACCAGAAAACTGCAGAATAGTTGATACAGAAATTGTAAAAATAGTTTCATTTCCATATAAATATATGCTGAGTAACAGGCAAAGCCACTCAAACTTAGATGTTAGATAGAGCCATGAAGGGTAAATATTTAGCAATTCCTCATATTTATCTAAGAAAAAATGAATTAAAAAAACTGATTTGACTCAAATGTTTTTCTAATTAACCATTAATTCTTCGAATGCATGTTAACAATACAGCATGTCTCATTCCATGTACTTTATACTTTTTACAATTATGATAACCTCAGGAATGTGTTAGCATAGTAATAAATCATTTCAAAATAACTATAAGTTTTTTGCATAATCTATAAATTGTATCATGTACACATTGGGTTGATATTACAAGTTTTTCTTTCTCAAGCTTCTACATTTCATTATATCATCGTTATTAACATAAATCACAGGAATAATTAATAGTTTTAATGAAACTATAAGAATAAATCATAATGAGACAGTAGGATTTCAGAAGATCTGATTAAAGCAACGACTTACATGAATTTTTTCCAGGCATCTGCTGAGGAGCTTGGTATCAGCAAAGAGCGTGCAAGTTTGCTACTGTCTGTCCTTGGAGTAGCAAATACAGTTGGCAGAGTAGCTCTAGGTTGGGTTGCTGACAAACCATGGGTTAATCGACTTTGGATATATAATGTAAGCCTCACCATTTGTGGAATAGGTAAGAAATACTTTCTTTTCCTCCATAAACTCCTATAATTCATAAATGTCTAATATTAGCTCTTAGCATGGTGATTAATTAAAAAGTTTAGGTATTAAAAATATAATTTATTTCACTTCATGATAAAGAATAATGAATTACACAGCTTGCGATTAGTCATGTATAAATGCCACTAAATTTATAAGGTTATCTTCAACATAAACTGCTACAATTGTAGCTAGTAAAAATCAGTGGTTTTTAATTTAGAATGTCATGTTTTCCAATGGTTTGTTTATCATAAGTTTTCTACTAATTTATGTATATGTGCACTAAAGCTAATGATTGACAATAATTTGTTTTACCCTCTACCTGTCCTTCCCTTAAGTTCATTCCAGATTTCATCTCATCATCCCCTTTCTTCTCAACATCCCCTTTTATAAAATTTTCAAAATCAACAATTCAACATTATTTTCACTGAAAATCTAACCCAGACCATTTTTTTTTTGTCCATTGAACAATGCATGTTTTAAAATTTCATTGAATCAAAGATTAATAACAGTATTGCACAGAAGCAGAAAAGTTCTGAAAAAAACAGGTAGGCCTCCACGCCCTTCATATTTTTTAGCCCCCAATCCACAACCCTCAGTATGTATTTATATTTATCTGAATAATGTATATGCCTGTATTGAATTTACACTTACAGAGCTTAAATTTTTAATTCACGAATTCTTTGATTTGCTAATGTCTCGTGTATAAAATCTTCTTCCTTCTCTCTTGTTATCTTATATTTAATGACAAGTGAGTGACTTTTTGCAGGAATTACTCAATTCCCATTGCCCTCATGGTTGAAAGTTTTAGTAACGTGGTACTGTAATGATATAAACAAAAGAAAACAATTTCTTTAACAAAACTCTACTTAACAATGATATTTATGTCAATTAACATTTATTATATTGTGTTAGCTCATATTTTAGTTATTTATTTCCAAAACCAGCAAAATTGTTAATTTTACCCAGGCAGAATCAACTTAAAAATTTAATGATCTTAATTTCCTTCATTGTATCCTATAAGATGCAAACATTTTCAGTTGAAGTAATTTCATTGCTCGTACAATCATATTTTATAGAGTAAAATTATGTTTATACCACTATCTTAATTTTGATCAAAAGTCAACCCTGAACAAACCTTGTGGCGCATTAGTTTTTTTTTGGGAACCGGCATTTCTCTTGCAGATGAAATTTTGAGTTTTTAGTGATCCTACCAGCCGATCCCTTCTTTCCACAATAAAGAAACTGAATCATATGCTAGGTTGTCTTGTAGTAATAGACATTTTCAAATTCGCCAAAATACTTGCAGCCGGAATATTAATTCTTTATCTTCTATCATTTAGAATGGGAATTCTTCAGGAGACGTTTCCTTAAAATCCGTTTTCTTTAAGTTTCAATCTTGAAGAATAGACGGAAAGAATGAAATAAAATACTTATAACACATTTCTAAACTACGCTAATATCGTTTCATCTACGTAAAATACCTTTCGCATTCAACTCGATGGGGAAAATATTCATCTGAACATCGCAACGAAAAGAACAATCCACTCAAACTTTAATCGTTCACAACAGCTAAAGCTCTCGATTTCAAACAATCAAATTAACACCAAATAACATTATTAATACTTAGAAAATCTTAGCTCGACATCAAAAATTTCCCGCAGTGAATCAACAGGTTGCTATTTTTAACAGATTTGACTACCCTTTACTGCCATCTATCAGAGCTCAGTCGAAGTTTTAATGCACTCTACAACCAATGTCAACTTTGAAAACGAAAATTGAACCTTCAAAAGAAATTTTTAACCATATAATTTTATATGGGCGACTGTCCTATATTTAGATCTCTTATAGTCATCAGAAACTTTAACCGAAATATTTCTCGGCCAAATAATTTGCCATTTTGCAATTGATGAAATGGATAATGAAAAGCAACGAATTATCGTGAAAACATTTTGACGCGAAATTGAATATCTTTAATTGAAACAGGCTTTCCCTCTCCAGAAAACTATTCTTAAATTTGAATCCACGCGATATTCTGTATTTGTCAATTTGAAACCATTATGGTACCATAATTCAACAAATTCAACTAAGACTTTAATTTTAATTTACCCTTGCTCAATATTGCCTTTTCAATGAGCAGAAAATGTTAACACCTCTTCAGAAATTACTTTGCCAATTCTATTTAGCATAGCATAACTTCTACTTCTCTTTTTACGCAATTCATACAAAAACCAACATTCCCAAGGACACGTTAAATTTACTCAAACTTTCTTCTATATAATAAATGTAAAATGTGTGGAAATGAAAAAAATAACTGATTCTTCAATTTGATTCCTAAATTACATATAAGAAAAAAAATTCCAATCAATACCTATGGTACAGATCCTTTGACGTCGAGAAAGGTTTGTTGCTGGCCATTAACCAGAAACAACCCAGCTAGCACAGCCCGCTTGTTTACCTGTTTTTTGAACTGCTTGTGACCAACTGTTGTTTACCTGTTTTTTACATAATGCTTACATAAATTTTGGGTCAACAAGCAGGTCTGTGCTAGCAGGGAATAATTCACATCTTTATATATTTGGTAGAAAATTGCATTTCCAATAGATGCCCAAAAATATTCCTTAAGAAACAGAAAAACCTGCACTTGAGTATATATCCTAAAGATTAACAGAAGGATATTATAAGGAATCAAAAATAATATTGAGATTTAGCAATATTAACATGCATTCAAACTGTAGATTCTTCAATAAACCAACATACTAATGAAATAAACCTCTGGAGTAGTATATTTTCAGGTAAACTAGTTTAACTAAACTATTACCTTTATCTTCTTTATGAGATTGTTGTATTTTTTATTATACAATTGGTGGAATACAAGGTACATTACAGGTGTTTTCAATAGCATAAAACCATGTTAAGAGATTTTCCTTTTTCTCAACTAAATGTAAAAATCAATTGATTCTACATTGAATCCATTGATCAAAGATAGGTCCCGAAGATACTAAATTCATAATTCAAGAAACTTTATCTATTAATGTTTCTAATTATGTTATAATAATGCACAACATAATTTATTATAGAAATTTTGGCATAATATTATCAATGACATCCCTTTTATTAAAATTTAATCAGTAATGATGGTATGACATAAACAAGAACTTGAATGATTATGAAAATATTCTATGGATAATTATAAGTATAAGTAAAACACAAAATAAATCATTTACATAAAAATAAAACACTGGAATGGCTGAAAGATGTCAGCCTCAGCTAAGCAAGGAGCTTACTCACCAAAAGTAACTTCGATGACTGACATTAATTTGCATCATCAGGGATTAATAACCTGATACATTTCTGGATAATTGTAATTACTTTGGTAATAGAGCTCTACAGAGCATTACTACAAGGAGTAATTTTTATTTGGCTTCAGGAGTTTCTTAGGCATGAATCTTTAACTTGGTCCATTACTATATAACCAAAATTGATCTTGAATATTCATCAAAAAATGAACATCCCAATAAAAGGATAGAGCAAAAACTAATATCTCTGCCAAATCTTCTTAAACAATAGTATTTTCTCAGCAGAGAATCTTTAATGAATGTATAAAAAACAAAGATGTGTGTAAATTTTAAATTAAGGCAGTATTAATATGTATAGTGTAGAAAAGAATTCAATGAATTGCTCTAATTAAAAAGGTTATTATGAAACCAAAATGATTACCTGAATTCCTAAATGAAGATAATGTGCTACTAAGAAATAACGATTATTAATAAGATGACAATAATCAAAGAAACTGAATTTTGCTGTTCTGAGCTCAATAGTTTTACCTATAATATATCCTTATTTCACCCAAGCTGTAAAAAATACTTTAGTAGTAATTAATTGATGTTTATATAAAGTATGTTCATCCATGCTACACTTATAATACTGGTGTTATAAGTTTAGCAATTAGGTCAATTTCAAAGTAATGATGAGAAGATAAAGATGAAAATGTACAGTGATTCTATTATTTGTTTCTATGATAAATAATTCTTAGAGACATGTATGTTTCTCAATTGGATTGTATTAGTCCATGCATTTTTTTCAGGAGATGATAAAAACATATAGATATACAGTAGAACCCCGATCCATCGTTCCCGCATTTGTCGTTTTCCCGTGTCTATCGTTTAATTTCTATAGTCCCAACTCAGGCCCATAAGGAGACATGATAAATAATACCGCATTCATCGTTCATCGAAATATGGTTTTCCCGCATCCATCGTTCAGATTTGTTGGCCCCAACGAGAAATTTTCCTGCCAACCGTTTTGAAATTTCTCTTCCTTAAAGAGAAAGTCTTGAGTTCCAGTAAGGGTCACAGTAACCATATTTTTTGGAGTACACAATGGGTTACTACCACATCCNGTTGATACAGTTTGCAATGTAAAAAATATTTGATTTTATTCAAGTCTCTATTGTATTTACCTTGCTTTTAAAAGAACCAGCTCATAAAGCTTATGTTTTACGAGGAATATATTTCAGATTCTAATGATGTACAACATTACCTACAGTGAGCAAAGGTACTTTTGAAATAGCAGATTTTCCAAAGCAATCTAACCCAACCATGAGAAATATTCTAAGCATTTTGTGTATTTTGCTCTCTATTCCTTCATGCTTAACTTCATCATGGAGGGAGGGAATGGAAGGGGGAGGCCCATTAGACTGGATGGAGCCAATATATTGGAGGGAGTTGAAGGAGAGGAGTGAGTGGACGGAAATAATTGACGTGTTTGTATTGTTGTGGCATAACTACACATATGCTTTTAACCATTGGTCTCAATACATATCCTATACCTCCCTTATGAACACATTTCCAGCCTAAAGCTTGAATAAGCATTTACTTGATGTCTGCTAGATAAGCAAATGCATTCTTAGTATTCAACTCCATAGAAAAGTAGCTTGCTAATTATTATACAAATATTATAAGAAAAATAGTTAGATTCACAAAAATCTTCACTGATATAATTATTTTTAGCTTTTTAATCACTGCACAGTAATTCTATATTTTTTTACTCTTTTAATACATTACTCCGAGTTCTCGTACTTTTTCTTCTTACATGCAGTGTTGAAAAACCAGTCACTATGATTGACTAAAGAGGCATAGGAAAAAACTATGAGCACTACAAGATATAAAGGGCATTATCTGAGTGGAAATTAAATGATAAAATCTGCAGAATTGCCATATCCATCACAAAGATTTGCTTAATTCACAAAACTGGCTAAAAACACACTATTAAAAATGACACTTGAAGGCATGTGGAATTTTGTCAAAAATGTTTGAAAATTTCTTGTATACAAGTAAATACATGATTCTAGCAGATGTACATATGTAGGTACATTTTAGTTTTGAAAAAGATTCAATGCATCACCTGGCAACATGCTCTCTATGCAACTAAAGCTGCGTTAATCATCTAAAGATATTTTATTTTATCAAAGAGATTCACAGCTGAATTTAAAATATAATAAGTTAGAGAATAGAAAAAATAGCTCTGAATGGCATTATTAATTCTTTTATGCTTTCTGAACATACATATACTGTTATCTACATTTTATTTAAGAACTTTCACTCAGAATATTTATGCTGAGCCATATTTGCAATATATGTATACAAATACTTCAAACAACCCATAAAAACTTCAAACACTATGAATGCTTTTTTTTATTGCTTTATTCAATTATAGTCCTTATCCAAATAATCAACAGGTCCCCAACAATCCCACATGTTGATTCACTTATTTTAATTTAAGAATGCAGACCCACATTATTAATATTAAAATCTCTTCCTTGAAATAGTTAATCATTAATAATATAGGGACCGGCATAAAAAAATAGCAAATCCTTTCATCAATATGGTTCTGTCCAAGGCAAAGATTTTTTCTTTGAAATTTTAATCAACAGAATACATTTATATGCCATATAAGTATAAAACATTAGAAGTACTACATTTATGTCCAAATTATGATACAATATCTTCCTTTATTCACAGCCCAACATCTAGGTTTATTTCATATTAAGGTTATACTATCTTCCTATATTATATAAATAACTTAGATCTAGGGCATATCTATTTTCCAGCACCACCTGAAAACTACTGAACTCTAATTTACTCTCCCTAGAATTTTATAACTCATTTATACCTCATACCTGACTTATATCTGATTTTCTTCTTGATGAATGCAAAGGAGATTAATTATTATAGGAACATCTTAGTTTTTTACTCCATTCTTTTTAATAATTCTTAATCTAATTATTCCTACCTAGTTTATTTACAAATACTGAAAAGAATGATGAATCAATCTTCAGCTTCTCTTAAGCAATATTAAAGTTATTTATTGTATCATCCACAAT
>KZ308378.1:184669-241752 GCA_000376725.2 Ladona fulva
TCTATATATGCAGAAGCCAACCTTTTGGACCACACAAACCAGTAAACAGAATTTTCTTTTTACCCAGCTGATCACTAACATGAATTTTTTAAAAGCTGCAAACATATATGAAATAAATTATCATTAAATTTCCATTTTATAAACATGAAATAGATTCACCCTTCCTCCCTGTGTTTGTGGGACAGGGAGGATTTAAAATATAATGAATGGGCACAATAAAAAAAGTTCCAAATAATACATCATCATAAATATCATTATTGATAAATGACGATTTCTTCATTGATGAAACTAAGAAGTCTCATCAATCTACAGATCCACTGGCTGACGGCCACTGATCTAGACTAATGCCGTGACAGGAATTTTGATATTTATCATCCATCAATTTATCTCTATCACTATGACTTATTATTTTGCAGCTACCTTCCTGAGTGCTTTCTGCAATGACTTCATAACATTTGCTGTTTATGCATCGGTATACGGATTCACTATTGGAGCCTATGTTGGTTTGACATCAGTTATCCTAGTCGATTTGTTAGGGCTAGCTAAGCTCACAAATGCCTTCGGACTCTTGCTGTTGTTCCAAGGGATAGCATCCTTCTTGGGACCTCCAATAGCAGGTAAGAAAATGTCTAGAATGTTAAAGTAGCCAAATAAGAAACTATATCAAGCATCAAACAAATTAACCAAACTTCCTGATCTGGAAATGGGATATTTCTGTTTTTGAGAACAGAGAACAGGTATTTCACAATTTACACCAAATTTTTTAAGATTTAAAAGGTATTTAGTATATAGGATCTAAGGCAATGTCACAGTCATTTAGAGATATGAAAGGTTTGGGAGATTCAAATTAGAATTTTTAGCCATTGTCATTTAATGTTTGACAACATCAACATTAAATTAATATATTCATGTGTAAACTGGTGGAACTTCTCACCATAAAGTGTAGAGTCAATATCATTAATGCTAATTAATAATTAACTAATAATAAGCATTTAAGTAGTAGAAAGACTTGGCTCTTTCCTGGCAAATAATAAGCCAAAAATTCTCACTGGTTGTCGGCCAGGTAAGTTCTCAGGAGATTAACATTTACTGATAACTATGCAGCTGACAAACCATGAGAATTTTCTACAAGCATTTAAGTTTTAGTTTGAGAAATTGCTGATTTGAAGAGAACTAAAGGTACCTTAAGGACAGGGATAATTAAAGCTTGTACTTTATCTACCTAAGGAAGAAATATGTTAACCTGTGTGGCTGAATAGATAAATATGGGTAGCTACTGACTGGTATACTAGGTTGATGGGTACCAGTGAGGTATTTGACTCATGAGTTCATCTTACAGTTAATCCTATTTCACCATTAATGCAACACTACTGAGTTTAACTTTAAACTTAAACATCACTGAATTTATCTTGATAAGATAGTTTCCATCACTGCACTTCATGATTTTAAATTCTGTAATGACCTTGATTTCATATCAGCTGATGATAAAATTTTCAGATGAGATTATGGGACAAGGGAGGCAGTGGCCACTTAAATTTTGAACAACTCTTTAAATCATTGCTACAAGCCCAAAATGTAGTCAATTGAAGAAGTTCTAATGCCTTTACAGACCACAGGTTGGGAACCACTGCCATGTATAACCACACATTTTAAGTATTTCTGTTTACCTTACTTGTGTACCAAATAGCTTGTTAATCACCCTTATGGAGTAGTTGTAACAATTTGTTTAAAGTTTAATTTACTTGAACATGCAAGTAAATGAAACCTTTAAAAAGATATTAATCCAAATTAATGTTAGAAAGTCACAAAATAATGAGCAACTCTTTCTCTGTGAAATCATCTTTTTCGTCAACCATGTGAGTATATCTGGTAAAATTTGCATCAAATTCCAATCAAACAAGAAGATAACCCAGAAAAATTACTATATTTCATCAAAAAGGCATCCCTATAGAAACTCATCTGCCTTAAACTTGCCGAGATAAATGTTCTTTTATTAGGAAATTGATGGCTTAAGATGTTATTAAGTATCACAAGCTCTGTTATGAGAAATTTTATTAGTATTTTGTCAATAGAATTCCATGAATTCATAAACTGCTACCCTGAGTTTTAGAATATATCACTGCAACCCTCACAAAGTAATACTCAATGAGCAATTCCACATGACATACTATTCAAGGTGATTATCGCATACTTTTTGATTTATGAAAGTCATCTTTTCAAAATTAGCTAGGCCAAAAACAACGCATGGCAAATTTCAGCACCTTTTACAACTATGAAGCAAAGATGCATAACACTTTTTTCTGAATAAAATGGATGAATTGGTTCAGATGAATTACAACTTTTTTCTTTTTTACATAGGATGGCTGTATGATGCCCTAGGGTCATATGACCCAGGATTTTATGTTGCCGGTGTTATGATAGCTGTCAGTGGACTGGTGCTTTTCTTCATTCCTCCTCTGCAGAGATTTGTTAACCAGAAAGAATGAAAACCAGCAGAGATAAGGCATATCACCAGCTTTGCATTACAGACCACGAAGGTATTAGTGGTTTTAACTGAAACACATAATTCATAGGGCTGATGATGTTCTGAAAATGTCAACATGGTTACAAGCAGCTCAAATTTGCATTTTGCCTAAGAGAGAATCTGTGCAAGATTTCAGCTTCCAAACGCAAGGTTTCCTTAGGGGATGTTCGAAATTCTGACATTTCAGACAATCAGCAGCAACACTTTGTACATATCTCAATGATGATAACATTCGTACAGTTTTATCAGCACAACAAATTTTTAGTGCAATGACATCAGAATGGTGTGATATATATATGTATATGATGCTGAAAGGAAGCCTGATTGCCAATTTACTAATACCAGCTGTGTTGTTGAGAGTTCAATTATTGTGATAACAAGAGCCTTATTCCAGGATGTTGCACATGACTGAAAATCCAGGGTTTAAAAACACAAAAGACTGAAATACTGAAAAAAATATATCCTCTGATCTTCCTGAAAGGTTTCCACAACCTCTCTATTCTTGATATACTGTATCTATTGTAAATCTGCATTTGAGTCAATATTTTCTTGCAATGGCCATTTACGCCAAATAAATACCTACTATATGATTTTTATTGTAAAAAATTGTTATTTCATTATTGTTGACATGTGATCCTTTACTTAGAGCATAAGATGAGCTTTCATTTTGTGCAGTTTGTTGTACTATTTTTAAAGTTTACATGCTCTCATCAAATTATGATTAAATAATGTTTATAAAACTTACTGTTTTAAAATGACATACTACCCTAATTATTGTGTAAAAATCCAACAGAATTACAGAGTATCAAAAAATGAATGTTATTATAGAAAACATGAGATGAAGAGGAGACAGGCAATTATAATATTTCATGGCATAATTGCTAGACAGCTTGAATGTTTGGAAATGGCACAGAGGACATAGGCTACCAAGATATGTGTCATGCCTGGCAGTAGTGGAAGTGAAGCAATCTTGGCTGGTATTTGACAAATTTCTCATAAAGCACTGATTAACAATTATAGTGCTGGTCTTAAAAGCTGGTAAAGTTAAAGCAGTCATATGTTTTCTAGTCATAATTTAGAAATGATGAAACATACAGATAGTTTTCCAATTAAAAATTCCCAAGATGGATTAAGGATGATAAAGCAAGAGTTTTGAAATAACTATTAAAAAGTTCTAGAGAGTAAAGATGAGAAGGCAAGAGAAAATATAAGGGAATTAAAAGAAGGTGCATGAAAAATCAACAGGAAGTCAGGAATATTAAAACATGATAGTAGAAGAATAATTAACAATATCACTGCAGATACCTTTTTCTAATGCATTTATCACTCCAATAGTGGAGTGATCCTCAGTGAACGTGGTAATAAAATTGATAGGAAGGGGGGATGAAAAAGAAAAACTACTGACTGGGGAGAAAAATGTACAGGATATTAAACAATTAACAAAGATAGGAAACTGCCCAAGGGATCTACAATTGAATGGATGGTATTGAAAGAGAAAAGGTATGCTGCATAGAAACAAAAATAATAAATGGTAAGTTGTTAATATGAAAACAAACTAGTTGTTGAGGATTGTTGTAAATGGAAGGGTTTCAATCAAATAGATTAAAGAAGTTAGTACAAATACAAAGTGTACAAGTGAAGAAATAAGTGTAGAATTCCATAACCGAGAATATTTGGACTATAGTCCAAATCTTCTCAATTTATAGTTACAAAATAAATTAAATGTAGGGCATTAGGAACAGAAACAAAGGAAGATAAAGTTAATGGATGGTGAAAAATAGCAGTCATTTATAAGCAACTAAAGGAAATAGTGTTTAGTAAGACATTTTATGCCAAAGAACCCTCTGAGACCGATAAGTAAATTACTACCAATGAATTAGTCAACTCAGTTCTTGAATATCCATCTTTGATACCTAAATTCTTATTTAGGGTCCATCAATAGAAAATTTAAGCCAAACCACTGAGTTAAAAATGGAGTGATTATCAATCAATCTTCATACCTTCCAGAAGGAAACAGCTACCTCTTTTTATATTAAGAAATTGCATGTATCTTTTAAGATTGACCTACTTAAAACAAGCCCAATAACAATAATTAGCTCATATTCGTGAGTGCAAAACCCTGTCTCCCTGTCAAACGATTATCACATTTTCTGCCACCATTGAGTTTACCTCTGAATAACGTCAATCAATCAAACTGTTTTTATGAGACTAGAGCTTCGCTAAGAAAAGGTTTTTTTTAATTGTAGATATCTCAGCCAACTACATTTCCCAGTAGTTAAGTCGAATCTACCATCTTTACCTACAGGGACACAAAAATCAAACCGCAATCAGAAGACGAATATCTTTAAAAGACCAACATAATCACCAGAATACCCTAAAAATTTAAGGGATTAATGGCAATATTTAAGCTGGGTCGGGCATTTTACTTTCCCAACAAATTCCTAAGGCTGAATAGATAAGATTAGCAGCTATATAAACAAGACTAGTTCGAACCAGTCCACTATGAAACACAATATAATCGTATTACAATGACCGCTTACTTAACAAAGTAGAACTGCGATAAAATTGAGGGTTGTACAGTTATCTTCTTGATTTACTCGCCTGAAAACAAACGGAATAGGAGTTGTGAATAGGTTACGCTGGGTTCAGCGAACTCTGGGGTATTATCACTTGTTTCCAGACAAATATAAAACACAAAATAACAGAGGGCTTCTGCTCGAACGAGAAAACATAATTCCGAAACGCAGAACATAGGTTAAGGGATCTTTATTAAGAACATTTCCGCCCAAGCTCTACGAGCAAATAACTTTAGGCATGAGAATTCAAAATTCCGTATTGTACATCAATTCTGTGCAAAATCATTACCCTTGTTATACTAATAATTCACCGGCTCTTTAACAATTTGATAATTTAATTAATCCTCAAACGCTAATCATTAGGTCACCTCCAAAATTATACTTTAATAATAATAGTTCTATTAATAAAAAGCGAGCCCTCAGGTGTTGTAAATATGATACTCTTCATACATATACGAGGACAAGATACCATAATAAATTATACTTCGGTCAATAGCTACGGTTTTCTTAACTTCCAATAAGTCAGAAAAAACACATAATGGATTAGTTCATCAACTGAACATATCCAGCTAAATTCGTAACAACGACAAACATATCTGAATGCGAAATGCTGAAAATATAGAACTCTAACATTTATATCCAAAAGATAAACCATTAGCATACACTAGATCCAAAGAGCATCTCAATCTTAGCTCTAAAAGTTGGTTTCACGTTCTCCTCTTCATGAAAGGAAAATAGAGACTTAAACACTGCTTATCTGAATCCATTTATCCCTAAATAATCTAAAATAAACTCGAGAAATGCGGCCAACGATCAGCGATTCCAGCGCCATAGCTGCGGTGAAAATGATGATGAGAGAATCCGTCTGATAAGCGCAGGCAGTAGCGCGACTAGTGGCAAGACTTGTAATTTTGTGACGTAACGCAATACTTCCATGAAGAAATTATTAATCTTTACTTAGGTGGTTGTTTCCTCTAGTCATTGCAATTACCTTGAGACCATCGAATTGTGATCATTAACATTAATTCTAACAGAAGCATGACTCATCCCTAATCTGTATACATGTATCGTGTGATAAATTATCAATAGTTTTGATGAATTTTAGTCATTAAGGAGTTCGGTGAATGATTCACAAATGTCATCGAGTGTAAAGAGTCAATCAAAATTTTAGCCCTTTACTCTAAATTGTGGTTACTTGGCTCACAACAATTACGTGCCTTGGATCTTATGGGATACTTGAGTGATTATTCACTGGAAATCGGATTTTTCGTTTGACAAGAAGTAACAGGAAAAATTATGGGTCTTTTTCCAACTTCCTCGCCGTTTGATGCGGATGTAGGTAAGTAATCCTTACTTTTTCTATCTTTAAATGTGATAAACCAAAATCAGACTAATTAACTTTGGGTTAATTTGATCATCACAACAAGCTTATGACTAATGCCATTTTGGCATTCCACTTATTTCTTGATTCGACCTAGATACTGTTATCAACTTTTTAAAGTTTTTCAACGTCCCAGTTTTGAATGTAAAATATATTGTCAAAATTTAATTCAACGGTAGTAAAAATCTGGTTAGGAAACACACGGCCAGAATGTCCATCTTTTTGCATAATTATATTGATAGGGTAAACTTTTACTGCCACTCAAGAATGTGAATACGATCGATGTTATTTTAAAATCTTTGTAATGAAATAGATAATTTAACGATTTTTAAATGATGCAACATTTCCGTTTCCTCCATAAGACCAAATCTCAGTTGATCGTCTTTAACACGTTTTGTTTGAAACCTTTGATTTCTTCTTAATTTCAGAAAAGGCAACTGACGAAAAGAATACCAAGGAAGAATGGGGACTGATAATGGACATATGCGATAAAGTGGGCTCCTCAGCCACCGGACCGAAAGACTGCCTTCGTTCAATTGTCAAACGTTTGAATAATCAAGATCCTCACATCGCCATGCAAGCCATCACCGTAAGTATTTTTTCTGTGTACTAATTTTACCTATAATCACTCCCTAATTAAGGTAAGGTATAAATTTTAAATGAAATAATCAGAATTACGATATTTTTTCTTTCTGATGTCTAAATTAACGATTCGTTCAATCTCTTCAATTTAGACTTATTTGTCATTAAACTGATTCCGGTTATTATAAAGAAACTTTACGTAAAACAGAGAAAATTGTTTAGCCAGTAACTATTTTTGGTTTTCTTGTTGTTAAGTTCTTTTTGAGAAAGCATAATTATTTTTACCTTGATTTGTTTAAATGTTGGCTCAGGCTCCAGCAGTAGAATGGTATGACTTCTCCTTAGAATAGAAGTTTATTGCTTCCATTTATGCTTTCAGAATGGTAGAAATATCTATTTTCACTCATGCAATAATTGTTATTCTCATATTCCTAATTGTCTGATGAAAAGAAATCGGTCAAATGTCATTTCTACCCATATAAGCCTACTTGGGTTCATCATATTGGAAAGAATTCTGATACCTAGCTCTATTTCCTCTGCTGAAAATGATACATGGGTATTCTTCTGTATCTAGACCAAACAAAAATACACTATGTGGCTAACAAATATTTATGCTGCTCCACAGTCATGACAGGAACACTATCATTTCAGGATAGTCATTTGACCCGATAATACGATAACCATGCTATAAGAAATCACTCTGACTATAATTATCTCATTAAGTGCGCTATAAAAAATCAAATAGGCTATAAAATGTTAAATAAAATCAAGTTTAACATTTATTGAATTACGTATTGCATAATGCACTTTCTATCTTCAAATGTAGAAAGAAGAAAGGAATTCAGATGCATGAACACACACTAATAACTCAAAAATTGTGAAGTGTGTTAAACCTTATGTATATCCAAATCCATGATCTAGTCGACAATATCATTACCCAGTAGCAGTGTATTAATTGAATGAGTTGCGTCAAATATTTTCCTCTTAATTGATTGGTTGTGCAGAAAGCATTTCTTTAGGAACTTATGCTACAATCTCAGCATCTCTATTCTGAATCTCATAAACTTCAATCGTATTTTGCATTTTCTCACAGCTTCTGGATGCTTGTGTGAACAACTGTGGGCGTTCATTCCATCTGGAGGTAGCTTCGAGAGACTTTGAAGGAGAATTTAGGCGGCTCCTGAATAAATGNTCCTCAAACGCTAATCATTAGGTCACCTCCAAAATTATACTTTAATAATAATAGTTCTATTAATAAAAAGCGAGCCCTCAGGTGTTGTAAATATGATACTCTTCATACATATACGAGGACAAGATACCATAATAAATTATACTTCGGTCAATAGCTACGGTTTTCTTAACTTCCAATAAGTCAGAAAAAACACATAATGGATTAGTTCATCAACTGAACATATCCAGCTAAATTCGTAACAACGACAAACATATCTGAATGCGAAATGCTGAAAATATAGAACTCTAACATTTATATCCAAAAGATAAACCATTAGCATACACTAGATCCAAAGAGCATCTCAATCTTCGCTCTAAAAGTTGGTTTCACGTTCTCCTCTTCATGAAAGGAAAATAGAGACTTAAACACTGCTTATCTGAATCCATTTATCCCTAAATAATCTAAAATAAACTCGAGAAATGCGGCCAACGATCAGCGATTCCAGCGCCATAGCTGCGGTGAAAATGATGATGAGAGAATCCGTCTGATAAGCGCAGGCAGTAGCGCGACTAGTGGCAAGACTTGTAATTTTGTGACGTAACGCAATACTTCCATGAAGAAATTATTAATCTTTACTTAGGTGGTTGTTTCCTCTAGTCATTGCAATTACCTTGAGACCATCGAATTGTGATCATTAACATTAATTCTAACAGAAGCATGACTCATCCCTAATCTGTATACATGTATCGTGTGATAAATTATCAATAGTTTTGATGAATTTTAGTCATTAAGGAGTTCGGTGAATGATTCACAAATGTCATCGAGTGTAAAGAGTCAATCAAAATTTTAGCCCTTTACTCTAAATTGTGGTTACTTGGCTCACAACAATTACGTGCCTTGGATCTTATGGGATACTTGAGTGATTATTCACTGGAAATCGGATTTTTCGTTTGACAAGAAGTAACAGGAAAAATTATGGGTCTTTTTCCAACTTCCTCGCCGTTTGATGCGGATGTAGGTAAGTAATCCTTACTTTTTCTATCTTTAAATGTGATAAACCAAAATCAGACTAATTAACTTTGGGTTAATTTGATCATCACAACAAGCTTATGACTAATGCCATTTTGGCATTCCACTTATTTCTTGATTCGACCTAGATACTGTTATCAACTTTTTAAAGTTTTTCAACGTCCCAGTTTTGAATGTAAAATATATTGTCAAAATTTAATTCAACGGTAGTAAAAATCTGGTTAGGAAACACACGGCCAGAATGTCCATCTTTTTGCATAATTATATTGATAGGGTAAACTTTTACTGCCACTCAAGAATGTGAATACGATCGATGTTATTTTAAAATCTTTGTAATGAAATAGATAATTTAACGATTTTTAAATGATGCAACATTTCCGTTTCCTCCATAAGACCAAATCTCAGTTGATCGTCTTTAACACGTTTTGTTTGAAACCTTTGATTTCTTCTTAATTTCAGAAAAGGCAACTGACGAAAAGAATACCAAGGAAGAATGGGGACTGATAATGGACATATGCGATAAAGTGGGCTCCTCAGCCACCGGACCGAAAGACTGCCTTCGTTCAATTGTCAAACGTTTGAATAATCAAGATCCTCACATCGCCATGCAAGCCATCACCGTAAGTATTTTTTCTGTGTACTAATTTTACCTATAATCACTCCCTAATTAAGGTAAGGTATAAATTTTAAATGAAATAATCAGAATTACGATATTTTTTCTTTCTGATGTCTAAATTAACGATTCGTTCAATCTCTTCAATTTAGACTTGTTTGTCATTAAACTGATTCCGGTTATTATAAAGAAACTTTACGTAAAACAGAGAAAATTGTTTAGCCAGTAACTATTTTGGGTTTTCTTGTTGTTAAGTTCTTTTTGAGAAAGCATAATTATTTTTACCTTGATTTGTTTAAATGTTGGCTCAGGCTCCAGCAGTAGAATGGTATGACTTCTCCTTAGAATAGAAGTTTATTGCTTCCATTTATGCTTTCAGAATGGTAGAAATATCTATTTTCACTCATGCAATAATTGTTATTCTCATATTCCTAATTGTCTGATGAAAAGAAATCGGTCAAATGTCATTTCTACCCATATAAGCCTACTTGGGTTCATCATATTGGAAAGAATTCTGATACCTAGCTCTATTTCCTCTGCTGAAAATGATACATGGGTATTCTTCTGTATCTAGACCAAACAAAAATACACTGTATGTGGCTAACAAATATTTATGCTGCTCCACAGTCATGACAGGAACACTATCATTTCAGGATAGTCATTTGACCCGATAATACGATAACCATGCTATAAGAAATCACTCTGACTATAATTATCTCATTAAGTGCGCTATAAAAAATCAAATAGGCTATAAAATGTTAAATAAAATCAAGTTTAACATTTATTGAATTACGTATTGCATAATGCACTTTCTATCTTCAAATGTAGAAAGAAGAAAGGAATTCAGATGCATGAACACACACTAATAACTCAAAAATTGTGAAGTGTGTTAAACCTTAAGTATATCCAAATCCATGATCTAGCCGAAAATATCATTACCCAGTAGCAGTGTATTAATTGAATGAGTTGCGTCAAATATCTTCCTCTTAATTGATTGGTTGTGCAGAAAGCATTTCTTTAGGAACTTATGCTACAATCTCAGCATCTCTATTCTGAATCTCATAAACTTCAACCGTATTTTGCATTTTCTCACAGCTTCTGGATGCTTGTGTGAACAACTGTGGGCGTTCATTCCATCTGGAGGTAGCTTCGAGAGACTTTGAAGGAGAATTTAGGCGGCTCCTGAATAAATGGAGGAGCGTAGCTACTGTTTCAGAGGGTCTACGTCGCCTGTTACGCAGTTGGGCAGAAGGAGAGTTCCGTTCAGATCCTCAACTTAGTCTTGTTCCTGCTCTTTACGGCCGGTTACGTCAAGAGGGAATGGAATTCCCCACTGTTGACCGACCAGCATCTGTAAGTGATATATTATTCAAGTGGATTTGCTAAGTTATATCATTAGGTTTCTTATTCTTTCTGTTTATCATTTCAGGATAGTGGCAAGGCATCATCAAGGCCTGCAGATACTGATGCTACTAGCAGGAAGGAAGAGGATGATCTTGCAAGAGGTAAATCTTAACTAAAGTTGATTTCATTGACCTTTTTTATTTTATTTACTTCCATGATTTCATATAGGCTGAGCAGTATAAGGAAATGGATTAGTTTTGCAATTTTTTTTATTGAAACTGAATTTGTTGGAGAAATTTTCTCAGTTTCGTTTTTATATCTTATTGTTAATCTTTCAAAGTAATCATAGAATAATCCCATTTCTATGCAATCTTTTAAAAAATTATTAAAACTCCTGATTCTCTAACATTAAACTCACCATGTTTTATGGTGGAGGACAGTTGATTCTCAATTTGCTTCAAGATGGAAAGGGTAATCAGCATTTCATAACCCTAATATATAACATCTGCCAATCACAGAAATACAACTTTCAGGGAAATTTGGCTTAACTCAACTCCTTGGGCAGTCTAATAATAAGACATTACCCATTACCTGATGGATCTCTAAAAGATACTAATTAAATTATTTACTATAATTGTGAAAATTATCTATTCTCACACTGTCATAAGTAAAACTTTCTAAATCATAGTCATGGATGTCTTTAGGCCAACATTCATAGACCTTCCCTCAGATAGGTTAGTTGCAAATAACAAAAAAATAATTTGAAAGTATACAAATCTTAAGATTTGTTGTTTCCCAGAATTATAGGCAATGCTTATAACCACTTAAAAGGCTATGGAGTTCTTTGGCAACTTTCCATTCAATTGTTTTCACCTGAGTTTGGAAGAGAAATATGATAGAAGCTTCAGATCTTGATATTCAAATCCTTGTAAAAGTATGGAAAAGTATTGCAACTTTAAACTTTATTGTGAAAGATACTGGAAGAAAGTAATGAGAAAGGCTTGGACAAAGTAATAATTAATCCGTAATAGGGCATATCCACTAAGGTAGAAATGTAGGATGTTTCACAGGTTTTGATTTTGATAAAAGAATGTATTAATTTCAGGAGGTATAATTAATACCTTCCTAAATTTTCTTAAAAACCTTCTCCTTTAATTGCAAGTTAAGACACTCATTATACTCAGCCTAAAGCAATGTCGTAAATTCATAAATATTGCCCTGTATTTTAGTAAAATAAAGATTTTAATACTTTTCTTGTATTCCTACAGCTATCGAGTTATCCTTGAAGGAGACTTCAAAATCATCTGCATCATCATCTTCACCTCCTCGTAGCATTTATCCTTCAGCAGTTGCTCCAGGAAGGTCCTCCCCTACTCCGGCCCCTTCTTCACCTGTAAGGGTTCGAGCACTTTATGATTTTGAAGCTGCAGAAGATAATGAATTAACCTTCGTAGCTGGAGAAATAGGTAATAAAGAATTCTGTTTATAATTCTGTCCTCAAATCTCGTTATATCACTCAGACTTATAGCTCTTTATTCAGTTGAGTATAAGTTTCCAATAAAGCCATAACTCTATTGAACTGGTTGCATTCTAAAACTCGTGCAGTATTTTATTCAAATATACTGTATCTTTTCTTTATATTTAAGTTGAGTTTATTGAGTTAAGTTAAGGTTTGTTTCTCTCAATTTTCAGTAGGGTTAATGGTAAGATACAATTACTTCTCCTTAGAATAGAAGTTTATTGCTTCCATTTATGCTTTCAGAATGGTAGAAATATCTATTTTCACTCATGCAATAATTGTTATTCTCATATTCCTAATTGTCTGATGAAAAGAAATCGGTCAAATGTCATTTCTACCCATATAAGCCTACTTGGGTTCATCATATTGGAAAGAATTCTGATACCTAGCTCTATTTCCTCTGCTGAAAATGATACATNTTGTTGTTTATGATGCATATTTAATTCCAGCAAAACTTTTAGTACATAGATTATGTATACTTCATTTCATATTTTGGTTGTTTTGTTATGTTAACTTTGGTGTTGATGTTTTGAATTTTCATTAAATTTGAAATACCTACCTGATTTCATTTGCTGTCAGAAACCCTCTCATTAAAGACTTGTTATTATTATTGTTACCATCTTCGAAATATAATTTGCTTTGTTAACTTGAAGTGCTATTTTTAGTTTGCAGTTAGTTAGTGTGGGTCTGACCCCAATGAAACACTGTGATGAAGGAGCAATGAACTTCCTAAGGAACTTATTTTAAATTTAAATTTTAAGCCTCTTTGGTATTTTGAACCTCTTGCTGTTAAAGCTAATCTTGTAACATCCCTTGCTGCCTCCATTTCTACACTGGCTTTGATTTTACTAATTCAAAATATATTACAGTTACTGTGCTAGATGACTCAGACCCAAATTGGTGGCGTGGATCAAACCAAAGGGGTGAAGGTCTTTTTCCAGCTAATTTTGTTACCAGAGATCTCTCAGAGCCTGTAGGAACATCTCGTAAGTACTTCATCTTTTTTAATGATCACAGATTTGCTAAGTGAAATGAAATTGTTGCAAATACATGTACCATCATTTCTAGAAGCATATTTGGAATAAAAAGATTAATATAGAAGGATTGGAGCTGTGAGCTTATTTAGATAACTCAGTCTACAAATTTAATTTAGGATGTGAAAACAAAATACAAAAATATGTGTAAAATGAGTTTAATTCAATAAAGTTTAAATAAAAATGTAATATAGGCATACAACACAAAGGTTATATTTCAGTTCTAATGTTTTGGAATATGTGTCTTATATGGCAGTTATTCGGTAACTCTTTGAAGAAGCCTCAGAATTATTCTTGCAATGTTTATCAAATGGATTTTCTTGCTTTGCCTGAAGCAATTATACATCAAATGTAAGCACTTGACTAAAAAGAAGCTGTAATATTACCAATTATCTATGTTGAAATGATTATAGTTTTTGATGTTCAGTAATGATGATGGTACCTGCAGCTGAATGTACTCAATTTTCTGAAAAAGAATGCCAGTTTCTATTCTAGTTATCATTTTTTAGCTTTTAATTATAGATTTTCTTACAGCTGAGCAAACAAAAAAATCTGTTCAGTTTGATGAGGCAGTGAAGGTGAGGACTGTAGAGAGGGAGCCTGAAGAAGTTGAAATTGAGGAAGATAAAATTGATAGGTAATTTCCATTACTTATTTTGACGTAATTTCGAAATTGTTGGTGCTTTATTTTATGTATTTACTCTTAGATCTCTTTTTGTGAAAGATAAGTTTATTGTTTATCAATATTTCATCTAATTTAACAAGACCATTGTTGTTGAATTTCAGCTTTGTTACATTATAAACTATTATATTGCAATGAAATTGGAATACATTGTGTATTTGGTGATATTTTACTCCTATTATTCTACTAATAGCTTCTTATTTTGCTGGAACTGATAGATTAAGCTATGCTGATTTCTTTCATATAGGCTGCTACACCTTTTGCATGAAGCTGATCCGTGTGAGGAACGTTCAGATCCAGAAGAACTGGGCATATTAGAAGGTTAGCTAATGTTTTTCAATGATATAATTTTATATTGAATCACTCACATCATTAATCTATAATGATATCAATTCTCTTACTAATACATGTATGCTTTAGAATCACATTCATCTGAAGAAATATGACTTTTACTCCTAAATGAAATTTATCATCATTCAGAAAATTATAACCTTGCTACATTTTATGCATGGTAAATGAAGATAAACATATTGCTTTTTAGTTGGTATTGTTGCAATTTGTTCACTTATAGAGGCAATTCTTGTAACGTAATTGCTACATGTTTTTCTTTGCTTTTACTCAGAGAGAGTTAATGCAATGGGTCCATTAATTGATGCTGAGTTAGAAAAAGTGGACCGCAAACATGCTCATCTCACGCAGCTCAGTGCAGATCTTGTGGAGGCATTAAATCTGTACCATACTCTGATGAGGGAACCATCTCACAGTAAGCACCAATTCCGACCTCCAATGCATCCAATGATGGTTCATCCACCTCATCAGCAGCCTCCAATTCCTGTGAGTTGTGCAAGATTTCAGGATTCTTCTAACTTAAAAGTTTTAAAATTAAGGCTTAGAATTCATGTCTAACAAATTTAATTTGAAAAAAATCAAGTATTCCCTTTAAAAATATGTATACATTGCTGAGCATATTTATATAAATATATCTTGTTTATCTGATTGAGGATAGAGAAAAAATATAGTGTAATGTACAGCTATCTAAATTAACAAACTGCTCTATGTATTAATTTGTTTCTCAGTCCATTTCAACCTTTGGATTTGGTTTTGATTTTAATATTTAAAACATTAAAAGATATAATGGAAAACTGGGTTTTGAGTCATGAAGTTCAAACTGAATCTAATTCAGCTCTGAAGTCCAGGTTCTACTGTATTTCTACTGGGAAGTAGTTTCTTATTTCCTCATAAAAGATGATGTACTGTTTATGTTTTATTGATATTTACTCGTAATTTTTTGTTTAAAAT
Source organism: Ladona fulva (assembly GCA_000376725.2). Lineage (NCBI taxonomy): Eukaryota > Metazoa > Arthropoda > Insecta > Odonata > Libellulidae > Ladona > Ladona fulva. Next base: position 200,424 of record KZ308378.1, read on the forward strand.
TTTTAAATTTAGAGCATAATTTTTGCACCTAAGATATCTTACTTCTTTACAAAGTGTTGGCAATGCTTAATTTGGAGCTAATATTTAGTGAAAAATTTTATACCATAGGGAATTTAGAGGAGAATTTATTACCCAGTGGATTAGAAGGGTAATGTGTGAATCATGTAACCATTTATATACAGAAGATATATTTTATAACTGATGTTGTCATACTTATATCATTTCTCTCAACATTTATGATTCAGTACTTAAAAGTATATTAGTGGTAGTATAATATGTTTAATAGTTCTTAAATTGCTTGAAATACAGATTAAATTAACAAATTGTCCTTTGCTGAGGGATTTTGAGTAAAGTGTCATGTTATGCATGTAGCAATAGAAGTTTTATTTATTCAATTTCTTACTCTGTTTAAAGAAGAAAGAATATTAAACATAATATTTATGGTAAAGAGAGTTTACCCGTGGAAATATTATAAGACCCATATATTTCCTAATCATAACTATATGTGTACTGATTACTTTATATGTTAATTCTGTCACCTCATTATGTAAGAGATTTAAGTAAAAGTCTCAAGTACTTACTTATATTTCATCTGGTTCCAATAATGATATTCATAATTTTTATGTGATTGCAATAATTGCAATTATTATTATTTTTATTATATTTTCTTCTTAAGTCAAAGTTACATCGAAACAGATTAATGAAACCTTTTCAATGGTTTTTTCGTATATTCCATTGAAGCTGGTTACAAAAATGTAAGCAACTTGAGAAATTAATTATCCAAATCATTTAGAATAAATTACCAAATGAAGGAATTGAACCAGAGATATTAAAAATAGAACTCAATATGGAATTTTTGCTGTATTGAAAAATTGACATTTTTGTGTAGGAAAGTGAGTGTTAGTGATGAAGATTTTCCTTCCAGGGTGGTTTTGAAGCTCCTAGACCTTTTGGCCCACCAATGCCTTCTGCTTTTGGACAAACATACGGAGCTGCTATGCCGCAAACTCCCATTCCTGGTCATTCTCAGCATGCAAATATGCCAAATTTACCATTCCCAATGCCTATGCCTATGGGACAACATCCNGGCGGGCAATACAAAATCGGCGGCGAGGTCTATTGTCTACTGGTGTCATTCTCGTTCATGACAATGCCAGGCCTCATGCAGCTGGGATAACACAAAGACTTTTGCAGCAATTCAAATGGGAAACTTTCGACCATCCACCGTATAGCCCGGACTTGGCCCCTTCAGATTTTCATCTCTTTACAAAGCTTAAAGACTTTTTGGCGGGGAAAAGATTTGACAGCGATGAAGAACTTAAAGAAGGAGTGACCCTGTATCTCAATGAGCTGGCGGCGGAGGACTATGCAGCAGGAATACAGAAACTTGTCACACGTTATGACAAATGCCTTAATTTGCTTGGAGATTATGTTGAGAAGTAGTTTAAAGTATCCTCTTTCAAATAAAATTTTTTATGTTTGTTAATATTTACTTTTGTGTCTTTATTTCACGAACGGGTACTACTTTCCGGATGACCCTCGTATATGTGTACTGATTACTTTATATGTTAATTCTGTCACCTCATTATGTAAGAGATTTAAGTAAAAGTCTCAAGTACTTACTTATATTTCATCTGGTTCCAATAATGATATTCATAATTTTTATGTGATTGCAATAATTGCAATTATTATTATTTTTATTATATTTTCTTCTTAAGTCAAAGTTACATCGAAACAGATTAATGAAACCTTTTCAATGGTTTTTTCGTATATTCCATTGAAGCTGGTTACAAAAATGTAAGCAACTTGAGAAATTAATTAACCAAATCATTTAGAATAAATTACCAAATGAAGGAATTGAACCAGAGATATTAAAAATAGAACTCAATATGGAATTTTTGCTGTATTGAAAAATTGACATTTTTGTGTAGGAAAGTGAGTGTTAGTGATGAAGATTTTCCTTCCAGGGTGGTTTTGAAGCTCCTAGACCTTTTGGCCCACCAATGCCTTCTGCTTTTGGACAAACATACGGAGCTGCTATGCCGCAAACTCCCATTCCTGGTCATTCTCAGCATGCAAATATGCCAAATTTACCATTCCCAATGCCTATGCCTATGGGACAACATCCACAGCCAATAGATCCTGCTGCGTCAATGCATTTCCAGTCTAACAGGTAGGGTGAAAAAACTCTATTTATGGCTACTCAATCTAGCTCAAAACTTATAAATATTTGATTCTGAAAGAAATATTCCAGTAATACCACATAAAATACAAAAACAAATTGTCTTTGAAATTTTTTAAGGAAATACTGTATTCACCCAAATATAAGACATCTTCAATATGATGCAATCCTTAATGCTCATCCCTTCAAGTCTGGAAAAATTAGTTTTTATCATTTTTCAGGAAATTTAAGATATTTGAAAACAATATGATAACATTCAAAATTTTAAAATAAACGTCAATGCAATTTTTCTGGTCCATGGCTATATAAATGATGCATAGTAATGCTTTGGAATAGTGTGGAAAAATTAAATTAAAATACATCTGGTTGATAATGGTATTTCATTCCAGGAGATTGATTTTAGTAACTCTTTTGTATCTCATCAAGAATTGCATACATATTAGAGGAAATGTGAAAGATTGTGACTTAAAAAACCAATGTTCATGTTGTAGATTTTAAAATGCATGTCTGCCATTCTATTCTAATCACCTCCATCATGATCATTGTCATTTATAGTTTATTCTGTTATTATTTCTTATGGTATTCGCCATTATCCTCAAGAAATGAACTGTCAGAGAACCTCTTAGTTTAATGAATCCTCTGATCTTGTATTCCATTTTTCCACCAGAACATTATTATTTTTTCAGTCATCCTTCCAGTTTAATTACATTTGAACACTATTCTACTCAGTAGCTCCTCTTTAGGAAGATACTTCCTTTTTAGAATTAGAACGGAGATAGATTTTATTTATTTCTTATTGTTGTTATGGTAACTGATATTGTTGCTTGCATATTAATGGTGGTATTCCCCACATATCAAAATTTGCTGGCAGTTTATTGGCATTTCTAATTGTACCTAAAACTTAACTCATTTTGAAGTAGTTGCATTGTGTGCCTTTGATACACTATCATCTCTTTAGAATCTCCTCGGAGTCTCTATGCAAGTTTCTTCCATGTCTGAAGACCAAGTCTAGCCTCTTTCAACACATTTTTTTTTCTTTGTCAATTAGTCTTCGATTCTCTTCCAATATTTTTAAAATAATTTAAAATTTGAGTTTATATATTGAAATATTCAATTAAGTGTGGTGAAAAAGATTTTGAGGAAAATTAGAAATACTGTTTTCTCATATTTGAGTTAAATCTTTTTAACATGTAATAAGATGCAGGATGTAAGTTCATAGTAACTATATGAACTATAAGACCCTATATAAAGGCAGCATGAAAAAATAATTGATCACTATGTGTGTTCACAAATGAGAGTCGACCCTATATTTTTCTGGGGCAAAATTTGGAATAATTCTCAACTTATATTCACATAAATGCAGTATGAGTGGGTAGATCAAAATGTTTTATCAGTGTATGGGATATCTTTGACCTTGATAAAACAAGGAAAATTATTAATCTATTCTACCTAGATCATAATTTTCCTCTTTGCTTGCTAGTTAGTTGATTAAGCCCTCTTGAAACTTTTTTATATAAGCTTTAGTAGTGTCAGAAAAATTAGATTTTTTCTGTCCATGCTAGATAAATATTGTGATTGCAGTTTTCAAAACTTCTTTATTTTTTTCAGGATTGAAATTCCCAATATTGAAGACATCTTAAATATCAGACTTATGAAATTATATAACCAAATCTAGTTTATAATATATTCAAACTATGCTATGTTATGCTCACTGTAGATTAGTTGTTTTAATTATATCATTTTAAAGTTTTATTTAAGGTTTAATTGTAGAACATTTTATTTCATTTTTTTAACTCCCATGTTAATAAATTTCATTTTATCTTGGGCATAAGTAGGTTTTCCCTCCAATAATTCTGGTCTAAGCAACTGCCTTTCCTGCACAGCTAATCAATGGATATGGTCTCCACAATTAAATTTATTTCAGTCTTGTTACTTTTCTTTTGAATTGAAAAGAAAAATAATGGCTTTTTGGGCAAGAGAAAATATAAGATAATCAATTTGCTCCTAAAGTTAAGTGGTATTACCAAATTTACTAGCACAAAAATTAGGACCATATCTTTCATCAATATATCTCATGTACAATGAAATATCATAATATTCATCTGCTTATAATGAAGGCATTAACTCTTGTCTGTTAGACTTCTCATCTTAAATTACCTCTTTTCAATGTTCATACATCATCAGTGACAGGAAATACATCTCTGAATGTCACAAGTCTATTCTCACACACTAATTACCTTTATTTCCTGCCTTTCTTTGTGAAAAGACTTCTTTTTTATGACAAATCTCTGTAAATCATGCATGCTAAATGAATATTGTAAATATCTATTTAGAACTATTCACTATAAGACCATTTTTTGTACAAGAATTAACGACTCCCATAATCTGCCCCATGTAAGATAATTCCAGAGCTCTATTGAAAAATAATAATTTTGTTGGAAAACGTGGTATTCTACCAGTGACCAGATTATTTCTTTGATTACATTTGTAGAGTTCAATTAAATATTTTTTATGCACTTCAAAGAGGGATTGATTGTTATTGATATCTTTATTCTACTCTACCCTGTCTGTTAATTCTTATTTGCTGCACTAACTGCTAATAACTTTCTTACAACCTTAAAAAAAATTCTAGATTTATTAAGCTCAGTGTTGGTAATGCATTGTGAGATATTTTTCTCTCTTAAGCTAAAATATGAACTTTCAGTAGCATTTTCCCACATCCACTTACAGTTTACCTCAGCTTTAATGTCAATTTTACATCACTAACTTTGGAAGAAAAAAATCTTTATCTATTATGGATTAATAAACATTTTGAAATCTCAGAAAAGTTAAGAACATGCTGTCATAGATTCTAGTCAACATAGTGTGCTATTTTATTGCATGATTAGCATCATACCAATTAGTATATAGTATAATATCAAAATTCATGCCTGATAATTTAAGTGCAATATTTGAAACACCTTTGCTTTTTTGTTAAAGGCCAGCAGATTATGGCACTATAATGCATCCAGATCCACGTCTTCCTGTACCGCATCAGGAAGCATCCCTCCCTCGTGCACCACCCTCTTGAGCCATCAGCCTTTCCACCGTTGCACTTATATGGTGACCCTTTACAATCAAGATGCTATCCATAGTCCTTCATCATAAACACACTTGGAAAAACTATACCCAGAGTCTCAGAAGCCATCATTTCTCCAGTGCTGTGCCTCAAATTTCAAGCAAAACTAGAATTCTGAAAAGAATTTTAATGCTGGCTCTGATTTAATGCATAGTTTTGCACGGACAGATTCAAAATGCCCTCAGTTTTTGGGCATTTTGGTATGGTCAGGTGCATGGTAAGTCTACAGATCTAAGTGTGAATGGATGAAGAGTTTGATGAAGTGCTTACATTTTTATTATATTTTGTTATCATTCTTGTAATACAAATTCTAATGTGTAAAGTCAATGTTAGATATCATACCTTATTTATCAAAGTAAAATATGTAAATTGGCTGAAGTAAACGTGTATATAGTTTCCTGTTAATAGAAATAAGAAATCAACATGAGATTTTTACTTGAATAAAAAAATTTTATCACTGTTTAAATGTTTTGCTTTGAAAATTTTCTGTCATTGTATAATAAAGTTCTTTTGAGTTGCCCAGAAAATTGTTCTTTTGATTGTAGATTCTACTTGAAAGGTAATTTCAAGACAGAGTAAAGAAAATGTTGTATAAAATACTGTGTAAATAAGTTTGTGGAAGAAAAAGCATGAGTATGGTTAAAATGAGAGATAATTAATAATTACTAAGTTAAGATTGAAGGGCAAGGGTTAAGATTTAGTGGCAAGTCTCACATTTAATTCACCTTGATATTTGATCTTCCTCGTTTCATAGTTTAGTAATGACCTAGGACATGTGTAAAATAATTCAGAGGTGGATTACTGGATTTTTCTTGAAAAATGATGAGACGTAGTAAGGAGAACCTTAGATTCTCAGTAACTTAATATTGTAAATTAAGCAAAACAGGAAGAAAATTTTCAGATTCCTAATTTTAGGATAAGAGGATGTGATTCCTAAGCTAAACCAACTAAGAAAGTAGGGTTTTTGTGAGAGCTTGATTTTCCAGAAAAGTGAGGTTTCCTTAAGAAGAGAAGATATCAACTCTAAGACTGGAGAAATAAGAAATACTGATGAAAGACAAGTCCATGGGCACATTAAATGTAGTCTCAAAAATACCTATACCTTGTATGTTATATCTGGCAATCAACAGACTATACATGATTGTGTTTTTACTGGAGAGGAGATGTCTATAACCAACTATCAATCCACAATTAATTCATTTTATTGAAAGCATTGTAATCTCCAACTGAAAGTAAGCAGCAGTGTTTCTTTTGAATATTTTTTCTGAATATCAATCTGGAACTCTGTCCAACCAATACTCTGTGCTCCAGTGAGTCAAATAGAGACTCAAACTGCACAGTCTTCTTACTTGTTGTTATGTTGACATGGTAGGGCAGAAAAAGGCTGACAAGTTGAAGGTAAATAATGGAGATTGAGTATAAGTTGTGCTATGAGTGCCTCTACTGGTAAATTTACAATTGATCTGTGATTCCAACCAATGCATTTCACAGTTTTAATGAATACAAAACCATTTATTTCCAGAATTAACACTGATGCAAAGTTGTACATTTTTGGGAACAATCATTGTGGAATAAGGACTGAAATAGTCATCTTAATGAAAAGAATGTTCCAAAATGGAATAATGGCCAAACCTAGTTTTAAATTTGACACCAGCTATCTGTATAAATATCAGTTTTTGCTTGTGGTAAATAAAACAAAAACTAATTGTGTACTTATATTTGAGTATCTTATACATAATAAATACAACAATGTACATGCATCATAATTTTTTAATCCAGTTTGTGATATATGCAGTCTTCAATGTATTTGAACCATAAAATATCATTTCAAAATGATCACAGATTCTTTTGTGGCTTGAATATAACATGAATCCAAGCAATAGTAAATAATTTTCCACAAATATGAGCAAATGCAAAGAGGTTTTCAATGAAACAGATTTCATGAATGGTAGGAAATGCATCAACTTGAATGATTACCTTTACATTCAAAACAAAGCTTATAAAGCATTCAGAAGTGCTGTGATCACCTACCTGACTAAAGGAGAAATGAGGAATCATTTTTTATTCAAGAGAGCTGGCAAAATTAGTTCAATAAATAATCAACTGTACATATTTTCAATAATAATCACATTCCATGAACTTCAAGACACTCCTTTTATGGTTAAGTTCAATCATCACACACTTCTGTATAATTGTAATAGCAGATGTTTTTATAACCATAGGAATCATTCCAACTTCTTTACTGAATGCAGCATTGTTCTGTAATAAAATATTTTTACAAAATGAAAAATCTAGGTTCACTATAGAATGGGTTGGCATGAATTAATAAAAATGTTTTCAGACAAATTTTTCAACATAGTAAAATTGACTAGCCAGCGGAAACATGCTATTTTTACCTTTGGAATCAGCAATGTTACCCTCTAAGTTCCTCAAAGACAGCAAAGCTTTGGCATTTTCTGCTTTGTCAAGCCACTGTTTAATCTGAAAAATTCAGTAATACCAAAATATCCTTAAAAACTAAAATTACAAAAGATTAATATATAATGATGGTCTTCTCCATTGTTATAATTAATTTTTGTGAAAAAAAAACATACTGCAAATAGTTTACTAAATTTACTACATATAATGAATGTTAACCCATTAAGTGAAATCAGATGATGCCAGGGTCAAATGGTTTGTTTACAACTAGTGATTTTGCGACGAAAAACCTATTGGGACTCTAGTGCACTATTGTGCAACATTTTTTTATCTTTCCAGATCATGGTGGGATGTTCACACCACACTAATGGCCAACCTCTAAGGCTATGTGCTTGAAAGACAAGAAATCACTTACTAGTGTTATGAACATTCAAGAATATTTCCTGCAGCCCAAATACTCTGATTGATTATTATAAAACGGAAAGACGTGCTAAATACCCCGTGGATCATTGACTTGATCCTCAAGAAGCAACAAGATATAAAAACAAGAAGAGCCTTCTCTCAACATAAATTTCATAAAACAAAGACTGAACATATAGTCTCAGCATTGTCTAGGCCAGATAGAGTAGTAAACTTAAGAGGTCTCTATCTCTACACAAAACAAAAACAATGTTTTAGAATATATGAAATGTCACATTATAATAACAGAGTTAACCCAGCCCATGCAGACTTCTAATATGCATTGCCATGGAAAATGCAGATGTGCCAAGGTTTTAGGACTTTTGTAAGCACATTAGTAATTTGAAAGTCATGTCACACTCTTTTACCTCTGATTACCTTCCAGAACATTCATAAATATCTTTCAATGGTTTACTGCTCCCTCTTTCCTAAACAGCTATGGAGGATGCAAGAAAGCTATGAAAGTTTTTTTCTATTTCGAGATACTTAAACATGACTGTCATCAAACACTTGATAGTAGTCTTAAAGGTCAAACAATTTTCCTTCTATTGACAAATTTATTATATCTTTTAGGATTTACGGAGAAAATGTGTTTCTCACTTACTTTTTTTCTCAGTCCTATCTTAGGGCTGTGATGGTATGAAAGTTAAAGAGTTGAAAGAAGTTTTATTGATGCTGAAAGTGGCATTCACCCAGATCACTCCACATATAATACTATGAAAATTGCTGTTGCTCTTCCATATTTCTTGTCCTGCACTTGGATTAATTTTTCTATGCACAGCTTTCTGTCTCAGTGATGAAAGAAAGGGCAAACTACCTCATTCCTTATCATGTAGAACTGCCTCATTCTTTCTCCAAAGCTTTGTGCAGCAATTGGAAGGGGGTATGAGGATACAACTAACCTTTGGGTAGATGACCATACAGACAGATGCCATACAATATATTATCTTATATCTTTGACTCACAAATTGATTTCAAATACTTTGTCACATTAAATACATCCAATGATGTTGCTTCCACTAAAGTGATAGCTCAAGTAATGTAATAAAAAAATTATAATGAGGATATCGAACATGATAAGAGAAGTTTCAAGAAAGAGCAAATATGTAGGAAAATAGATTCCTTTTCATAATTCCCTTCAAAAGTACTTCATGAATAAACCACCTTCTACATAAGTGTTACTTCTTGACTTTGTCTTAAAATGCCTACCTAAGAAAAAGGTATTAGATGGTGTTTTAAAAATAAAGATGGTAAAATTTAGACTTTGTAATAGAGAAAAATTTTGCTATCTGTCCACAGGAGTGCAAATTTTGAATTATTTTCAATTTTTAATGTATTTTTCATAAAAACTAAAGATATTATTTTTTCCTCAATGAGCACATATATATAGATATGAAGGGAAACCTATCAGGGGACGTACAGATACAAAAACTGCACCTCAAACCACGGTAGCATGCACCATCATAGTAGAAATGATAGCTGTGGGCCCAAACACCTATGACCCACTGGTAGTGCATACGAACATTTCAACTTACCTCTAAGAATGATTGGGGCATACAAACAAAAAAAATGTTATATTCCAATGGCAGATGCTTTAACAGGAAATGTTTCATTTGAATGGAAAATTACATTCTCAGTGTTATTTTAAAAGTGAAATTAGCATTATTTAAATAAATTTTTACCTTTTTTAAGTTTTTGCCTAACTTATCTATTTAATTAAAATCCACTTGGAGTTCACTAAACCTGGAACCCACATGCCCCTTTTCCACACCAAGGGCTAAAATAATGTGTCACTAATTCAATATTCAAGCGGCAGCATCTAATACATAGTTTCATATTCCACTAGAAACCATATTTTTTATTACATTTGTTATACTTATCAATAGTATTTACTATAATTACATTTATTTGTACATGCCAAAATGTTAAAATGTCAATGTTATTGTCAGGTTATCCAAGTCACGAATGACTAAATTTGAAGATGATTGTTTCTCTGAGCAAAGATTGTACTTTTTCATCTCAACTACTTCCTTCTAGGAGTTTTAAAAATATGATTTGATATCTATTTACAGTAGCACCATACCAGAAAAATATCTTTGGGAATAACTAGAAGCATAAAGTACGTGTTTATCTTGACATGAATTACTTTAAAATGAAAACCATTATGAAACTTTCCAGATCAACAAATACCCAAAATAGTTGGCTCCATTTGAGGCTGAAATGGTCTTGAAAGCCAATTTTTCAGACAGTTTATTGACATGTAATAATCAGCTTCCTCTTGAGATTTGATGGAACACATTATTCATACTGTATCAATCATTTACAAGTTTTAAATAATTTTAAATAAAATAATTTTTGATGACAGAGTGAATAAATGAAAAACTCAGTCATGAAAAATATAAAATGTTATTTTATATTTTTCATGACTGAAATTGAAATTAATTTAAAAATTGGGACTCTAAAATGAAAACAAATATGTTCAATAATAATATTATACATGTGTTACAGGCCTCAATGGGAAAAAATAAAAACGGATACTAATTATCAATTAATTTGCTTCAAAAACTCAACACATTAAAACTTTATACTCACTACTAGTGAATTACTATATAGTGAATACTTGGGCTTAATTCAAGTATAATATGTATCCTATTTTAAAATCGTTATTATTGATGAATGAGTTATGAAATGAAACAATAAATACAAGAATTAAATAAGCAAATAATACATCGATGAGGTTTTAAATTCCTCAAAAACTTGCCTGATTATGCAGCAAGTCCCTCCTGGGACCAGCAGGCTCCCCGCTTAAAAGTGGCATCATAATATTAAGGGCACATTCAAATTTCTCTAGAGCAAGGCCATACTGCCCCTCAATCATATACTGCTCAGCTGATCTTCCTATGTCAATTGCAGTGGCCAGAGATGGTGTCACAGCAGCCATTTGTTCTATTGGATGCAGGAAATCAAAGATGATGATTGGTATCTCAGCAAAAATTTCAATAAATACAATGAGTCACATTAATAAATTCTATATAAGGCAGTAAGTAACCAGTATCCAGAAAATACCATATTTATCAGCATACAACACACATTAGTGTATAACAGGTACATTAATTTTATGACAGAAATGTTTATGAAAATAAAGAATGTAATATAAAAGGATTGAATTCTGAACTCTTTTAGATATCATAAGACACAAATTTATCAATACTTACAGTATCTACATAGGTTTTAAGAAGTTAATTTAAAATACTGAAACAAAATACAAAAAGGTAAGTGAAATGAGTTTTATTCAGTAACATAATCAATTATTACTAAGCCCTGGATTAGTTTCCAAGAATACTCACTTAACCATAAGATGAGACTCTTAAACCCATACGTAATACTTTGTCACAAATCTATAAATCAGCTTAATTAATTTTAAATTGTTATTTCTGTTATTTTACTTGATATTAGGTGTTTTGGTAATTATGCACAAATATTTTACCAGTAAAGTATAAAATAGATTGTTTGGGTTTATAGAGTCCTCCCCTTAGCCTTGATTGAGTCTGGGATTTGAAAGTTCCAAAAGAGAAGAGTTTTACACTGGAAGCACCTCAAAACCAGAGATTGTGGATTTTACATGTTTCCAAAAGAGGAGATGGAAATAATGAAAATCATAACAAACAGAAAGATGAAAAAATGGGTAACTCGCAGAAAAGTATAAGTTATACCTTGTAAATCAATAAATATATCTTGTTTATATTTCTCTTTTATATACCTAAGTTATTTTAATCTATAAATTAAATGAGTATGAGAAATACAATACATTTTTCTGTACTGTAGTCTGCCATGAAACCATGTGGGCTTATTGTACCCCACCACTTTGTCTAATGAGGGATGAAAATAATCTTAGTCATTCTAGTTACAAATGTTAACCTTGGAAGCCATGTTTACTAGAACTTTTACTAATGCAACAGGCTTGAAGGACACTTTTCACATACTCAGTTTAGTAAATGATGAGGTTGTAGAAATTGCTGACTCAACAGGATTTTGGGGCTTAGAAGATGGTTGCAACCCATATATCATTCGTTTAAGGTCTTCTGCTCTACTTATATAATCATCAACTCTAACCCTTAAAGCAGTCTTTTTATGAGAGTCTGTCTCATCTGGAAGGATAAAAGGGCCTATATCAACAGTTATGGCAATTTAAACACATGAAAATATTTCAAGAAAATTAGAAACATGAGAACTCAAAGTGCAATATACTGCCAACTAACAATTACCATTGATGAGAGGAATAAAATACCGAAGTGAATCACAGTACAATTTAAATGCTTCCTCCCAGTTTCTCTCAGCATCCTTCTTGACAGCCTCTGTCACAAGGTTTACTGCTTTTTGATATGATTCCTTGGAAGGCATATGCTCTAAATCAAGGAATGGGTGGTTAAAGAAATCTTCAAAGTCTATTCTTGCATTAGGATCGTGCTGTAACAGTCGAAGCAATAAATCACGACATTCACTGGAAATTGCTGCTCCAGGAGGTATCTGAAAATAACATAGATATAAATAAGCTTTCAAACTAGAGTAGAGAAAAAACTGAACTGTCTATAAATTCATCAAACTGTAATTAACATTATATACCAATGAAAATAAATAAAATTAACAGCTTCTACTGCTAACCTCAACAATACAATTGATTAATTCAGAAACCTTTACTTTCCTAATGAGCAAAATAAAAAATCTATCCTCTATTTGATATTCTTCATGAATTGTTTAAAATAAATAAATTGCATAATCTGCAGATTATGATAATGTTTCAGATAATACAATTCTCAGTACTTGTCTCTCTAAACAATAATAAGGTAACCTTGTAATTTTTTTTGTTTATCATTTATGTAGTAGTATACTTAATTGGACTGGTTGGCATATTTAAAACATTTATATATGAAAAAATTCCCAAAAAGATCTAGAAAATCTCCTAGAGAGAGGGAAGGCAGTACTTGCCAAATGGGAGAGCAATATAATACAATTTCCTTAATAACTCACCTCCAATTAACTCTTAAAAAGGATCCCAGATAGTGGGCAAAGCATTTGCCTTTGGTGGAAGTGTTCCAGATTCAATTCCTAGTGGGTACCCATACGTGCAAAATGACTTTAGTAGTCAAAGCAGTTTTCATAACGCTACTACTAACCTTTTAAATGTCATTTAGTCATGATAAAAGAATACATGTACAGTGATTGCGGAAAGGCACCCAAATCTTATTTTAATTGAAGCTTGTGATCAGATCCTGTGCAAATTGCTATTACTAAAAAGTTACCTAAGGGACAATCCCTGAATGAGAGTATCATATATTTGATCATGAAAGTTTCATTTATATCTGCAAAAGGTAAGCACACCATCAAAATAATGTCACAGTGCAGCCTCTCAGTATTTTTATATGAGATTAGCATTAATATAACCTCTCTTCAAAATGAGTTCCAAAATAACAATTTTTTAAACCAAGAAACCATACAATTTTTCCAAACATGCTTGCTGAAAAACTGCAATAATATGGAACAATACTAATGGAATGTGGAAACTGGAAAATTCATCCCAGCTTTGTTCATGAAGAACCATTCATGCAGAATAATAAAGCCATATCCCTATCTTCAAAATTACTTGAGAAAAAGCAAAATATATCCTACGATCTCATCTCACCAGAATATTTTTTTGTCTTTCTAACTCTTTAAAATCAAATGATTTAAATTAAGATTCTCACAACAAATACCTAGTTTACAGAATGAAGCTGTAGATTATAAAAGGGAAAATTGAACTGAGCCTTTTATTTACCTCTATTTTCATTCTTGATTTAATTTTCTCAGCTAATTCTTGAAAATTCTGTGAAGAATAAGGAGCCCTTCCAAAGAGACATTCATAAGCAATAACTCCAACCGACCATAAATCCACTCTTGCATCATATTTTGCATCCATGATCATCTCAGGAGCCATATAAAGAGGAGAACCTCGCAAGGAGCTTTTGTGATCATCATCGGACATCAACTGCGCAAATCCAAAATCTAAGTGTAAATGAAAATTTGCATTGTATTAAATTTTGGTCTGCGGTTGAGTTTTTAATGTTATTCAGGACCAGCTCTGGAACGTTTCCAAAGCTATTTGATAATGCTAGCTAGCACTCTTGCCAATAAAAAGATACAAAGTTTTATAAAAGGTTTTATTAATACAAGTAATTTTAGGAACATTTTTACATAGGAAAGTTTTCAGTAATGAATGCGTAAAACTGGGGAGAGGAAGTCAGGTTTTGCAAAATTATTAATTGCCAGAAAAAGTATTTACAAAAATTACATTATCTCCAACACCTCCTACTTCAATTTCACTGGCAGTAAAACAAGAATAATAGCGTTACTATATTTACCAACATTTTCAAAATTTACCATTTATGGACAATATGCACTGAGCCATTAATTACTCCATTAATAAATTTATAGATGGAAAGAGTGTTCTCTAAAGTTGAACGAAGAGTTTTTTAAGTAGAAGCATTTATTTCAAATTCATAATGAAATTGGCAGATGCTGATTGACTTCCAAAAATCAAGTTCCAATTTTAAAGTATGATACATTTGCTTTGATAACAATGCAGGTGCATCTGAATTCCACAATGTTTTATTATTGTTTAACAAAGATCGATTATGAAAGAAATTCGAACACGACTTTCCAAGTAGATTAGAAGAACTAATTCATCTAATTTCCATATTTTCGTTAATCTATATGAAAAATACCAATGAGACATTCACATATACCACATAATGTGTCAAAAATCTGACATCAAGCGTTATGTTGATTTATACCTGGAGTACTTCACTTTGGTTTTGGTTGAAATAAATTTTAGTGGGTTCCATTTGGCTAATTAAATTAAGAACTTATTTTAGATTGTATTCGTATTACAAGTTAAAAACACAGTAACATACCTGCCAATTTTAACTTAGGATTTGTTTTTGAAGTGAGCAATAAATTCTGAGGTTTTAAATCCATATGACAGACATCATTTGAACGTAGGTACTTCAGAGCTGAGGCAAGCTGCTGAAGAAATCTTTTACATGTAGCTTCAGGAAGTTTATGCCGTTTTTGAATAAAGGAGGATAGATCGCCACCACCACAGTATTCCATCATAATATAAATATTCCTATTAATGATTTAATATGATAACAGAAATTAATCTTGATTACAAGCATGTAAAGATTACAATCAAAGAATATCCAATATTTTACCCTACCTGGTATCCCAGGAAAAATCTTTCATCTCAACTATGTGATCATGTTTTAACTTTTTCAAAAGAGTTATTTCGGTAATGATATTATCTATCGCTGAACCTAACAGCTTTGTTTTTTCAACACATTTTACAGCCACTACTTCTCTGCTCCCCTCCTAGCAAATGAAATAAATATATAGCGAAAAGTAGCTTTTGTTACAACAAACAAGAAAAACAAGCAAATACCTTTCTAAATGCTTTATAAACGGTGGAATAGCTACCAGAACCGATTTTCTCCACAAAAACGTACCCATCAAGTTGCGGTAAGCTCATTACGACAAATTATATCTACTTCTTTGTGAATGCAAATGAAACACACATTAATAACTACAGAATACAAACTGTAAACATTTCCCTTTCGATTAAGTTATGACACTGCTATGCCATTGAAATAATTAAGTGTCAGATTCGATGTCGAGATACTGAAATGACAAAATCACAACCCAGAGTCAACTTTAACCCGTTAATTTGAAGAATGCAAAGTTTATAAGAAATGTAACTGAGACACTGAACGCACTGAATCGTCAACCACCTACTTTTCCGGATACAAAAGGGTTTCCTCCCCCTACCGATTTCCCTTATTTTCCCTCATCAGTCTGCCCTGCCTGCACCACATCGGAACGTGTAGTCTGCCATCTGTACTATTTTGGAAGAACTTGAAGAAAATCTTAAGTGCCAGCGTGTATTATGCATAATGGTATTATGAGCATATACATACTTCGGTTAATTTGTGCTCACGTTGATGTTTATATGTATTTCGGCCTGTATTTACTTGCCTTATGTTGGAAAAAAGACAACGTGAAGAAATGTCACTGCTGTCACTTAGCAGGAAAAACAGCACGAGTTGACTAACCTCGGAACAACTCAGTACGATTCAATTGATAGCTTACAATCCTTGAAAGGATGAAGTTATTATCTCATGTATTGAATACCGATAGTCTACATTTCTTGATACTCAAAATTCAGAACCATACAGCGCTATGTTCACTGGCATAACTAGTAGTAGTATTGTTTAAAGTGCTTCGCAAGTTAAGTCCACATTTTAACCAATGTAACCCAAGCTTTTTGATGTTCTGTATGATATGCTAGAACTATATACATGTTTCATAATCGCATCTACCATATGATGAGTCTGGCGAATAGTAATCTATACATATGTTTCAACTTATTCCTTGCAACTGAGTTTTCATATTTTGTTTTGTGTAATACATATACTATCACATAACTTTTATAACTGAAAATTGTAATATTGACCTAATTGCTTTTACCAATTCTTTATGTAATTGTTTTTCATGATATTAGAAACGACTATTTTGTGATAGTAAGTATATTTCAATGTAATTACCAAAATTTTGCAAAGAGCGCAAAAAGAAGAATATCTGAGAAACAGCAAATTGCAGAGGTAGAAAATGAGGGATAAAAGAGAAACAAGAAAATGTTATCAAATAGTAAAAGTCAAAAAGGGTTTTCAGCCTAACACAGTGTCTGCAAAGATTTAGATGGAAATCTCATAGGAGACAAAGAGGATGCATTATTTAGATGGCGTGATTATTTTGAACAGCAAAACAGAAATGAAATTGATGTTTTGAAAGAAGAATTGTAAATGGAAATGCCGAAATAGAATAAGATTATTGAAACATGAGGAGCTCAAATATGGAAGAAGTTAACTAAGGAATCAGTAAGTTCAAAAATTAGAAAGGCCCTGGGGAGGATAATATAGCTGCTGAAATGGTGATATTATTATGGGCGATAGTGGTGTCACGTTAAAAGAAAGGTTGAGGATGGCAATGGGAAACCACCTCAACTACCACATTTATCCCAAGCAATTATAATGTGCCAATATAAGAATATTGTAAGTGGCGTAAACAGGACTCAAGCCTCTATCGGGAGTGTCGTGCCCGGCAGTGATAGGAGGCTATCTTGGTCGTCATTGGCCAATGCCTCTGAAACATGGACACTTACAGCAACACAGGAAGAAATAATCAAGATGGGAAAGAAAGATTCTTAGAAGAATATATAGTGCTGTGATAGATGCCTTTATTCTGCAGGACAGATCCTGCAGAAGTAGCACTATGGAATACGAGGGAACTATACAAAATTAGATTACTTAAATAGTATCTTCATTAATCTTAGCTCAGTTTCGCTGCTGATAATATTTAGTCAATCATCTATTGCCTCTCCTCATGCCATGCATCACAAATAACAATAGAATTATTACCATAATTCAGCTCCTGGATAGTCAAAAGGGCAATGCGTTCGACTTCAGTGAAAGCAGTCCCAGGTTCAACTCCCAGTGGGGGCCTAAATAGCCTTAGATGTCGAAGCACTTTCAACAGTATTTTATATATATATATGTGGTAATTAATACCACAAAACACATTTTTCACAACTTTAGTTGACTTGAAAGGTCAAGTAAGTTTATATAACAAGTATTGAATGGATTAAGCCTAAGATTAACAGGTTTCAAATTATCAAATATTCCATATCTTCTAGAACTTTTCAAGGAATTGATGGGTTAAGAAGTTATTGCTTCTTTATTTCATGCAGGACAACATACCCCAGGCATTGTTTTACATTATTTTAGTATTTACAAAGTGAATGAAAGATGCATTCCATATTTCATTTACATCACTTCTAGAAGTTTGTAAGTCACTGTTTATGGTGCATGATAACATCTCTTCAAAGCAAATTCTCCACCACTTTCTTCTCCAAGGAATGGTTAAGAACACCACACTTTCGCTACACAAATTTCAAATGAAATGGACCATTTGATGAAGCACATTCACAGAAATATACCTTGATGTTACCTTAAATTTTATTATAAATTTACCTTTCCAATCTATTATTCAAGACAACTTAAACTTTTACCATATTCAGATACATTAGATAATTTATTCTCAAATAAACAAGCCACTTCAATGAAAAAGAATAAATGGAAATCACTCAAGTTGCATCAAGAATACCTGAGTAAATTTAGCTGGTAGCAACCATCGTATTCATAATAGAAATTTCCAACCATAAAGTCGCACATACTTTATGGCAGGCTTTTTCTTAGAATAACTGCCCCTACAATTTTTATCAATCTGCACGATTTGCCATAACAAAGAAAACATAAATGATTTAACAAAATGTAGTTATCAAAATGGATGAGTTTAACTAGGTGGAATGAGAGTCTCAATTAATCCTTTTACTTGACATACTTTTCCATGAATTTGCGATGGAACTCTGATCTTAACGAATCGTTTATGAAACGATCCTTCTTCTTCTCTGGTTCAGATCGCGCGCAGTTCTTGAAAACAACATCATCATCCCATCTTCGTTTCACCTATTAGAATAAAGATGCAGTCAATCAATGAATAAAATACTAAAAAAAACTTCAATATAAAATTTCAGCTAAGCTGTAAACGATGATAATACACTACATTGATAATTCACAACCGCAATTCATGACTAAAAACATATTAGAAACATTGAAAACAGAATCCATACAGAATTTATGTTTATAAACATAAATTCTGTATGATCATCACAAGTGATCCTTACTTATAAAATTCGGCCGATTCAATGCCGTATTACTTTGAAGTTGAAATAGTTTATAAGTATTATACTTGTAGTACATATTTATTTGTTCTTCTATAAAATAATCGTGCAAAATGTTATAAATT
This sequence comes from Ladona fulva, assembly GCA_000376725.2. NCBI lineage: Eukaryota > Metazoa > Arthropoda > Insecta > Odonata > Libellulidae > Ladona > Ladona fulva. The sequence continues at coordinate 219,554 of KZ308378.1, forward strand.
GGAAGATCTGATGTAATTGTTAAGTATGTAAGTATTTTGGGTAACACCTGATGATGGCCAGATTAGGCCAAAACCGGTCGTGAAAATAAACCAAACTGTGGAACTTACAAAGTTTTATTTTAAGTCACTGATATGTGACAATATTAAATATATTCAAGTATGTTACATATTGTCTGGTCTTCCAAATGATCACTTAATTACTCGTTCCCAATAGAGAGAAGTCGATTCAATACCACATGCACAAAATGACTACCCAGAGAGAACACAAAAAGAGTAACAATTAATATATCCCCAAAACTACTGATACGACTGAATTAACATACCTTAAGGTCTGGTTTCGATGCTTGTGGAGCATAATGCAGAAGGGGATTGCCACTTAAAATGTTCTCCATTCGTATGCGCTCCTCTTCTTGCCTTCTCTCAACTTCCTTCCTTGCTTGTTCGGCTGCTCTTTCCTTTTTTATACGCTGAAGTTCAGCCAAAAGAGCAGCAGTATCTTCTTCATCTCCATCATCATCATCGTCTCCAGAATCATCATTATCAAGAGGGTCATCAGCATCTAGACTAGCGGCAGGAACTTGGTCAGTTCTCGGCCTTCGAGCGGGTGGCCCACTACTTACTGCATTACCACTGAAACGAGAAAAATCCCAGCAAAGTTAGTCGTTAATGAAAATGAAATTCTATAGCGAAGTGACTACAGAGCCTACATAATCTTTCACATAAATAGTAATTAATATCTAAACTTAAAACTAAATTACGAATAAAAAATCTTTTCGAACACGTTAAAAAAGTAAAAATGACCCTTACGATGTGATAGCTTCTCTTTGGTCTAAAGGACGTTTACCATCTCTTGACGGTCCCTTTTCTCGATCTTCAAGTTCTTTACGAAAATCTCTACTTCTCAGCTCCTCAGTTGTACCTTGTCCATATTCCCTGAGAAAAGATTAGAATCAAAGTAAAAATGCTCATTCCCAAAGTATCACAACATAGCATTTTGATTGTAACTACCTAAATTTTAATTTTGTATGCGATGGTAGATCTCTACTTGAATACTGCTTAGAAATAGCACTCAAATCTTTCTCTCCTCGACCCTGGCCACCCCGGGCCGGATCAAAAGTTGGTCTAGCAGCTGTTGTCATTTCAGGCCGATTCTTAAATTAGTTAACGCGAAATATAATGAAATATTCGTCAGCAACAGCGTTTCAAGGAAAACAACAAACACATGACAGATATATCGAATCGATTGATCGTGTATCGAATCTATCGAGTTATGTTATCAGGGTAACCAAACCTGAAAAAATCCTTGTGTGAGGAATTTGAGAAGGTGCAGCTTGGATAAAATAAAACTTATAGATTATTAAAAATATACTTGTACTGATAGCGTTTATATTGCAGAGAGATCGATTCTCGCATATATTCTTTACAAAGCATCTTTTTGTGTCCTATTTTATTTTTCAGATATTCGTGAAGTGCTTCCTTTTTCAAAATTCTCGCACAATGCCTTCAACTACGTGTACTCATTTACATTTTTCGATTGAATTACTGTGAAGGGTATAAAAATGTTCGGAATTCATCTCAATAGAAAATATTACATAGTTTTTTGACTTACTTTCTGAAAGAAAAGTTCTCTCAGGAGCGCTCATATACGACGTTTATAGGGTCTACGAACATTTTATTCCTTTTTCTGAAGCTTGTTTAGCCACGCGTAGTATCTCTTTACTAGGCATATTCTTTTTACTCGTGTAACTTTATTTCCCGCAGTAATTAATAAAAAACAGCGCTCAGAGTTATTATATAAATATTTGATTCTTGTTGGATTATCCATAACTATTTCCAACCAAAGAGGACTACTACTAAAAGATAAGAGAGTATGTCCTACATAAAAATTATTAAGACCATGCTTTCATGGTGTATCATTTTAGTAAACCATAGCCCATAAATATAAGACTATATGATTAGGGCTTTCTTTTATGCAACAGCTTGAATTCAAGAAAACAATTCCACTTCTTAGTTTTCCTAAAACTGAAGGAAAGAAGTAAAACAGAGGAACATATACTTTTCAAAGATAAATAATACAATACAGAGTAGTTTTGAAATTCTCAACACAATAAAGTATCAAACTACATACAATATAATAATCTTTTATTTACACTCCACACAGCACACATTTTATTACCCAGCCATTGCCCTTTTCTCAGGTTTTGTTCACATTTGTTGAAAAGGGAATGGTAAAAACAAAAATATACATATATAATAGTGCAACAAACAAATAGGGTGCAACTATTTTCCACCCATAATACACAGCACAAAGAAGACAAGCTCTTGCAAAGTAAAGAGCTGGTCCCGGAACTCCCACAGCCACTCAGTCGCCATTCATCTAAAGGAAATGTGTCCAATTGAATTAAAATTAACACGATAAGAAAAATCACAACAATAAAGAGCCAGCCTTATAGTATTTCTAAACAACCTCATCTCTCCTGTTACAACTTGCAAATCAACCTTTCACCAGATACAAGCCCAAAGAAAAAAGAATAAGACATTCCATATGAAGAATCTTTCAAGAATGTCAAGATGACTGAAAGAAGATTGAACACATCAAGGATTCAGTACATCAAAAAGAACAGTAAAAAGCAATATATCCCATCAAAAGTACCCCTCAGTTAGAAAGTCCTTAATAGAGCATGGATAATAGACTTGAGTAGTGGCAGGTATGTGTCTTATAATAGGGAAAAGTAGATCAGTCTTTTCTGTGTTGACACTCCTCAAATCATTATTGAAAAGATAACAAGTGAAATTGTAATATTATAGTAATATTGATAAAAGAATGTGGAGTGAAATGTTAGATAAATAATGAATGGAAGCAAAATTTAAATAAAAGAATGGCGAGAGGAGCTTCTTAATAAGAGGAGAAAACTGAAATTAAGAACTGAGAAGGAAGGCAGGCTTTTAGAATAATTTAAGCTATATCATTATCCTGTAAGGTAAGGCAGAGTACCATGAAAGATCAGAAAGCAGGCTGCTGTAGATGAGCTTCTGAGAATAGTATGGCACGAGGATTAAAGGAGGTTGCTTTGGATGTCATTCCTAAACTCGTAGGAAAATATATTATCTCTCCTTTTACTTCCTCTATCCAGCCCATTTTAATAGTCCAGCCAAAATGAGTTTCACAGTTCAACAGTAAGGCCAGCTCTATTACCCCATCTCTGAATAGGTTTCACAGTGACTGCTCTTGAGAATTCGACTGATCAGGCTGCTTCGTTTCATCTGCATCTTCTTCCTTCTTTTCTTTTTGCTGCTCTTGATGCTGAGACACCTCCTGACTCTGCTGAGGCTCTCGGGTTGTTGGAACACTTGATGGCTGAGATTGTTGAGCAGTCTGTTGCTGGGTTTGCTGCTGCTCAGTTTGTTGCTGGGTTTGCTGCTGCTCAGTTTGTTGCTGGGATTGCTGCTGCTGAGGATATTGTGCCTGCTGCTGCGGAGGCTGGGGTCGAGGTTGCTGAGCTTGATATGGTGGCACATGCTGATTCTGTGCTTGAGCTTGCTGAGGTCTTTGAGGAGGAGGTTGAGGAAAACGGAAGTACACAACAAGACCCATGAGCCCAACAAGTACAGTGATGAGGAAGAGATCCCAATTAGGTCCAAGGGTCTGATCCAAATCAAGTATTTTCATCCAGTCCATCCAATTGCTCTGGAAATAGAGGAAATAATGATATATAACGGTCTCAGTCTCAAGGAGGCTTGTATTTGGCATTTGACAAGCATGCATACATTACTTTGCAGCAGTGGTTCATAAATAGTAGAATATGTACCACTAATAACACTGAAATAAAAACACAATCAAAATCAATAATATTTCACTTATTACAAATGTGAAAACTATGAGATACTTTTAATCAAAACTGTTTCTTTGAGGAAAAAAGCACTACCGATGAACTTGTAACAAAACCGCTTCAAATACAGTTCAGATCTACGAGCAAAGCTACAACAAGAAAGACCAATTAACATGGTACAAGACTCTGTTTTCATTGAAGTCAATACCACATAATTTAACCAGAATGACAAAAATTAGTACTCTGTACTCTCTCAGAGGAATAACAAAGGAAAACTACCTACAACTGCACGGCATGATTACATCACAACACCACATTCAAACTTACAATATCTGGTTACATCATGCCCTGACATATCTGCAAAATCTATTTAATTTTGATCAAAATATTAAGATTTTTAGGATATAATAAAATATTGAATAATAAGATTATAGTTATTATTGATTTCAACCTCTCTACTAAAGGGGGGTCCTTCCCAGGAGTATCCCTCCTTTCTAGGAGAAATACCATGCAGATGACATGTGTTCCCCTTCATGAGCATACTGCTTTAATAGAGTATGCAAATTGTCATACATATTTATTTATATAGTGAATTGTATGTACCCTCTACCACTAGGTTCCACACCAAACTGTAGCACAAAATTTTAAAATAATAATTTTAATTTGAGGTTTCTACTAACAAATCTATAATCTAAAGATAATTTATTTTTACTATCAATGCAATCTTTTTCATTAAGGCAAATTTGAGTAAAAAGTAGGTTGTTACGATCAATTAAATGAGAAGATAGCACAAAAGAAAACTGCTTACTTGCGTAAGTTTAAAAACTTCAAAAGGAAAATTAATTCAATTTTATTAATTTATTGTTCAGACATTACCAGATAGACAGACAAATTGCTGTAATTTAAAAGATGTTAAAATCAGTAAAAAGTTACAGTTACACCTTACCTCTTGAAGATGCTTAAAGTGAAACATGAGGGAGAGCTTCATTAGAGCTAGGACAACAGGAACTTTGGCATCTGGACTAGTCTCTGCAGCCATATCATAACACCTTTTAGCCAGGTGCATGTCCTATAACATAAGAATGGTTTCCTCATCACAGAATGAATTTATAGAACAAATGGCTTATAAAATTTAGGACTTCCAAGTTTGCAGTCAATTGAAAATTGTCAAAATGTCCACAATGAATAAAATTGTGGGTGTATCATGTGGTTTTATGCCAGGGAATATATGCACAGATTGAATATTTGCTCTTCCAAAAGTGATTATGAAGTTCATGTATTTTTGCAGAGGGGAATCTATTGTTGATGAGAAAAAGATGGGTGTGTCAAGAGAAGCTTATTATGGAAACATGCATAACCAGGATATGCAACAAACTCTTTCACATTATCCTGCTTGAAATAACTGCCTGTCACAATAAACGAGCCTAGGTATTATAAGAGCATAAAGGCTCAAAAGAATGTAACGTCAAAAAAAAATTTAATGTAAAGGAAACAAGAGCATTTCATATGCAGAAAAAAAATAGTACAATTACCAACCTTTTTCATTCCTAAGCCTTGTTCATGCATGTACCCAAGGTTGAACATAGCTTGAGCATTCTGCTGCTGCTGAGACGCAAGACGATAATGAGTTGCTGCAGCTTCATAATCTACTGGTGTACCCAGTCCATAGTAGTGATAGTCTCCAAGCTTTACTTGTGCAACTGAATATCCCTGAGCTGCTGCCCTGCCCCAATAAGTAAGTGCTCTCACCAACATTTCTTCTTCGCTAAAAAGGGTAACTTCACCTGGATAAGAAATGAAACAAGTCATTAACAAATGCAGGCAAGGATTAAAAAGTGTTTTCATGCACTCGTATTTAGCAAAGCTAGTCAAGATACTATCTGTGTAGTATATAGGCCATTATGAACCTAAAAACCTCCACTGTGGAGGTTCTGAAACTTAAACTGGAGTCCGGTGGCTACAAATGAGTTGTATAGGAACATTCTTTTTGCAGATTCATTTACAACAGTAGAAGTCTGTCACTCTGATAGCAACCTTGGGCAGGAAACTAAAAACTCCATCCATGTGTTTAGTTATTGCTTCCTAAATATCCTCTCTACTAGAAGTTGAGTTAGGCAGAATTTCCTACCAACATCAATCGATTTATTAGATATTTACATACTTTCTCAGGTAGCACATTCTATCTCTTTTCAGATTTCAACCAGCTATGATCCAATAAGGGACGTATGGGATAATACATTATCTTAAAGGACAAAACAAATATGTTGATAATCCCACTGTATCTACCATTAGTAACAGCATTTTTTTTACCTTTGTGTTTTCAAGTTTTGTTTTGTCCTACTTTCATTGTGAGAATTTTGATCTGTAAGCCTTCAATTGAGGATTTTTCTACACAGGCAAAATGCTATTGCAATTGTTTATGTGCCTTGATATTAGTTTTCTGGATGTAATTAAATTGTACTCCATTGTTGTGAACATTGATCAGATTTTACTATGTAATGTCTATGTGTATACCCTGCTAGCCACCTTTCGGCGTGTGGCAGGGGGTAATGTCTTCAGACAAGGTACCAAGAGGCCATTTGGGCCTAACCTTGCAGAGTAAAATAATAATAATACTATAAAATCATAGATCTGAAAAGGAAAAAGATTAACTTTCAAAAATTTCCATTTTTTCCTTCAGTACTTAGATCCAATAATGGGGTCCTGGGCTTTTGCAACTCTCAGTGCAATGGTAATAAAAACTTGAAAAATATTCCATTATGTTTCTTCCAAAAGATTTCCTTTGTCTAGTATTATTTCAAAATGTACTTGTGCTGTACATTGTAAGTAAATTTTAGCCTCTGAATAATCAAGTGCTCACCTCTATCAAGAATAAAAGCAGCATTGCTCTGAGCCACTTCATAGCCTAACTCTGCAAGAAGTGCGTAAGTGAGGAATGCTTCATCTGGACGCCCATCTCTATAGTGGTGGTGAGCCTCCATTAACTTTTCTCCCCATTTTCCCCTTTCTGCAACATTCTTGAAAAGCTATGGGAAAAACGGTAAGAATTATCAGAAGTGCTAATCCAGACAAGAGTAGACATTTTTTCCAGTACTTAGACAATTTAGAACAACACTTTACACATAACTGAAGTTCATCTTCAATAGACAAGGTCAGGGATGGACAAACTATTTAAGAATGTGTGCCAAATTTGGCAAAATTTCTGTCATTAAATTTATTCCACAGGCAAACCAAAGAGAACATGTTTCTTCATATGTTTTGAGAATAAATCATGTGATATAAAATTGGTAAGTGATGAAGTAAATCATATAAAAAGACTGAATAAAATATTATGGTCTTTAAATTTATTTTCTGCAATAGTGGCTCATCTTAGTAAACTAATAACCCACAGTAATTTATATTTTGCCCAAAGATAGAAAAAACTAGAAGGAACAATCAACTAGGATGCCAATTTGAAGCCTAACCACAGAATGAGTTGCTCATAATATCTCAATTATTTGGTAAATGCTGGGTTTAAGAGTACAAAGGGATATTTTTAGCAATTGAAACCATTATTCATTAACCTTGAAGATTGTTTTATCTTAATAACAAATAACGATGATATTAGTATTAGAATTCCAAGTACCAAAAATATTCTTGTGAGCAAATATACATTTGTAATACCTTTGAAAGGTTACAATATTAGCTAACAAAACTAACAATGCCTTAACCTCATGGTGGACATAGTTTAATGTTACAAACTATTACCTTTCAAGTATTTGGTGTTTATTTGAAGTTAAACAGTGGTTTTGCTTGAAAAGCAGATCGATGCATTCAATCTAGCCTTATCTAACACGTGGGTTGCCTAGATAAGTATAGTCAGATTTAAAAATTTATTGTGTTCATTCATCTCACCTGACCAAAATTCACTGCTTAGCATTTAAATTTTACATAAGTTATGAATACTTTAATTGAGCATAACTTTTGTGTAATGTAAATTATTTCAGCCACCATATTTTAAAATGCTCTACATATCTATAGCGGGCAGAAATAATTAACACTGACGCTTTTCAAGTTCAGTTCAGAATTTTAATGAATCCATAAGCGGCAGAATAAAATGACATTTTCTGCGTTAAAATTTGGTGTAAGAATAAAATGAAATTTTCTGCATTAAAATTTGGTGTAACATAAGAAGAAAGCTGAACTTATCCTCCATTTATACTTAACCAGGAAAATTTCACAAAGCTTTCCCCAAAACATGAAAAAGTCTACTTACTTTCTATGCAAATTGGGAATCTAACTTTAAACAGGATCAGAAAACACATGAATATAAAAAGTAAGCTTATGCAAAATATAACACAAGGATAAAGGAAAGGAAGGTAACTTAGTAGGTTGTAAAACCTACGAAAATCCCAAAGGAATAACAAGTGCTCACAAAGCATTCCCTTAACAGTGTGAGAGAGACGCAGCACGGTAGTTCAGTGGTTAGAATACCTGCCCGGAAACTGGGAGACCTGGGTTCGAGTCCCAGTCATGTCGCTATTTTTCACACTTGTTATTCCTTCAAAATATAACATTCAAACATCATCTAAAAATATTTGACAATAAAACTATTTTAAATAAAACCCACCTCAACAGCTGTTGGACAAGACCGCATCATCCCAGTGCCAGATGCATGCATCAGTGCAAGATTGTAATATGCAAGTACGTGGCCAGATTGGGAAGCAAGACTGAAGTATTTATTTGCCAATTTATAATCTCTACGAACACCTAAACCACCTGAAAATATGAACAACAAAACCTCCATTAATTTAAATCTAAACAACAAATGTATTAAAAGCAAGTTTTACTCTACAGCCAGGAATTCAAATAAGCTAGGACCACATAGTTAAACTGACAGAAAAACATTTTTGTGAATAAATTATTACACCTAGTTAATTATTCATATAGTTTTGAATCTCTTAAAATAAAATAATGAATAATTTATTAAGATTCAAAGAAAAAATTAATCATTATAGGTAATATAAGAGTATCACTGAATTCATTACATTAAATCTCATCCATTTCATAAGAGTGAAACATGTGATACCAGTTTTTCCAGCTTCAATTATCAAATTAAGACATTCTTCCTATGTGAAGTAAAATCAAGATACAAATTACTTAATGCTAATATTGAGGATAGAGGCCAATGAACTTACTGAAATACATATTTCCAAGTTGAAGCTGGCCATCGACCCATCCTTGGTCTGCTGCTAGGGAGAAATATTGCAATGCCTTTGCATAGTCTTTCTCTACCCCTTTCCCATAAAGATACATAAGACCCAAGCCACTTTGTCCCACCGGATTTCCTAAGTCTGCAGCCTTCTTGAAGTATTTGTAGGCAGTCTCATTGTCTTGCTTCACAATATCACTTCCTTCCAAATAGATCTGAATACATAAAAAGACATAAAACTCATTACTATTATTTACAGGAAGAAAGTTTGAAAACTAAACAAAATGATACAAAATTTGCGGCTTTTTATTTGTAACTGTAATAAAGCGTAGCAGATTTTGTAATTTTGGGAAATATTTATGGCTAATTAGGATATCTTATCATAAAGAATTTCAGAATAATCATTTTAATTACAGGGAGTATCTTAGAGTTATTGCAGCATCATCAACCATTTTACAACCATCAGAGGATATAAATGAAACAGGATTGCAAACATAAAACATTTTAAAGTGTGGCATCATTGCTTCCTTAACAATGGAAATCCCAATATATCAACATAACATAATCCCAATCTATCAAAGAACATAAGAGCAACTGTCTACTAAGTTTCACAAACTAATTAAGGTGGGTCCAGATGTAATGAAATGTACCATGTAAGGCAATGGGAATTCTTTGCCTAGGCAGCAAAGACTATGAACAACAGTCATAATGATTATGTGATAGGTATCTATTTTCAACGCAAACACAAAGATGCTCACAGGGCTCAATTGGACAGTATTTGTTAAATTTTGTCGCATGAACATTTCTGATGACTTTATAACCTCTCATACATTTTATAACCTTTCGACTCAGGATTTTCTTTAAAATCAAGTGGATCAACTCATTCAACTACAAGATTTGCATTGAGCTCTTGGGGCATCTACACAAATTGCAGTACATCACATTCTACCTAAAAATACACATTACGTGCATCAGGACCAAGCTAATAACTAATTATTAAATGAGAGGATATGAATTATCTTTCTACAATCAATGATCCAAATGTGTCTTTAATCATAGTATTTAAAAATTAGAATATCATAAATATTCCTTGTGGCTAATAATAGCTTTACATACAGTGGTACATTGGTTAACAATGGCCTTAGTTAACAACGTACTTGGTTAATGACAAATAGCTGTGATAATAATAATGTCTCGGATAACGATGCACGCTTTGGTTGACAACACCTTCTGGTGAAGATTGACCATTAAAAACTTCTTTTATGACTATTCATTCTATCAATGATAATTTTTTGTTGCAAATATAATTGAATAAATCATATGTACTTTATATTAATGACTTTCAATTAGTTTTATCTGCATAATTCACATGCAGTGTGATTCTGGAAAGTCGCGCCATAATGGTTTTGGTTAACGCTGAAGATCTTGGAATGGAATACCATCGTTAACCAAGGTACCACTGTACATCATATAAATAATTAATAATTTCCTCTGTATGTTTTAAAATGTAGCTACCTTTCCCAGAAATGCCATCGCCACAGGATTACCGGCATTTGCTGCAAGTAGAAAGTAATCCAGAGCTCTCTGGTGATCCTGCTGAACTCCACGCCCTCCTTGGTAATGGAGCTGACCCACGGCAACCTTTAAATAAAAATAAATAATGATGACCAAACTCTTTTTGTTGATATAAACAGTAAATGAGCACATAGCTATGCTTTAATTTAGAGAGTTATTTGGTCTAGATAGTACTCTCAAAGCAGAGATAAAATCATGTTAAATAGCATACAAGGGAAAAATATTGTGAACGTTTCATTCAATTTGCAAGAGGAGGTGTAAACAACTATATATTACATGGGGTTAGATTCTGATGTAATAGTTTCCTGATGAAATCTTCCAAAGAAAGAAAAATACTACAAAGCACAAACAGGTATTTTGCTCTAGTGAGTAAAAGGCTTAAAAATGTTGTATAATAAAAATTATAAATATATGAATTCCAAACAACAATAAACAACTATATACTCATGTATAGGTTGATATTGAATTCACAGCTGATATTCCATACCAAAAATGCACGAAGACACAATATATGTAAAAGGGATGGACTATAATAAAAACGTAAGCTTAATCAAAGAAACAACAACAGGAACAACTTTTCACAAGGAAACTAATTCCTATTTTTATTTAACTTATGCAAATACCACAGGAGACAAAATGCACGACATGTTTCGATGCATAAGCATCATTATCAAGTGACAGAAGCAGCTCAAACCACACATTTAACAAAAGAAAAAGAGAAAGGAAGTAGGACGGGGTGGGGGAAAGGAATAAAGGACAGGGATTCGTAGAAAAACATTAGCTAGGTGGACAAAGGGTAGGGGAGGGTGAAGGGCACTGGAGAGTAGCAGTGAGTAAAGGAGATGAAGAAGGAAATATATATTTGCACACACAGTCGCACTTTGCGAAGCATCTCTTAGATTATAATCATTCATCGGATTTTAAGCCTAAGATCTTACATATAGCTAAGAAGGGGAGCCGACTCAATGTACTTGAAAAAAATGGAAATAATTCAAAAAAATCAAAATCCAGATTATATTCTCACAAACGAATATATATTTCCTTATCACAGTGAAGAGATTTTTAAAATGCGTGTTATCTAGTAGGTGCATGTTATTTACCAGAAAATACGGTAATTATTTTGAATACTTTGAATCAAAGATAGCTTCTTTATAAAAAAGTAGAGGGACTAGATCTTGTTATATCATAACCTGTCTATTCCTTAAGACAGCCTTTTTGTGTTTGGGCCTTGAATAGGACATAGACCTTTCTTGGTAGAAGAGAAAATAACTAAACAATAAAACTACCTGAGCTGGAACATCTCCATTTTGGGCTAAGAGTTGGTAGTACTCCACCAAGTCATTTTCCAGAGTGGCAGGATTTTCCATTTCTTCAAGGAGCCTCACCCTCTGTACCGCGGAGCCACCTGAGAGAGATACCTCTTTTGCAACTGTAGAAATGAAATATTAATGAAACATTGGCATCTTAATTCCCTATGAGATCATTTTAGATCAAGTAAAAAATGATTCCCAGTGTCTGAACAATAATTTTAGCTGACATGATATCTCACCAGAATTAGCCACTTTTCTGTAGAAGTCCAGAGCCTTTTCACAGCTGGTTGCCACAGTAATGCCAGCCCAGTGACGATAGCCAAGGGCCATCTGAGCCCAACTGCTACCACCAATGGCTCCAAAGGTGTAGTAGACAAGAGCTTTAGCCTGACTGGCATTGACATGAACCCCAGTGGCATACAGGAATCCAAGACCCTAGAAAGGAAAATAAAGCACATTAATTGAATAGTAATCTACACAATCAGGGTTATCAATGCACATATTGATTGCATCTGGAATGATTAAGCTATTGCTTTCAGGGTCCAGAGCACAGTGAAAAATCTACTTAATGATATGTCATAAAACAGAATAATATAACTTGCAACTAAGGAAGCGTTTAACCATCTGTAGAAACAAATTTAGGAGTCAAGGTATCTATCCATGAAACCAGGATCAGGGGTGTGACTGTAAGCAATGGGTCCAAATTTCCCTTTTACAATTTGCATCTTTTTTTTGTCTTGCACAAGATGGCGAATAAAAAGAGTGAAATAATGGAAGTAAACATTTACAGGTAATATCAACATATAACCTCTCATAATCTTTAAGAATTTTATGGTCATGGGTTTCTTCCTCACAGAACCACCTCCATTTTACTCAACTTCTTCTCTTTGTGCAATTAAATGCACTTAACCTGCTAGGATTCCAACCAATATGATGATAACACTTAGGTTATTTAAGGTTAAGAAAATCAGAAAAGAAAAATATCCTTTAATTAAGAGGCTCTACAAAAAAACTTTTGATAAAAGTAAGCCTCAGTCACTTAGATAATCAGAAGCTCAGGAAGAACTAACTACCTGTAATAAAACTCATCAGAACCAATGGCACACATGTAACTGCAAACACACAACTTTTTACATCATACAGAAAAATAAATATGTGGATAAATTTCATCTTACAAACATGAATGTGATTAAGAGTATTGCTCCAAAAACATTTTTCGATTATTTTATAGAGAGATATTTTAAATATTATTATACTATCTTTCTATAAAAATTATATGTTACAATGCCATATAAATTTTTTTCCAGTCCAATTTTTCATGAAAAATTGGAATTGGACTTTTCTGATAACTATGCAATGCAATCAAGCAAGTTCAAGCACACAATCAGATTTTTTCATAGGACATACTATTTTCAATTTTCTTCATTAATAACCTTTGAAATAAACTCTTATTCAGTTTAATTTTGAAATAATTAAAGCCAAAATCAAAGTTCCAGGAAGTTTGGGAGTATTACATATTTAAGAGTTATAAAATGAACTTCAATTTCTAATTTAAACACATTTGCTGAGCAGCAACGAAGATTTAGTCATCCATAATAAAGAGAATATTAACAAAAAATAGTACACATTGACAGGAAACAACTCCCATTGATCTCTTAAAAAGTTACTGAAGAGAAAAATTTACATAGGTTTTCTTTCATAACTTATTTTGGTCTGGCTATAATTAATCTCTTACAACTNATCACGTAGATTTAAAGTTAGAAAAACACAAATTATAGCGAAGGAATAACAAGTGTGAAAAATAGCGACACGACTGGGACTCGAACCCAGGTCTCGCACTTTCCGGGCAGGTATTCTAACCACTGAACTACCGTGCCGCATCTCTCTCACACTGTTAAAGTGGGAGACCTGGGTTCGAGTCCCAGTCGTGTCGCTATTTTTCACACTTGTTATTCCTTTAACTAGTGGCATTTATCCTTAGCCTGAATTAATTAATGCAAACCATAAAAGTGTATGTTAAAGCATTTAACATACATTTATCAACTAGGACAAGAAAAGTAATTGTAACAACAAAAAACACAATTTGGAAGATCATATTTGTAGAATTATATAACATGAGTAAAGAACATAAAGTTTCTAAAGGTTTCTGGACAGAGTAATGAAAAAACAACTAATTCATTATGATATATACCATCTGAGCATCTGGAACACCTTTGTCAGCTAATTCCACAAAAGTTTTGTAGGCCTCAGCAGTGTTTCGAGGAATGGGCTCTGGATCTGCATTACCCAGTAACTGAGCCCAGGCAACTCTCAACCGGGCTCCGTCATGCCCAAGAGCAGTAGCTTGGGAGAGCAACTTATATGCCTCGGGTCGGTTAGGACGAGTTGCATTTAGTAGCCCAAGAGCTGTCTCAAACAGAAGCTCAGCTGAAAAGTAATCACAAACGTTAGCAAAGTCCTTCAACCAATGACAATTCCAGCATATGTATGCGATTTTTGACAGTTTCCATGAAAGGATTTAAAGTACAAGAAGATCCTTATCATGATAATATTACAAGAAAATATATTTCTATTCCTTTAAGAAATCTGATTGCCTGTGGTCCAACTAATGTTATCAAGGATACATCTAAACTAGTCCATCCTTATCATAAAATCGCACCACTCTTTTCGAATACAATTTTTGCCCCAATAGTAAACAAGTGAACGAACACCACAAAATTGAATGAAATGAACAACATTTTAAGGCACAAGCCAAAGAATGAGAATAAACACAAATATTAACTATTGGTGATCTATGTTATCTAGTAGGTGCATGTTATTTACCAGAAATTTGTCTCGGCAAACTACTTACAATTTTGAGAAATTTTTAATAATAAGTAATATAGTGATAATATTAAATTCCTATAAGGTTTACCACGGAAAACTTTTTTATTTCGACTCTAAATAAAGTAAACTATCATCTACGAATCTTGGAAGGAGGATTCAACATCATAATTTTTGAATGACTTCAGCGATTCCAAATGTACAAGGAGAGACATAAAATAAGGACACATAGCGCTAAAATTACATTTTGATGGACCAAGTGAGTTCATTAATGTAAAATATATTTTTAAGTATAGAGAGATAAGTTACTCGGCATACTTTCAAAAACTAATAAACTACCAACTTTGAAGAACTACACCCGAGCCCATCGCATAATTCTTCAGCAACTTTAGTGAATACATGGGAAACATCTAAAATAATATTCAGATTTTCATAGTTATTTCTACAAACAAGCATAAACTAAATACTGAAAGAAATTTGATCACCTTTCTTTTCTTCCTCTGTCAATTCCCTTGGCGGAGATGGGACAGCTTCCGCCTTTTCTTCTTCATCCACGGTTTCTTCATGACTTTCATCAAAAACCACTTCGTTACTATCACTATCTTGCAGTGTTTTTATCCAACGAGATGGATCCTTTATAGAAGCATGAGATCCTTCTTCGGCTGACGAACCAATATTTTCGGTATCATCGTCTTCCTTGATTTCCACAACGAACTTTGAGATATCAGGGCTTCGATTCCTTTTAATGGCTTTTGGTTTTAAACTATTCTCGCTTTCTTGATCGATTTGACTACTACCGTCATAATCGTCTGGCAAAAGTTCTCCATCATTTTCATCGTTTTGTTTTTCATCAAGTCTTTTTGTCTTCGACTCTGAATAACGTTGTTTTATAGAATCATATCGATTTCTTACTTCCTCTACATTTTGATGTCTATTACGGGCCTCACCTTCCTCAACTCCACAAACAAGAGTCACGAAAATAAGGAAGATGCAAACTTTGCAGATCAGAGTCTTGTTTGTCATGATTACTACTGAACATAGATCATTACAAATTATGGTTAACAGAAATCACTATATTTGGAACACGACATCAAGTCATTCGAAGTGGTTGATGAAAATGATGAATGAAGCAAAACTAAATCACTCGATTAGGAAGTTCACTCATATCATTTGATAGCGTCTCCAAGACGTCACTTAGCTTATACCAGCAACTCAGAATAGTGAAGTTAAAATCGAAAATACTATCCAAAAATCGATAAATTTAGTCACACAAGTAGTTTCTCGAAACTTCACAAAGGCAAGTAGGACGATTTACACTATTTCATAACAAAGTCTGCCTTCACGATAACTAACACAGGTGATCCAAACTGCACTACCGCTATCTATCGAGAACATGATAACTACTTTTAAAATACCATGATGAAATTAAATTAAACTACGTAAATTCACTTTGTACGGTAATTTAAAGCGAAAAATAATAGAAGAATTGCTTAAAGCTTCTTCAAAGATACATTTAGCAAAAATTTACAGCTGTTTTTCCATGAAAATAGTAAACACAGACATACTCTGCCAGAAAATACGTGGCGATTCCCTGTTGAGCCACATCAATCGTGACACCTTCGACTTTTAATATTTTTGAACTGACTTATAGATATAATATTATACTAACAGAGAAAATAAACTTCACCCAGCGCCCGGATTCATTCATATACAGTGATGCTGAATCTACGGAATTAATTTACGGGGGCTTTCTGTAAATGTATCTCCCAAATAATCAGAAAAGTGGGCGACTATTAAAATTTCAAGCGACATAAACAGTTGCTTTATTAAATTACAACTTTTAAGATCTGTAAATACACTCGAGTACCATTTCCTGCAAGCCAAAACAGCTGATATAAGCGCCGGCGCATTATTCGATTATCGACATTAAAGATTATCGAGTTTCTAGAATGGCGGCTAACGTGAGGTCTTACGAAGATTTGGAAAGGGAGCGGTTTAAAGAGCAAGGATGTTTTACCCCTACTTCAGTAGACCAAGTTAGTTTTGTTGATATTCATCAACTGAAGCTTCTCTTTTAATTCTTTTTGTTTTGAATATGTTGTTCCCTTTTAATGCTATCAAAGTTCTGAAATTAAGGAGTGAAGCATTTATTCCACATTTTACCCTTTAATTAATTAGACGATTACTTGCTGAAACAGTATGTATTCATAGCAATCAAGTATACTAAGTCTATGATTTTTCGATATTTCTTTCATATTGCTGCAGATAAACGTCGAAGAATCCGTAAACGAACTCTTCGAGACCTTCTTCAAAGTAGTCAAAATCGACCCTGAGGCACCGGCTTTATTAAGAGATAATCACGTTTCTTTTCTAAAAAAATGTTTAACCCACTTATCGAATGCCTACGAAGTAAGTTAAACTATTTAGTAAATACTGTAACCTAGCGCATGAATTGGCATAGAATGGTTAGATAGTTTCATGTATTTCCTTGTCATACATTTTACAGCTTACAATATTTACTTTGAATCTAAACAAATATTATTTTACTAGTGCCAAATCATTGTTTTTTTAGTGCCTGGACTCTAGTCGTCCCTGGCTCTGTTATTGGATTCTTCATAGTTTAGAGTTACTGGAAGAGGAGTTGCAACCACAGGAACTTTCAAAAATTACACAATTTTTGGCTAAGTACGCTGATAACTGTTGAATAACATTAAAGTGTGATGTAGATTTTTCATAGAACCTGCCAGATTTTATTTCTCTTTTCATTATTCATGTACGCAGATGCCAGAGTCCTGATGGGGGATTTGGTGGAGGACCTGGCCAGTATTCTCATTTAGCTCCTACATATGCTGCTGTGAATGCATTGTGTATTATCGGCACGGAGGAAGCATATAAGGTTATAGATAGGTGAGATATCCTATTTATATTCACTCCCTAGTGAATTAGCTCTCTACTGCGGAATTTAACTCTAATTCCCGTGTTTTGTTTAGTTTAAATTTACTGCACTATAACGTTTGATATTTTCATATTAAAACAAATACATATATCATCATCATCAATCATTTTCAATCAGACATTGGATGTAGGCCTTCCCAAGCACTTTCCAATTCTCTCTATTCTGAGCTTCTTACTACCATATTATCCCTAGGTACTTGATGATGTCTCTGTTCCATCGGTCCTTTGGCCTTCTTCTTGGTCTCTTCACACCTCTTGGTGTCCAGTTGAGAACTGCTGATGTCTATCGATTGTCTTTTCTTCTCCCAACATGCCAATATCCATTTAGGCCATCTTACCTTATCTATGCTGTCAGTCACTCCTGTCATCTTCCTCACCCAGGTGTTGCTTCTTGTGATTCCAAACATACGCTGTCCCATACTTAGCACAGTCTGGAGTAATTAGGTTATTGCTGCGTTTAACACCCAAGTTTCACTCCCTTATGTCAACACTGGCAGAATGCATTGGTTGAAGACTTTTTTCTTCAAGGCCATTTGCATTCAGCAAACATCAAGTAGTTTAATTGGTACTTGTGCTACAATAAATTATACATTACCTTAGTTTTCAAAGTAATAAATTTGAAGATAAGTTTATCTTGAGTCCTATTTCCCCACCGTGTTCAGTTCTTGGAGTCTTGATGCTAGATCTTCACATTTGGTTGCATAGATTACTATAAAATCTGCAAAATGCAGATGACTGATGATGTACTGTCCATTGATCACTAGGCCTTTTTCCTCCCAGTCTAAGGTTTTAAAAACTTCCTCCATATTGGCTATAAAAAGAATTGGTGACAAGCAATCACCTTGTCGAATTTCTTTCTCTGTACTGAACTCTTCTGTTTCCTTATGCACCATTACAGAGGTCCTATTAAAGTCCTTCCAGAATCCAGCTTGCTTTCTAGGCTGGGCCAAGGATAGGGTCATCTTCAAACTTTCTGCTATTAACCTCATGAATGTTTTATAAACAGCAGGAAGGAGGGCAGTAATTCTTCAAATCTTCCTTGCTTCCTTTCTTATGCAACTGAGCAATTCTTGCATGATTCCAGTCCTTGGGAATTCTCCCTTGTCTTAGACAGTCCTTGAATAATTGCACTAAAATGGAAGCAATCTCTGTCACACCAAGTTTTAGATATTCCATCTGCTCCTGCCTTTCTATTATTCATTCTTTGTGATTGCCTCCATTACTTCTTCTGAGAAGATAGAAGGTGGACCTTTAAAGTTTTGTCTTTTTCCTTGGTTCTCCATTTCAACATTTTCTGTCTTCTTGTGTAAGTTGCTGATGTATTCTGATAATGTCCTCAGTATTACTTGCCTGTTGCAAGGAGAAACGGACATGAAAAAAGTCTGACGGAACCGGGACTCGAACCCGGGTCTCCCAATTGCCGGTCGGTTGCTCTATCCATTGAGCTATTCCAGCAGAACATTTCTCCATGCCGTTTGGGAGACTTTGTAGATAATGGGCGCGTGATTTCGTCCGACTCAGCGGCATCGTTCACAGCCATGGCCTCTCAGAGGCACCGACCATACAAAGTGGTGTAAGGAGAACCCCCCTTAAGGATAACAAACAAGGAAAAGGGTAAGATGACTTGGCACGATAAGTCGTGCAATTCCCAAGGAGAAACGGATATGAAAAAAGTCTGAAATGAGGGACTCGAACCCGGGTCTCCCAATTTTCATGTCCGTTTCTCCTTGGGAATTTTCCTAGATGCACGACTTATCGTGCCAAGTCATCTTACCCTTTTCCTTGCCTATTGCAAGTTGTTGTGCCATCTTCTTTCTGAACGACCAAGATCTATTTATTTGTTTGTTGTTCTATTTGTTTCTTCCCCATTGCTAGATACTTTCTGGCCTTCTTCATGCTCTTGTTGTTCTCTACAGCCTCTTGCACAATTGTGTCTTTAAAATTCCTCACCTCTTCAGTCATTGCCACTCTGATAAGCTTGCATAGCACAACATATTCAACATTTTCCTTTGGCAAGTCTGACTTCTTCAGTTCTTTTCATTGTTGCATCATTTGCCTGGTTCTATTGCTGAATTTTCTATCCTTTGGTCTTTTTAGTGTGCTTGCCACTACTTATGCCACTGCCTTCACAGTTTCAATGACTTTGGCTTCCAGTTCTTCTTGAAGTGCTGAAACCTATTTCTTAGTTGCAGCTGGAACTCTTTCCAAATGTCTTCTAACTTTGTAATACTTACCTCATGTTTCCTGCATGAGACCAACTTCTTTCTCTCCATTCTGACGTTAATCTTCATTCTGCATTTAACAATCCTGTGGTCACTTCCTGTGCTGAAGCTGTTCAAAACTTCGCAATTAGTGACAGTATAGTGTTTGTTAACCAAAATGTAGTCTATTTCATTTTTACTCCATTAAGACCTCTCCACATCCTCTTCCTTGTAGGATTCTTCTTGAAATATGTGCTTGCTATGTACATATTGGTGCACTGCAAACTCTACCAGGCAGTGACCTTGTTCATTTCTCTGGCCTAGTCCATGTTTTCCTGTGACAGCATCATCTGCTTCCTGCTTACATACACGAGTGTTAAAATCGCCCATGATGATTTTATAATAGTGATCTTCCTCGTCATATTCCAAGCCAAGAGTCTGGTAGAAATTTTCAATTTCCTCTTCGCTGCTTGCTGCTGTTGGTGCATAAACTTGGATAATCTGAACAGAGTAATGCTTGTTTATCCTTAGGATGAGCTTACATATTCTGTCAGATACACTTTCTATTTTCTCCACATTATTTTTCCATTTCTTGTTAATCTAGAAGCCAACTCCTCCAAGTCTTCCATCCTTTGTTCCCCTATAATAGAAAATATGCTCTTCCTTGAGTGTAACCAACTCCTCTGATTTTCTTCTTACTTCACTGAGTCCAATGACATCCCATTTGATCTTCTCTGCTTCATTCAGTAGCTCAAGGAGTCAATCTTCACTCTTCAAGCTGTGGCAGTTGTAGGTTGCAAAGTGTAGAGTGTTTGTTCTTTTGTTCATTATGGACCTCTGTAATTCCACCACCTCTCGGACATCCAAATGGGTGGTGCTTTTACGTACGGATAAATTTCCATTACAGATGCTCATCATGATAAATTGTGTTTGTGCATGATAAAGGACAATAATTCACTAGGCTGCCCTACTACTGGTTGGTGAATACCACTCTGTATGGCTGGAGATGTTGTTGAAGCCTTCTTAGCATGGGTGAACCTGGGCCATACATTGCCTCCAACCTTCATTAACACCTTATATATAATTATTTATTTATCCTATTGTCACCATCTTTGGAAAGCAAAGGGAAGATGAGCCAGTGTTATTATATTTTGAAGTGAAATTTTCTTAGATATCTTCGTATTTAACCCATAGGATCATATATCACTTTTACATGCACTAGATTTGAATTTCAGAATTTTGTGAATGTTGTAAATTCTAAAGTGTGAATGTTACCCATTACAGGTTACCACTAAGTCAAGCCTGAACTAGTATTGTGAATTATAGAATGTTAATCGTTAAAAAAGTCAACTGTAAGGCATTGTCTGGTTTTCTTACTGTTGCTCTGTATTACTGTTGTTCCGAAAAATCATATTTATTGATTAACTTAATGCAGACAAGGATAAAAATATTTAAATAATTTGTTTCTACACATTAGGTTTTTAGCTTTTAAAATGCAAAGTTAACTTTTTATATATTTTTTATTTTCAGGGAAAAATTAAGAGATTTCCTGTGGTCAGTTCGCTCACCAGATGGAGCTTTCCATATGCATGTTGGTGGAGAGGTTGACATACGAGGTGTCTACTGTGCGTTGGATGTAGCTCGACTGACAAATATTTACTCAGATGACCTCTTTGATCTTTCTGCTGAATGGATTATTGGGTATGTTTTGATTCTGTTATGTTGGACTTGAAAATAAAACTAGCTTTGCAGCTGGATGTGGTAGAAGATAAAACCTATTTCCTATTTGCACATTAATTTACAATGAATTCCACAAAGACATTTTAAGTGGTGATGGGACAATACCAACATTTTTACATTTATTCGGGTACAATTTCCAAAACCACTACAAACTTCTGATGCAATTCCAATTCCTCCAGTAATAAACATTCATTATTATTAGTTACCGTTGGTTTGGGAAACAAAAAGTAAATGAGCAAAGTATATTTATTAATAAAATATTTAGTTGAACAATTTATGCAAAGACTTATTAATAGAGAAGGATATTCTTTTTTAAACAATAAAGGAAATGATTTCTTTATTTGAATTATCAAACAGTCTCATTTGAAGATAAAGGAAAAGGTCATTTCGACCTGAAGAGTTGAAACCATGGCGGTGTGATAAAATATTATTGTGATAATTTTAGAAGTGTTCTTTTTCTTATTCTTTATGGTGGAGAACTACCACAAAATTGAGGCCGAATCAATAAATTCCATTCTCATTCAAGTCTTAAAATTCAGAACAACCAATTGAGTTTATTTTATTTTTTTGTTAC
>KZ308378.1:242788-401536 GCA_000376725.2 Ladona fulva
GCATGTATGCTGCATGTGAATACTGAAATAAATAAATAAAAAAATAAATATCAAATAATGTTTACCCTCTTGTGTATAAAAATGGAATTCAGTAGTAGTAGTAATTTCTAAAATGCTCCATCAGCTGATATCATTTTACACATAAGCCCCCTCCAGGAGTCAAACCTAGAACTACTTTCACCAAAGTCCATTATCCACAAATGGAATTCAATGCAGACAATTAATTTGTTTCTTATTGAGGTTATATACTTTATTATCATAGCCAGAAATATGATATAATTCTTAATGTGGATGTAAGGAGATGATATATCACAACTGTACAGAGTTGAGTGGTCTTTTGATTTAAATCAAACTGTAAAGTTGCTTACTTAAACCTTTACTTTAGAATTAAAGTGGTATTCATGTGATGGAAACTATGATATATTACAATACCTGGGTATGTATTGCCAATTACTGAAAAGTTAATTCGTAAGGTAATTAGAAATCAATAATATGTGACTGGAAAGTATTACTAACTTTTGAAATATAGACTTCCAAAGTAATGATAAAAATTGAAAATATTATTATCTTGTGCAACCTGGTGGTTATAGTTTGGACATTACTGTCATGTATACACAGTATCTTTCAAATGTTTGCTTTTGTTGAGTCATTCTGATTATTTTCATGGTATGCTTCTCTCTTAGGTGCCAAACTTATGAAGGGGGATTCTCAGGTGCTCCTGGAATGGAGGCTCATGGAGGTTATGCTTTTTGTGGTTTGGCTGCACTTTCTTTACTTGGAAGGGAAACCTTATGTGACATCAAAGCTTTTCTGGTTAGTATATATGAATTAAAATTAAAATTTCAGGTACTTAATGGTTGCCATTGTTAATGTAATGACTGCCTGAACCAACTCTAGACGTTTAGTGATTATTACACTCTGAATGAAGTTTTCTTTGACTTACCAAATTTTCTGAACATATAATTTTGCTTCTCTTGTGTTTTACTGTTGTAATGCTTTCCAAGCATCTTTGCCATAAGCACAGGGCTTTAGTTTAATTTAATCAATATTACTTCTATTATAAAAATTCCAAGACATTCATTTGCCATGATTACCAGGCTACTAGCCTCATAATCCAATTCTTAAAACAAATCTGAAAAGTGATCCACCCGAAACTCTATAGATTGTGCAAGAAAAATATTAGCCTCAGATTTGATTTTGCAATACACTGGTCATAGCATCCAGGTTCTTTTCTAATGCATTTGGTGGGAATAGCAATGTTTTTTCATGTTATGTTGATTGTCGTGAGGCTTTTAGTAACTCAGAACATAATAGACTTCTTGAAATGCTAAAGGAATTTGGACTGAATGAACCAGATTGAAAGAATCGATTGTAATTTATAGTTAAACCAAACATCATTTGCAAAGGAGTCTTCAGGGATCTCAATCAAAAATGGGTTTCACATGCAACTGTGCTTTAAACTTTGTTTACTTTATGTCCAGAGAGAAATTTTGCAGAGGCTCCAGAAGACATGAGTGGGGTATCAAATTTAACAACAATCATATCAATAACATAAGAAATGTAATGATGCTGCAGTGTTAGTGGATGGCCTCAAGAGTTTGCCAGAGCTGATAGATTAAGTGGTAGAAGTCAGTCTGAGGTACAGATATTCACTTAATTTTAAAAATCTATATTAGGAAGCATGATTTGGAACAGCTGCTTTTGCAAGATTGATGCCACAAAATTGTAATTCTGAAAAATGAGAGAAAATCAATGGGTTTTTTATCTTATATGCTCTTCGTTCATCCATTAGTGACAATATTTCATCAGTCATCCATGATTTATGCTTTTTCTTTACAGGTTTTAAGTTGTCTTTGCTTCCCGATATAATTGCTTGTTTTATATTTACCCATTTCTTATTTATATTACTTGTATTAAAGTTTTGATTTTTAATTTGTTTAAGATTTTTATTAATCTCTTCAGCCACTATATTTTTGGTTTATTTGGTATTAAGTTTACTTAGATCCAATTGTTTCTGTTTAGGTTTTTCATTTTCTTTAATTTGATCCTGACAGAAGCTACTACTGGGTTGTGATCTGGGCTAATGTCTTAGGTCTTAGCTGATAGAATTGCATTTCGAAATATCTAATGAGTATGAATCAATTTGGCATTGAAATCACCATTCACTATTGTAAATTGTTGCTTCTTTGTCATCTTTAAAACTTCTTCATCGCCGTAAAGAATTTGTCAATATCACTTTCTTCTTTATCAGCAGTAGATGCATATACTTGTATTAGATTAATTATGCCTTTGTTAGTTTGGAGTTGTATCATCATGATTCTGTCAGATAATGGGATAACGTTTATCACTGCTCTATTGATGTTTTTAGAGATCATTATGGCCACACCATATCTGTGTGTTGAATTATTGTTTCTTGAGTAGTATATTACTCCATTTTATGTATTACATTTGCCTGCTCCTGGCCACTGAACGTCACTAATACCTAAAATATCAATTTTTAACCTCTTCATTTCAATATCTACATTGTCTAACTTTCCTGCTACAAAGAGACTGGAATGCAACTTACATTCCAAGTTGCAATTTTCAAAGCTGACCGGGGGATTCTTAGCACCCTCTGATCATTGAAGATCTGCCCGGGACTGAGGGCCATATTATCTTGATTCTCAGCCATGATTTTTTAACTAGGAAGAGTAATGAGGTGGTCATTCCATGGCCTTCCTCATCGTTGTACAATCTTCAAATACGGTGATTACCATCTTGCTGATTGTTGTCTGATACACAGCCATTTTGGTTTCTAGAAGAAACCTCTCCCTGTGTTCAGTTTTGAGACAGCCAGCTGCCACTGCTCAAGCTAGTTTTGGTCCAGGTATTTGATTTCCCCAGTACCACCCATATCTGGGAGGCATTGCCCAATCCAGAATGGAGGACTAGCAACCCCACACAGGAAAACATTGTTAATTGATATTAAATATTTTTTCGTCCCTAATTTCTTCTAATAATGAAAAGAGTTTAGTTTCTTGAACCATAATGACCATGGAAGCAATTAGCTTCTGAGGATGGGTTTGTAATGAAGTGATGAGAATCTTCGAAAGGAGGAAATTATTGATTGTTATAATTAAGGAAATGTTTCACCATAATTTATTGCTAATAAAATCTGTACGTTTCCATAAAAATTATAGTTTTATCTACCTATTCATACAATCATAGTGTCAGGTACAGCAATTATTTCTGTACAATGAAGTTTAAGACCAGGGCCTGCTTTAGATATCTTGATAATGAGGTTCCCCAATGTTTTCGTTATCTTGCTTTCCAAATAGAACCAGCTCTGGTAAAACTTATAATACATTAGTAGTTCTTTATTTTTTATTACTCCTTGTCTCCTTGGACTGAGATGAAGATGGACTGTAGCATAGCATTGTTAAAAGTGCTTTCACAGTCGAGGTCATTTTGCATATTTGCCCCCACCAGAAATCAAACCAAGGACAGTTTTCAAATGCATTGCCCACTTGGCTATCTGGGGACCCTGATGGCCTGGAGTTTACTCTTTAGGGATGAAGTTATTATCTCAAATCAGGTGATATAGAATGCATTAGAAGCAATTATCTGATGATTTTATCATTCAGTCGAGTTTAAATGTAACATATTAAATTTCAATATGAACTGAATGTGGTTGGTTGTAAAATATCCTGAGCCTAATAGTGCTCACCAGTCAACAATTTTTGACTTACTAAATGTCAACTAATGCAGCAAGTGTCTAAATGTAATATTTAGGTATCTTAAGGATCCCTTTTTGACTCCTAAGTCAATATACATGTAGGTAAAAGGGAGTGGAAAAGGACATGCAATATCATAAGGTCTTCTATAGTTAAGGTTCTAATAGAATCCAAACATTGAAGATTTCTACCCAAGAAAATTCCATTCGGATCATTAATTCTTTGACCTCCTAAAGCTGTAAACCTGACCATCTGATATCAAAGATTTTACATTGGAATGTTAAATCTCGATGGAACATTTAATAAATATTTAAAATGCTTACTTATAAAAGCTCAAATGTGAGTCAATAGCATTTTTTAAATATATGGCTCATTTAACAAGAATTACAATTGCATAGGTTAATGATTAAGCAAGCTATAAACCAAAACTAGAGAAGTAATATAGGATATGTATTGCGCCGGTCAGGGTGGATCAGGAAAATTCTGATGAAATTAGAATTCTGGAAAATCCACCAAAACAGTGCATTAGATTATTTTTGTGGTCTCAGTTGGATATGACGAGAGGTAAATACCCAAAAACATCGAGAATAAGTCACCAGTGTAATTAACAAATAATATTATGCCATAAATAACAAAAGTAATACCATCAAATAACATTAGAATTATAATATAGACAATTCGGACTGGTCCTGATAATTACACAGATTAATATGACAATATGTGATGTGGTTGTTTAACAAAAGTTTGTAATATCAAACAACTTAACTGAAAATACAATAACTTCTTGGTCTTAAACACAATCAAAATGCCTTCACAAATTGTCTGCGTTGAAATCACTTCAAGGTGACTCGCATTCTACACTGACGTCTCTCCCCTCAGAGCGCCCGACTCGAACTCCCGGTGGGTCTTCCCTCATGGAGCAATTAGCCGAAATGCGCAAAACAAAGGACAATAGAAATTTGCAAATTCACGGGAATCAAGAGGCGGCCAATAACGTGTTTAGAAATTATCGGAACTGTCCACAACAGGAGCTAGTTCAAGCCTGGATTGGCTATCCATACTCGCTAGGTGTAAAAGAGGAATCCAACGAAGGCCTGTTTGTCGAAGGACTTTTTGTCATAGACATTTTGTCAGCTACTTGACAATTGGCTACTTGTCAATGGGTGACTGAAAATCGGCACAGTATGAAAGCTTTTCTGCCATCCAAAATTTGATCAGAGCCATGATGGAACACCAAAAGATTCCCTCTCTTCCTTTTTCGGCCATGGTTCTCCCTAAGCTTGGTGCCTCAGAGGCTGCCTGATACTACTTTACAACACACTCAACCAATTTTCTGAGTGCACACAATTATTCTGTAATTATAAAGTAATTACTGAAAATTAGCATTAGTTTTTGTAACTACCTTTATAATATTAATCATTATGAATAGAATAACTGTTCACTTTGCACAACAAATAAAAATTAATAAATATAAAATATTTCCTTCTTTGAAAATTATGATGCAGCATTGTTATTTTGGGGGCCTATTAATTTTGGGACAAAAGATATAACCAACTTGGAAATCCTCAATCTAATGTAGACTGACTTATAGCAATGAATAAATATGTGGGTAGTTTGATAAACGCCACCCATTTACTCAAACTAAATTCACAATTATCATTAAACTAAAATCACAATAATCACAAATAGTATTAAATCTTACTTGTGTAACTTGGTGACCACTGTTATTTCTTCTTACAATGTAATCTAAGTTTTTGCCTAATGTATTTTTGATATCTTTTCTTATTACATGCCACTGAACTTCTTACCATAAGAGGTGGTGCGTCAACAGACAGATGCGTTTTGAAGGTGGATTTCAGGGCCGAACCAACAAGCTAGTAGATGGATGTTATTCATTTTGGCAAGGTGGAGCGTTTCCTCTCATTCATCGTATTTTAAGTCAGAATGGTAAGCATTCTTTTTAACTCATGCATTTCTTTTAAGTCTGTATTTTTAGACCACAAGAACTAGAGTTTTCCTACATATAGAAGAATGGTCTTACACTATTAATAATTTGTTTTTCAGGTTGAATTTTGTGATTCCAATTCCATTCACAGGTACTGTTTTGACAAGTTTTGTAATTATATTTCTTTGATAGTAAATGTTTATACAGGAAAATTGGTATGGGTGACTTTTCGCAAGATGGTGTACAATCTATATCTGCAAAACTGGAAACCGTACTGCAAGCACAGACTTTACACTTTTTGTCTTTATATCTCTGCATCTTGTATTCTATTCTTTGTGTTCTATTCCGTCCAATCAAGAATACAGTAAAAACGCATGGTAAAATCAATTATTGATCAAATACAAAAAATATTACAAGAGTGATGTCCTTACAACATAAAATAGATTTAGAGCATAGTCACTAATTTGCAATCCTATACTAATCCAATGGGAAAATATACACAAAATGGAGAACAGCTCTTGGTGTCTGCCATTGCATGGTGGGTTGTGAGAATGAGTGTGGCTGCAAGTAAGCCCTCTTCCACACTGTTAAGGGAAGCATTCTCTTAATAATGGAAATATTTCCGTTTTGGAGAAATTCCACGAGGTAACGCCTGAAACCGTTTCATTGATTCTCTTTTAGTTGAAGAAGCTCAGTGTGGTGGTTTAGTGATTAGAATATCTTCCTGGAAAGTGGGATTCCTTGGTTTCAGCTGTTATTTTTCATAACTCTTTATCCTTGGGTTTTCAGGTACACACCTCTATGTACAAAGTCAAACACTTTTTCTTTTCCTTTGGGGAAAAATAAGTACTTCTGTACATTAACCCAAGGTGTGAGGAAAACCTTTCTGTCGTAAATCCTACATTAACAGAATGTCTTATCAATATTTTAATTAATTATTTAATCTTAATTCATTTATACTGGTAATTATATCTTTCATCCCATCCATGTACTTGAAAATTATTAAAATGAATACCCATTTATTTCTCAAACTTGGTAATTGCAAGGTTATAACTCTTTTTCCCTTTGCATAATTTATGCAACCCCCAAAAGTTTAAGAGTCTGTAGTGCTTTATTTTGCTAAATTCTTATTCTTTATATTTTGAATTGTTCTGTGCCTCAGAAAGACAAATTTATGGGGGTCACCCCTGAAGGAAGGCTACAAAGAGTGATGGTTTGAATTGAAAACACCCTGGAGGAAGGAAATGGAAAACTATCTTCTCTAGTTGCAACAATATAGAGGTTTGCTCTGGCCTAATTTCCTCATTTCATCCTGGCATAACCCAGTCTAAGTGCTGATTATGTATATATTAATTTTCCACAGCCAAAGCCTTACCCAAATACCTGAGCATCCAAAATACTTAGGTTTTTGACTACTTGGGTGGTTAAAGTAATTATTTTTGAAATATCTGGGTACTCCAGTTCTCTAAGAAAAACTTTTTTAAATTTAACAATTTCTTATCAAATTTTCAATGTCATGTGCAATAAATGATAAAATTGTGAGCTATATATTTTTAAAAATCATTTACTTCTATGATAGAGGTAATATTTTTAAATACTAGGCCATTTAATATATTTGGGTTCAAGTTGTTTTGTGTCATAGTAATAAATTTGGAGTAAAATGAAAATACTCTTTTGCAACAACTAAGTTTTACTCCTGCTGAAAGATTTTATTTAAACCATTTTAAACAATCTTTAGTGAATTTATTTTTATTTGCAATTTTTCTGAGAATATGGTATTTTCAGATTTAAACATTTTATTCATCAGTGCTTCTTTGATGAAGAAAAACTTTTGTTCTACTTGGATGAAAATTAAATGAATGTAGTCAATTCTGAATAGTCAGCATGTCACAAACAAGTATTCTCAGAAAGGAAAGGGAAGAAAGCCTTTTGAGATGTACGCTCAAGTTATCTTTACTACCCTATGTGTTTAGAAATTTTTCATTATAGAATATGCTACTCAATTATTAGTCAAATGTCCTGTGAAGTTGAAAAATGATCATAATATCAACTACCTGAGTTATCAATACACAAATTTTGATTCCCTTCTATTATATTTCTAAAACTACAGATTTGTCTAAACCCTGAATTGTGGGGTACGTATGAAATATTGTACATATATTTTCTCATTCAGTTTATGCATTAACATTTTTTAGATGAAGTTGTTGCTGGTCTGGATCGGTGGTTGTTTCATCAAGAAGCTCTTCAGGAATACCTTTTAGTGTGTTGTCAAAGTTCGACCGGTGGACTACTAGATAAACCTCATAAGTAAATATTCATTATTATCAGTATTGCCTTAATTTTGAATTTCTTGCAAATGAGTGTTCTTTTTCTTTGTTCTCTATGATTCCTTCATGAGGTTTTGTGCTTTCTATCTATCATTTCAACATCCTACAATTCTCAATGTTTTCTTTCTTAAGATTTCTGTCATTCATTAAAGTTCGACCGGTGGACTACTAGATAAACCTCATAAGTAAATATTCATTATTATCAGTATTGCTTTAATTTTGAATTTCTTGCAAATGAGTGTTCTTTTTCTTTGTTCTCTATGATTCCTTCATGAGGTTTTGTGCTTTCTATCTATCATTTCAACATCCTACAATTCTCAATGTTTTCTTTCTTAAGATTTCTGTCATTCATTAAATTTTTTATGTGGTTGTGATGTTGAATACTCTAGGAAAGATTGTATTTTCAGAAAATTGTGCGATGGGCTTAATTATGGTTCTCTTTTTTTATTCAACAGACCAAGAGATGTGTACCATACTTGCTATGGTCTTAGTGGACTTTCAGTTGCACAGCATTACACCTCTCATGGAGAAAAGTCTTACATAGTTGGAAATCCTAGCAATGAATTAGTAAGTCAAAATTTTGGTATTCAGCATTAGATTTAAGTCCTTAATTGATGGTATATAGATAGATAGATAAAACCATTTAAGATATATGATAATAACTTAATGCTCCTTACCCTCAATATGCATGGTAAACAGGTTCCACAGAAGTTCCATAGGAATCAAAATCATACTAATTGAAAATAATGTTCATGTATAAAATAAGATTATTGGTTCTCAATAAAGGTAGAATTATTTTTTATAAAGTGAATTTATTTTCATTAACATTCAATTACAATTGAAGCAATCAGTGTTGTGAATTAAATAACAGTTTACTCTCAGTTTTCATACCCTACCATTGTAGAACCTATGTTCTATATCTTCAAATTTTCATCACAGTCTCAGCTGTTTTTTCAACAGGAGGAATATTTTCAAGTCCTTTCTATGCTTATGCTAAAAAGTGATAAAATAGCAGTTTTCCAGGTACAAACATTCAACAACATTTGATGAATTTATTATATTTACATTCATTCATTTCATTGAACCATAAAAATCAAATTATAGAAGTACAAAATGAAAAACTGTCACTAATCTTTTCTTTGCCTAACTAAAATTGTTCAATAAATTTACCTAACAAATTGAGGGCTAAGTATGTTTAATCAAAATATTTTAAATCTGAATTTCAGTTCAGGTAAAGAGATCATCATAAATTACATAACTCTCCCAATGCTTGATTATGATTTCAGGATTTCTAGGATGATGTTTCTTATTTAAGGTAGATAAAAAGGGTTTTTTGTTGTTAAGCTCTTTCCAGTGGATATTATATGAACATTTTTATTTCCTTAGATAAGCTCCTGAAACATGAACTGTTCTGAGGTGTGTGACTATTGCATTAAAATGTTAGCTTCTTGAAAATGCTTGAAATTTTTGTTTTTTTTTTTTCAGAGAAATGCCTTGACATTCACAAAAAAACGATCCTATCTGTTTCCTGTTGCTTTTTTCTTTGATTGCATTCATTCTGTTACCTTTGGGTGTGTTTAGCATGTCTGTGCAATTAGTATCCAACCTGTGATGCGAGTAAAAAAGGGTATATGTAATATTGAATATATTGTGTTATCTGAAAAAAGTCACCTTGTGAATCTACTGGCTAAGTTCATTAGTCTTTTCATCACTAACTGCAATATGAAGGGGTTCCTTTTGGGTCAGCACACAGCTGTATCATTGAATTTTGTACTGTTTCATTGCGGCTTTCAAATAGGATTCTCTTAGTATCTTCTTCCTCTTTGGAAACAATTAGTAATCACAAAGATCCTTGTCCAGAAGCTAAAGAAAGCTTTGCTTGGTTAGGATGTCATTGGTGTCTAAATCTTTTACTGGTCATATCTGCTGAGCAAATGCTCATCTCAATCTTATCAGCGCTACCTAAATCTGTCAATATTCTCAGATCCAATTTGAGTTACAGGATGTACTTAAGACACCAGAGGTTTTGGAAGTAATTTAACTGATACTTTGATGAGGTACAGACATTTTGACAAGAGACAATTAAAGATTTTTTTCAACCTCTCCAAACAATCTGTTATCTCAAAGAAATTACTCTTTCAGTCCTCTACTTGGGGGATTACCATTACTTGAAGTAATAAAGTCTACATGTGCTAGTCACAGAGCAAAGGTAAATTCCTCTTGAAAAATTCAGGGTAACTGAGAATTAGTTATACACAGTATGGAGGTATGTCGACAGACATTGGCAATGTCAGATTTTTATCCTTATTTTTGAGGTTTTTGGAAAAGTTGTGTATATAAACTCCTTCAAATGGATTTTTCCATACATAAAACTCTGAAGTACATGTCTTTGTAGAATATTTGTATTTAAACCATTTTGTTTGCTATCCCAGGTATTAGCAGAGATAATTCACTGTGTAGATAAATCTGGTGATGAATTTTACTTTAAAACAAATGATTATTTGTAATCAGAAGTAGTGGAGTACCTCGTTTTTTATGTACATTGTTAAGATGATCCCAAATTAAAAGTTTAGCAGATCGATCCATTGTAAAATATTTCTATTCACTTAATATAAAAATATCAAAATCCTTAAGGAAGGATTATATATAGGTATATATATTAAATGAATGCCAGAATGATTCCTTGTCTGTAACATCAGATGCCTCAGAAGCATTTCTGCAGGCTGAGGTTCATATGGAAAGCTGGTCACTTTCCCAACGAGACTTCTTTCAGGCAGTTTCACTACCATGTAATTTTCTCAACCCACATTGCATCATTGCCAAAAGCCTAATGATAGTGTCATTTAAGGTATCCCCTAACCCTAGCTCTGAACTTGATGCAGTACTACTGTTCCAAACATTACATTTAGAAAAAATGAAATGTGTTGAACCTGTTTCTTTAGAAATTACTTTCAAAGTTGATGGCAATACAAGGTAAAGAAAATTCATCATTCCCTATAATTTTTCCTAAATTGTTCCATGGAACGCTGGTGTTCCAAAAATTTTTGTGTTTGGCAAAAAATTGCAAAGATTGGTAAGTCTTGTATGATTTTCAGTTCTGAATGAAGTATAAGTATGTTTGGAAATTAGGGATTGTTTATTTTGTTACAAGATTGTGTTATTAATAAACTCTTACTTGCATCAATCAGTTATTATTAATATTTACCAACAGAAAAAGTAACTTAGGTTACACAGCTGATGTCTCAGAATCAATGAGGTGTTCCATCAGATGAAAAGTTTGAGAAACCCTGACCTATAAAAGTTATGTTTATATTGTAGTCCTTTCAAGTCCATTGCTCATTACCATGAAAAAATATATTATAGCACTTTGTATATAGACCTTGTTTGTATTATGGTTCTGTTTTGTTACATATCTTTTTACAGAAAAGATAAAGACATTCAATTCTTTCTATAGCATGCTCCACTGATTACCACACACTTTATATTATCTTAAGTTTTTGATCCCCTGATAATATGTTAATTATTTAATTTCAACCATTTTTCGTAGGCAGCCCTGCATCCTGTCTATAACATTGGATTTCAGGCAGTGATGAATGCCCAGGGTTATTTCCAAAGTTTAGGTCCACTTCCACCAAGGATTTCCAAAGAAGAATCAACATCTGCAGAAAATCCCTCTTAAAATGCTGATTACCTATTCCCCAAGAGCCTTAAGTGCCCAACTGTCAGTGGTTCATCAAATTACAGTCCAACTGCTAAAAATGCCTTTCTAGGAGCTACTTTTTCTTCATCTTTCAGTGTTTGGCATTTATGCTATATTAAAACGTGTGCTTTTCTGCTGATCATGAACTCTTTTTGAAAATGTATCATGATAACATTTCTTTAAAAGTATTTCAAGCTATTAAAGTCATCTTTCTAGAATTTTTGGTTGTGCATCAAAGTGGCATTTCTATTTCTGTGGATTAAGTCTTTAAAGTCTTCTGTAATAACACACTGGGAAATTTACACAGTTCTTGAATCTTATTAAGGATTCATGAGCTGTTAAGGTACACTTGGTATCTTTTACACAAAGATGGATTAAAATTAAAATATTCAGTAATCTTGTGATTATGAGGTGTATGTAATGACATTGTGGATCACCTTAGCTGAAAATCTACTCTCCAGTCCAGTATAGTCATGATATTATTTTCAATCGATTTGTTGTGCAATTGTGACTGTTACAATCGAATACCCAGTACAATCCAGTATTTTAAGAAAGCTGACTTGTCCAGAATTTATGCTTTCTATATATCCTCAACTGGAATAGAATTGCAGGATGTTTTTTGCTCCTAGCATTGAAATTTTTGAATGTTTCTATTTAGGAAAGAATAATTCTGTTCCATATTCCATACATTAGTTAAATTAGCTGTAACTAAGAAAATCTCCATAAAAAATGTTATACTACTTACCTATGCTGAAGTTTTTGTTTTAAATATCTACCAGGAATTTAATTTGTAGATTGGTTAAAGGTTAAATGAATACAACTAGTGAAATCTTTAAGTTGGCAGTCAGGTTTATCATTAGTTGTGATTTTACTGTTTTGGTTAAGTATTAATGCTCAATGCTCATAGTTGGTGTTACATTATTACTCTTTTCAGAACTTATTTTGTTTTATTTTGGCAAAAATGAGGTATTTATCGGTGGTAAGAATACATTTTTTCTCATGACCAGATCTAGAACTTTAAGGATATTAAAATTTTATTCTTGTTGGAGATAAACCATTTTCATTTAAGTTATTTTCAAAAATACTTTGAAGATTAAAATCTTTATGGAATGTCAATCCAAATTTTAATCAGAGGTATGTTACAACATGAGGGATTCTAATTAAGTAAAATTCTAATGATGCTTGTTTTTCTTACAATATCAATTTATTTTATGATTCTCATAAACAATAGCCACAACCACAGGAATGTTTTTTATCAAAAAGGTAAACAATGGCATTCTTACATCCTAAAGAGATTTTATAAATAAAAAGTTTCACCTGATGATGATCTAAAATTTAAGTAAAGGAAAAAGTAAGGAAAACTTATCCTCTAGCTTTCTTCTTCGTGTAACTAAGGGTCGTATGGGGAAGAATTCCCAAAAAGAAACTAAGATGAAAATGGCATCAATGAAATATAATTTTGATAACAAAGAACATGGTTAGCCTTGTAGGTAATTTACTATTTTAATATCTATTTCATTATTGTTGCATGATTTCAGGACATGGGTAAAGTAATTTACCAAACATTGACTAGTTGAATAGCCACATATTGTCACTCTTGGTGGTATATTTTTGGAGAATGTTCCTCACACTACTTGTTTTAACTTTAATAGTTTCAGCACATTCACCTTCAACAATGGGGAGAACAATTAAATAATTAAGTTAATGTCTTTTAATCATTCTGAAAAATGAAAACCATCAAAGGTAACATTTACAATCTGTGAGTGGTCAAAGTAAAATCCAATGAACAAAATGCAACCTCCGTCCAGATTATTAAGAATTTGGATTGCATTTGTCTCTTTAGTTCCTGGGCAGTAGCCATTTGCCATTTGCAGAAATATTTATTTTAATCTTCTATGTGGCTGACCAATGACCTCACACAGTAAGCTTGGCAGACAGAGGATTTGGACATTCTTACACAATGAAGTTAAATGTGCATTGCCACAGATTCACACGTATATACACCCACTCAAACACACAACACTCATGATTCAGGTACGCTGACTTGTAGATTAAGATTTTTGGGAGCTGACAAAAACCGTGAGATTTGGGAGAGATTGCAATAAACCTAAATTGCAAATCAAAGATGCCAATCACCTGACATCTGAAGCAGGAAACATCTCAACTCTGGACGAAAATCGGCTCACATTGTTCTAATCGAAGATCTGGAACATGAAAAACAACCAAGTCTGATTGCTTCCATTTCTGCAGAAAAATGCAATCTTCCCTTGCAGAAGATCAATACAAATCTCTCCCAAGGTGTTCTATAAGCTCCCTAGTCCGCTGATTTTCAACTTTTTTGACCTTCTTGTAGTTGCAGCAGCCTCAGAATCTGATGTATCTGACTCAGACTCTGGAGGGAAACTTGAGGCAGATTCTGACTTCATATTAACAAGGGACACTTCACTGGATTCAACTGCAAAGTTTCCAGTAGCTTTGGCTTTCTCTAGAGTACGAACTAAAATAAAGTACACCATTAATGCTAACATAGTTTTCAATGACAACCAGGGCATTAAACCATATTTTTTTTAATTCCTATTTTACTACAATTAAACGAGAATATTCAGTTTAGCTCCAGTTTTTCTTCATGTCACCATCAAACTGGTGCTCCTAAGGCTCCAATATTATAAATCTCCAAAATAATACATACTTTCGTGTGATTTTTAACAAATATAGCTTCCTTTAACAACATCAAATTTCAATTTTTAAAGTAATAGATTTATTTCAGTTAGTTATAAGTCACTCTTACATGTTAATTGTACATTTTTCTCTGTAACAGTTAAAGGAAAATTTCTTAAAAAAGAAAAGTAGGAAATAACAGTTCAAGGTATCAGCTTCTGTTTAAGAATTTTGCAATGCCCATCATACATATTCAATTGTAGCAAGTACTTGCTCTATCCATATAAGCTACTATTCAATCACATACAATATTTTCCATCATAGCATTAGAATTCAAAGAAGAGAATGTACTGATATGGAATTGGATAGAGCAACAGCCTGGCAAGTGAGTGATCTGGATTTGAGTCTCAGTTATGACAAACATTTTACCTTTCATTTCTTCATCTGTTTGTTGTAACCAAATAATTTACCATCAACCATTAGTTAATAAACTTAATTATCAAAAGCTTAAAATTGATTGAAAACCTAGGAACCTAAATGAAGTCTGAATGCAAATATACTAGGCATACCCTAAGCTGAAAAACTTCTTGTGAATAACTTCAATGACTTTTTGACTGATCAAGACTTTAATATTAAATATAGTGATAGGTAGCTTATTCTTGTTTTCTTGAATCTTCAAACCCTTCCGCTATATGCTGCAATAAACTTAAGGAAATTCATTTAAAAATTTATTCTCATAAGATGCTATGTATTGTGGTCACATTAAGGATGCAGCCACATAGGCAGAAGCCAGGAGAAGGAAAAGGAGGGGTGAGGATAAGAAAAACTTGGGAGGGCTTTAAAAGTACACCAGTTGTGAATACCCCTCCATTCCATCAACCCCTATTTCTACAATCAATGGAAGGATAGACTCAACATAGACAAAAATGGGGCATAATTAGGCTGTGACTACTGTAAATAGCATACTTCCAAAGAATTCTGGGATTACTCCTCAGGGATTTAAAGTTTTTACATTTGTAATTTTGAAACTTATGGTGTAGTAACAGGGAAAAAATATAAGATGAAAAATAATAAAAGTTGAAAATAATATTTTCAATGACAGAAAATGTCAGCAGAAATATACAATGATGCCACAGAAAGAAAACTACCATGAAAGTAAATCCATTGGAAAGCAAAATTATCTTCCACAAACCAGAACACTATGACATAAATTGCAGCAGCTGGGCATAAATAACAATAAAGTGAATTAACCTAGAACTCTCATCACATTACAAATTTTTAAGACGTTTTATGTACTCAAGATTAAGTTTAAGATGCTTTTATATACTCAAATACATTCAGGAATTGTATTATTTTACTGTTGAATTCATGTAAATACAGTGTATTTATTACCCAATTTTAATGGATATGAAGAAAATAACCACTTAAAATTACAAAAGTGTCTCTTTACAGCTAAAACACCTTATTGATTTAGTTAGGGTTAAAATGACTTGCTACAGATTTTCAGAATCATTATAAACATTGTACTATTTACCAATAAATTTACTTCAGCTATGGGTAAGATGAGTCTATTGATAATGTTTTATTTTAGTACTGTATTTTGAGAATGCATAATCAATTATTAAAATAAAAGATTGTGATTCAATAAAATTAATGATAAAAGAAGGAAACCAACATAAGAGCCAATGATTTTTGCTGTTTTTCTCCTTATTTACACTAATTTGGATATTATCAATTGAAGTATCATGCAAACTATTATTTCTATGATGTTTACAAGATGTTGATTCTGAGCAAAATTTGCTCTCAAACAGAAAAAACTTCTACTGTCCAACTTAATGTGTATCCAAGATTACCTTTATTCTAGTCTCTAAGTATTGTGTTCATTATACAATAATAATTGCAAATATAGACTGATGAAATGTTTAAGAAAATGTTAAAGCTCTTATGTAAAGAATTATTCAGAAATAAAATTGTAATTTTACGGTATAATGGTATTTAAATAAAATTCTGAGAGAGGAGTCTCTAACCCTTGAGTGAAATCCACACCAAATTATAATTTAAGCTAGTTCAAGGTGTTTGTAAACACTAGACAAATGAGAACATTGATTTTGAAGTATAACAAAAAAGATTGCCTAGGAAACATTTTCAAGATGCTCCAAATTGAATCAAAACACTCTTGTCTGTGAATTTTCAAGATAAACTTGAGGATTTATTTCTTGCAAGGATGTACAGGGTAATTTACTTAAATCCCTAAGGATACAGGGACTATGAAGATTGGGGACCTCAATGCCAGAATGATATGCATTTACTATTTTTCAAATTATTGTTATTAAAGACAATTTTTGCTAGGAATTACAATTACCAAGAATATTAAACAATATAATTTTAAATATCAGTAGTCATACATACTCGTGAGAAACTAAATTCCATGTATTTGACATGACAATAAAATTTAAACAAATTTTTAAATGAGTTGTAATTTGAATTCAAGTCCTGCTATGACTAAACGGAAAATATTCCTTTTTTAATTCATAAATTGTTAAATATTGCTTTATACTAATTTTAATAAAATGAGAAATCTCCTAATGATAACTTCAAATGACTTGTAAAAGAAAGTACTGTACACTTCATATCAGCCGTGTCTCCAATATTCAAATGACTTGACAACATGATTATACAAAACGACTCTACCAAAGAAAAAATTTTTCATAGTATGCCTCTTGTTATAGATACACAAAGAATATTAAGCAGGGCATATTTTTTTTAACTGCCTGAGCCATCTGAAGTTGAGTGCTCTTCTTTGAGTCCTCAAAATATATCAAAGTACAAAAGATGGAATTACATATAGAGCACCAATTGATCATTCCTACATTTACTAAGCAACATCTACCATTCTATCTATGAAAATGAGATGCTAATACTAATAACACAACCCCCTCATCGAGCTATATCATCTATTTCTCACAAGGTCGCACTAGCTACAAATGGATTGCTTTTCTGTTGTAAAAAGGTAAAGTAGTTTAAGATCTTACAGGAAGTAAGATTTTGATATACTTATTTCTATTTTCAGACTACTTACAACACCTCTCTATTCCAGAATCAATAAGAACATGATAATAATACATCAAACTCCACAGGGCTTCAGTACATACGATTAGGTAAACAGGTGGTTCGATAAATTCTTAATAAGTTATTTATCTTTCAGTTCTGAAAGCTCTTAGTTCTCAAAAATAACAGCATACGTGCACTCTTACGCAGTAACGTTCCGACAAATAAAAAATATTATTAACTTACTTTGTGACTCAAGAAGGGCATTTTGTCTTTTCAGATCATCAATGTCTTGCTGATGTGCTGAATTTTTCCTTCTCATAAACTGAATATACTCAGCAGCTTTCTTTAAGATTTGTGCTCTACTAGCCTGAAAAAACATGAAAATTATTAGAAATCTATTTCCTAATTTACACATCTAGTCAAGTTTTTAGTCGACAGTTTCTTGAAAACATAGATAACACACTAACTGGAACACAATGACAACTTAAGTAAGTTTGAGATTAGTATTACTATCACTAGGAACCTGAAGCTGGTTCAGAGCAGCTAAATAGCTACATATTAATTCTTCCTCAGCAATGAAACACTGATACAAGTAAAACTACATTCAGCGTCAGAATCAACGAATATTGCACAATATTCCAAACGAACTTTCATAAGAGAAACAGAAACGATATACGTATGATCACTCACAACTTTTTCCCCCTGTAATGCAGGAACAGAGTCTCGAAGGCTACTGAAGCTATCTTTGATATGATCCCGTCGTTTCCTCTCCAAGGCATTGTGATGTGCCCGCTTTTCAGCCTAAAATTTACAGATGACAATAAAAAATAATACGAAATTTCGTAATGAACAAAGATCTCATAACAGAGTAAAAGGCCATAATTTACTAAAATCGTTGCAATGAAAAGTTTATTATATTCATAACAAACGAGAAAAGTATTACTGAAAAAACAAAATCAATTTTCTTTTAAGGTGTAAAATTTATGCTACGTGTGCGCCAAAATTAGGTACACTTCTTAACTCATTCCTCAAAAATAAGAAAGAAAGTAAATGCAACAGATGAAATTCATAAGAACTGATGTAGAATGAAATTTCATGAGGCCTCATATTTACCATTTCCAAATGTTTATTTACAACTGGAGAAGATGGAGCATTACACTAAGCTTACACAAAAAGTGCGCAACTGTTCTACTAAACATTTAAATGATTCTCAGGCGGCAAAAATAAAAGATATTTAGCATCAAGATAATTAATAATATTTTTAATGTAATTTACTGAAACATTTTCTATTGAATTTAAAATATGTACCTCTAATGTGTATTGAAGAAGTTGGCTACCTGACTGTGGTTGTAGAATTGTTTTCCTCTCAAGAAGGTCGAGGGTGGCCTATGGAGTAATTATGTTACTCACTATTAATCATGTGGAATTTGGAATAATGCTGTAGATTGACTGATCAAGACTTTAATATTAAATATAGTGATAGGNGGCTATCAGAATTCTTTGCTTGGAAAAAATGAATTTTTACTTTTTGTGGCTATGCAAGTGAGCTGTTAAAATCATTTGTGGAAGGTATGAGTGACAGGTATGGCACAGATTCATTGGTATACAATATCCATTGCCTCATTCACCTTGCAGGTGTTGTAAAGTATTTTCAAGCCCCTCTTGACAATTTCAATAGTTTTCCATATGAAAACTTCTTGGGCAAAATGAAGATGATGATACGCTCTGCAAATAATCCTTTGGGTCAAATTTTATGAAGACTGGCTGAATTTGATTTCTATCCAGGTTGTACTGAAGAAAAATGGGAAGTCAAATTAAAGTGATCACAGTTTGGTGTAGCAGAAGTGACTGTGAAGGGAACAAGATTTTCAGCTGTTAATACAAAGGATTCCTTCTTTATGCTGGATAAAAATGTTTTTAAGATATCAGCTATTCATAAAGAGGGTAAGGATGGAGGAATTGCATTTGTGGGCAGCTTCTTTGAGAGGCAGGAGGATTACTATACTTATCCATTCTAGTCATCACAGGTGAATATTTATAAAGTGTGGGAATTGTCTAGTGCAGTAAAAAAACACTGACAAATTATTCAATTGTGTTGTTTTAACAGTAAAAGATCATTATGTGGTGTTTGCTCTTATAAACTAAATCCTTTTTGTGAGTATGCTACTATGTTGTGAAATTACTATTTTTTATTTTAATGACTGTTGTGGACTATGATAATAATATTATTTTTTGACTCCCTTAGGAAAAATGACTGCTAAAAATTTCATCGTTGCAGAATTCTCCAACAATTCTGTGGAATGTTTTCCATGGTTTTGGATGAATTAAAGTGGGACTGAAGTGCTTTGGCTCACTAAGATGAGTGCCAAGTAACTGGAGAATGCTATGTTAAATTTGACTACTCGACATTATGTTATGCTATGGAAATTAATGTGCCCCACAGGACTGTTTGCAATAACTTCAATGAAGCCTGTGTTGGCCACCAAGAGAAAAGATAGACATCATAGCAGATGAATGGGTATTCCACAGATTTGTTTGTAGCAATTGCTTTTACTTGTAATATTGATTGGTGTACTTTTTTCTGAGCATATACTCACTCAAAAGACATACTTTGTCTTCACATTTCTCTTTTGACTAAGTACTTTATCATACATTCTCCTTACTGTCATCTCAACCCATTATTAATATCCATTGTAAATAGTACCTAATGTCATTTTGCCACTGGCCAACAAAACCAGATGGGCATCATTCTGACACTGGCCAACGTCAATTGGACACTGGGCCACCATCATCCCAACACTAGCTGACATTAGCCAACTTCAATCTGATACCGGGCCGACATCTTTCCGACACTAGCTGACATCAATCCGACATTTGCCAACATCAATTTGACACCGGGCTAACATCTTTCCGACGCTAGCCAATATCAATACGACACTGGACCGACATCATTCTGCCACTAGCTGACATCAGTCCAACACTAGGTCAACATTGGAAGCCAATGTCGTTTTACCACAGGCAAACATTAACATTCCAACATTGGACCAACACTGGTAGCTGACACCTGGCCAACACATAACCAACATTACCTGATGTTCGCCTAACATTGGGCCAGCATCAAAATGCTGCCTGGGTATTTGCACATCTTTTATCAAAGAAACTTCAGATAAACCTTGATTATGTAGACTTATCTTACAAGGTCCATCTCTACAG
Organism: Ladona fulva; assembly: GCA_000376725.2. Classification (NCBI taxonomy): domain Eukaryota; kingdom Metazoa; phylum Arthropoda; class Insecta; order Odonata; family Libellulidae; genus Ladona; species Ladona fulva. The sequence continues at coordinate 263,396 of KZ308378.1, forward strand.
AATGGTGTTTATAAACACAAGTAGAAGAATTAAGCAGGTCATGGATTGATAGCAACGTAACAAAACAAAACTATAAAAGAAGGTAGACTCATCAAGAATTTTACCATCTAAAGGAAAGGGAATGAGGAGGTAGAATTGTATTTAGAAAATAAAATCTAAAAGAAAGTAAAAAGTCTTTGGCCAAAATGGGGAAGAAAAGTATACTTTTCTTCCCCATTTCTTCATATATGAAGTTAAACTAGGAATGGACACATTTGAATTCTACTTATGTGGCAAGAATGCGAGTAAAATAGAAATAGCAATCAGAATAGCCAAAGTGGGGAAGTTTTTCCATCCAGTTTAAGCTCATATCTTAGGAAAAGGTCCTCAGAAGCTTTACAAGGAATGTCATTTTGTATGGAAGTGAAACATGGACTGTAACACAAGCAAAAAGAGAAGATTAGAAGCAATGGTGATGTGGTGCTAAAGAAGAATGATTGATTAAAACGTACTGAGTAACTGAAGTAGAATATATGAAGACTGCAGTCTTCATATATTTCATACACTTCATGAAGTCTTTAAAAAAGTGATTATAAGAAAAAAAATCAGGAAAACATCAAGGGACGATAGCCCTCTAAAATAGTCTTTGTAGGGATTATGGAAGAAATAAATTACATAGGAAGTTGGCTGAATTGCAAGAAACATCTGGTTAAGAATTACAAGGGTATTGAGTAATTGGTAGGGAATAGAAAAGCTGTAACAACCTAATCTTTCGACTTATTATCCTTAATGAAATTAATACCCCTATTCTTATATTAGAGAACAGGTTGGTTCATACTTAACTTACGAATGATAAATTGTCAATAGAGATATTTTAAAAGAGTACATATTCTTACATCACTTTCTATATCTATGTCTTCATCTTCACTCATTGTAAACCCGCAGCTCAATTACTCAAAATGGCGATGAATTAGTTGTTAACAGTTCTGAAGAACTATCAAGGAAATTGGATAACAAGGATTGGTATACACACTTGTCATTTACAACATCACGAATGATAAAAGGTGATAAAAAGAGATTGTTAAAACTTATTTTAATGATAGCAGTTGTTCGATGGCGTCATTGACAGATTCGGCCAGGTTATAAAAATAGTACAGCGACTTTAAAGATTCTAACCCTTAATTGGGTCTCACGAACTCAAATATAAAATACATTGTTAATCATTGGAGGTACCTTACTCTAACGATAAATAGCAGAAGTTGAAAAAGTGTCTTGAAACATTGGGTTTTACATTCTTAAGTTTTTAATATGCAAATGGTCATTTTTATACAGTCAAGATATGAGTGATGAATCTCGATGGCAACTTAAGTTGTTCCAGAGGAAATATTTTTGACCGCTGTTTTTCATCCAAATCTTGAGTTACTGATATATTTTCAAGACCGACCGTGCGAGTTTTGCGTGATTTTGTTGGACGTTCGAAATAAATAAGCGCCTGAAGGAGGTCCGTTGAAAACATTATCCAGGGGTCGTTCCTATCTTGAAATCAAATATATTTGTATGTATGTCCAAGATGGGTATTTTCATTTTGTGTTATTTTATTGAAAGGAACATTTTCATGATTATCCAGGACAAAGGAGCGTAAACGGAGGGATCAAAGACCCTCCATACAAACCATTTTTCAGAAGTAGTTTCCGACGATAGGAGGTTTTAGGAGTAAGAGGCAATAAAAATTTAATTATGAATAAAAAGACATTTTCTATTCCTTGGAAATCGCCTGTGCTGAAAGAAACATTCAATACAAAAAAACAATATGTCAAATATTTTATTCATGGGTTGATAAATCTGGGCAACCACATGAAAAATAATTACAAAGGCCCAACTGAATTGCTTTTCTTTGGAGCCTTTGGTACTGTTAAGACTTCCTTGTGTTGAAGTAAAACTTCAACGATTTCATGCAAAAGCTTTAAGTTGCAGTAACCAGTTTTTATTGCTGACTCATTTGTTGTACTTTGGGCTGACTTTAATTTCATTCATTGGAAAGTCCACTTTGTTTCAGTAAATAATACACATTAAAAAATACATTGGGGTTGGAAATGAAACTATGGTTTAAATGGTGCCTCGACAATGAAGGTAATTTGCAAAATGAAATTATGATCATTCTAGTCATGAAACATGCCATTTACTTACTGGTATTGGTAAAAAAAGTAACCATAAAAAAATTAATTTGATTATAAAACTGAATATAAAGGCACTTCTACAGGTAGGTCTAACTTTGTAGATATTCTTATAGTATCCATACACACAATGTTCATCAAGACAATTGTTCCGAAGAACTGGTTAACCAGTGGTTGGATTCAGTCAGTGCACTCAAACCAGTTTTTATGATTTCCTGAATTAACCGCACTGATATAAATTTATCTGATAAAATAGTAGTAGAACGATTTGCATGGAGGTATTACAATCCATTCCTTACAAAAAGACTGTAATTTCAATTTTGAATCATGAAATATTTAATTCTTATGCCATTTTAAATTTTCTTCTCAAATTTTGAATTAGAACAAAATGGGAAAATGTAGTGCATGGTTGCACACCCCATAGGGACAAGAACCTGTTCCTAAAATTTATAAATCCCGCCTCTGATTAAGCCTATTCAATTTTGTTGATTATTTTTGATCGAATGGGCTTATGGAGAAGTAAAACAGCCTGCACACTAACCGTAGGTAAAAGAAAGCTGTTTGTATAACCATTACAAAATTAGTGGAATGAATTTTAATGTAGAAGACTCAGTTGAGTATCTCAGAAACACTCTTACAAATGACTTACACTGGAGCACAGATATTTGAAAAATATGTGGTAAAGTAAAACTAAGTAGTAACTAAAGAACTTGGTTTTATGAAGCACATTGTAGGTAGATGTGATGAGAAGATTAGAGAGCAATGTTATTTCACCTAGGTCAGGCCCCCATGTTGCGAGTGTATAAGATCCAGTAGTCAAAATGTGTACCTCCAAACTTGAGGAAGTGCAGTGCAAGGCAAAATGATTTAGTAAAAAATGCTATGATGCTTGGATTTATATTTCGTGACTAAAGACTTTTAAAAAATTAACTGTTTTAAGCTGTTATACATTTCACTTGTTAGATCTATCTTAGAATATGGGTCAGTAGTTTGGAACCCTTATTATACAAAATATGAGCTCCAACTTGAGAAGATACAAAGGAGATTCCTCAGNTGGAAGAAATAAATTACATAGGAAGTTGGCTGAATTGCAAGAAACATCTGGTTAAGAATTACAAGGGTATTGAGTAATTGGTAGGGAATAGAAAAGCTGTAACAACCTAATCTTTCGACTTATTATCCTTAATGAAATTAATACCCGAGTTGAAAATCTTATCTCTTTAATTAAATAAAGTAGATAATAACACATCCATATAATTGGTACTGGCGATTATAATTAGACCGTTCCGAATTCTTGTTTCGACAACAAGACAGGTACAGCAGCAACCCATACCCTAATCGCCACGCGATTAATGTTTTATCATAAAACATCAATCTAAAAAATCATATCATGTCTAAAAAAACTTTCATCATGAGAATTTTATAGAATGGGGAACATTTTTCTACCTCATTATTCAACATATCAATGTACGCCATTATTTATTTTTCGCGACTTCTTATGATTCATTTCGCTAAGGATATAAAAATAATAGGAAAGTCGCATTAATTAAGTAAAATAGGTAAAGCATAAGTAATTTGGTCATTGCGGATCCTTCGATCATCATCGTCCGCTGCGTCCGCTGACGTTACCGTTGAGTTGACAGTTGAACCAGTCGAACATCAAAATTCACATACTTTTGCGCGGGAGCAAGTTAGGCAGTATACATTTCTTTAACATGGGGGTAAATATTGATTATCTGGATATTATACATAGTTTGAAGTTATTTTAAATGTCTTTAATGCGTAATATATTATCATTTTACTGATTTAGAGGAAAACGCCGAAATCAAAGGAGAAATTGGATAAACGGAAAGAGGAGAAGGCTCTCTTGGCTGAGCATACAGCTTTGGTGAATAAAGCAAACAGTCAGGTACCATTTTTACCGTACATTTTGCCAATTTTTATTTTTATAAATTACTTCACTCAGCGTCTTTTTGCAGACGAATCCACTGTCCTCATTCCCTGCTTTTACTAAATTCAGCAAAAATGGACTGGATGTAACTCTGGATTGCAAGCGGGTGGCAGATATGGATGAATCACTAATACATTCTATTTTTAATTTGGAAAAGGAGAATATGAAGAATCTGTAAGCATTGATTTTTATCTACATGAGTTAAGCTTTCGATAGGAGTTATGTGTATAACGCCCATTACAGATTAGGCAGTTAACATAGTGATACCCCAAATAGGAATTGGGTCGGCCATAAGGTATCCCTCTCTCATAGGCATAGAAAATGTAGTTATCCCTGAACAATATTCTACTAATATGGAGGAAAGTAATCAATATTTTAATGCTAGGTAATGCAAAATTTTAATAATTTTGAGTTTAACAAATTCCTCTTGGTTTAACACCCATGTTACTCAGGGAACGTACCACCTACTTATCGTTGATGGAATTTGATTATGATGTCAAGTTTTACCTGAGGATGATGGCAGAACGTTTCATTAAAGCGTTGATAATAATGTTCCTTGAGCTGAACTTAGTGTTAACTAAAGAGAGATTTATTCAACGCATTCAACAGGAAAGCTACAGATCGTTTTGGACAACCATTGGCAACATTTTCGAGTACTCAGTCTGTATACATTTATTGCAAATGCATTTCCTATGTTTTTTAATCCTGAAACAGTGAACAATGTATGACGCCCGAGGTCATAAAAACCCCAGAGACCAAGAGGATTACTTAATTTCTGCTAATTTCAAAATGAGTATATAATAGAAATGAGTATTTTGTCATTAATTTGTATAAAGTCTTGAGAATTATGGTCTCTAACACCTGAAGATGTCAACTCGTCGACGAAACTAGTTGAATAAAAACCTGCTGTGGTGATTACTAAGTATTCTTTCTTTCAATAATAATTCAACAATATTCTTTCAATATAATTATTTATTTATGTAGCAGTTTTGTCTTGAATAGATAGAGAAGAGATTCTATTGGTTCAGAAAAGCTGTCAAAAATATTGGACTCTAAAACAATCTTTTAAGCAGTTGGTTTCATTTCATCTTTAAATATTAGAAGGTGATGTGGTGGAAAATCAATTTTTCATGTTTGTGAATTTGACATATGTTATCAAAAGAATTGTGATTGATCTAAGGAAAAATGAAACTTAAGAAGGGCAGGGAGGGAGTGGGTGTAGATTGAAAGTTATTATATGAAGTATATGATATATATTGTACAATAAACTGTTATAGTGTAATTTAAAGTAAGTGAGAGGTGTTCTAATTTTGTCATAGTCACTCATTCGATGTATTTTCCTATTTCAGCTATGATGAGTGTTCTTGGGGCTGGAATGATAAGAAAAAGATGGAAGAGATGACCGAAGAAGCAGCTAGATACTTAATGGCCAAAAATGAAGCTGGTGAATTAGTAGCATTTTCTCACTTCAGATTTGATTTGGATTATGGTGATCCTGTTTTATATTGGTATGTATTTCGTTTTTATCTCCCTATTCAAAGAAACTTCCTCCTTCAACTTTCTTCCTTGTCTTTGATGTATTTCCTTCAGTATGTTTTCAGATTGTAAATCCTTCCTTCCACCTATCCTATCCACATATTCCAATATTACCCTCCCATCTTTCTCTTTTACAGAAGAGAAATTTGTTAATTTTCCACACATTTTAAAATTCTTTCCTGGTTTTGTTGCTAGAGTAGCATCATTGGGTAAGGAAAGTAGGATCAAACAGCATATTTAATAAAGAGGAGCAGGGGAGGTTAAGGATTGGGTTGGTTGGAGCAAAAAACCCTTTTTGGGCAGGAGATGAGGAGGTAGGTTTGTGGAAGGGTGCATTTGTTGGTGAGTCTTTGTCATCGGAAAATGTAGTAATTTTAAAATCTAGGAAATTAAATTTATTCCCTTTAGCAGGCTCTAATCAAGTGATGCCTAGAACATCAGTCAGTGGATGAAACCTTTAATTAGAGCTGCCAAAGACCATACCTGACTTCTAAAGAATCGATAACCTCCTGTTTCCTCCCTCACTCTCCACCTGTGCCCTAGGCACAAAATTAATTTAACCCCAAAACATCTTCAATGGGAAAGAAAAGAGGTCAGTTAATTTTCCTTTAGATTCCTTTTAACAATGTTCACATTCTGCTGAATGCCATCTTCACTATTTATTCTTTCTTAAATTTCCATGTCGCATTTCTTATTACTATTCTTCACACTGTCAAGAATGAGAATTCCTCTTCTAGTTAAACACCCCCTCTATCCAGCATTAATTTTATCCTTCTCCTATCTTCTTAATCTTAGTTTTTCCTTGTTTATCTTCAATCGGCCTCTAGTGTTCTTTGTTTATTTTATCCAAAAACATCTTTTAAATCTCAGAAACCTCGGCAAAGAGGAGAAAACCACTTACATGATTTACACCTTATCAGTTTGTCTAATTTCTTTCCCTTTAATCATCCCTCTATCATTTCCTCCAAGAATATGAAAAAAAGTGAGTGAGTGACTTCTGAATGATATTGAATTGTTAGGATTGCTTTCTAAAATCCTCTCAAGACTCTTTTCAGATTATATCCATTATTACTAAGGCCCAAAAGTAGGGGCCTTTAAATTTTAGAATGACTAAGGTATATGAATTCTGTTTTGGCCCAACAGATAGAATGCTTTAAACCTGAAGGGGAAACAACTTTGGAGATAAGTGGAAATTAGCTTTAATATAATTGTTGGATGTAAGTAGCTTTTGCTCATATAGTTAAAAGGTTTCTCTAGAGTTAAGGAGGTAACAGAAGGAGGAACCTTAGGAAAGAGGAAGGACGTACCTTAGTTCTGGTTTATCCTTCTGAATTATCCTCTTTCTTAGGAAAGACTATTTCAAGGTAATTTCCTATTCCATCTGCTGCTTCTGAAAAATTGGTCTTCTCTTACACACCCTTCTACTTTCCTCCCTATTCTCTGATTGAGTATTCTTAGTGAGAGTCTTTGGCATATTTTTTGTGAGAAGCTAATTTATTTGAAATTGCTCTAATTTGACTCTGTTATTCCAGTTGGGTGTTGACACAATAATGTTCTCTTGTAGATCCTGTCCCGTCTCTCCTGTTATGTAATTATCACTGACTAGTTTGTACTGTTCATTTACAGCTTTATTTCTAACATTTATATTTGTAACTTTGATATATTCTCAATCACTGGTGACATCCTTATCCTATGACTTAGTTAACAGTTCCAAATTCAGCATAGGAAAGAGGGTTGCATTTATAAACTTCATTTTTATCAAGCCACTTGCCACTAAACTGAGAAATCGTATTTAAAGGTAAGGAATGAAACAATATCTTTGTCAAGTGTTTTCAATTAAAAAAAAATAAATTAGATGAAGGAGAATCCACAATAAATTTTAATACCGTCAGCAAATATAATTTTTCAGCCAGAATAGAGACATTTGATTAATTGTCTTATTCTCAACAGTTAAATTCCTTATTCTTAAGCAATTCTAATGGAATTACTTATCTGAGATTTGCAACTAAACAATTGGAAAATCTAAACATATTTATGAAATGTGGAAGGGAATTATGAGGTTTATTAAGGAATTATTACTTTGAGATTTATAACTATACAAGCAGAAAATCTAAAAATATTTATAAAATATATAAGGGAATTCTGCTGTTTACATCTCAATATCCACAATAAATCATTAGCATTTCACAAAATAGAATTGCATTTCAAAAATTAAGAAAGTATGATAGAAAGTCATCATTCCTTGGCATACTCTACCCGCTTCCAAACTCAAGATCTCTTGAAAACCAGCAAGTACTAAAAGTGCTCCCTTGCAAAACTACAAGAGGAGAGTGGTGTACTTCTGATATTTTAAGTTGAAATGTAACATGTTCTATATTAAGTAGTATAAAGGAAAATTAGTCTTTGAAAGCGAATTTTCAAGACCTTTTCCAAATAAGTAATGTGTGTGTTCAAATCCGGTTCCCTGAAATTCACCAGCAATTCCTTCTTTCCTCTCACTCGCCTAAAGTTCCAAAGCATATATTGCCACCTCTGCTTTCCTCTATACCTGCAAATCATGTAGTACCAACAAAATTTTTATGTACACTGTTTGGCCACTAGAGCAGCAACAGAACTTGGCCACAGACTTTTGTTAGTGACTGTACATTTCAAACATCCTCCCAGAAACTTGGAATTCTTATCTACCTCTTTCAAAATATATTAGTTGCTCAGCTCATGATATACTATCATTCTGATCTCTGAAATCACATAATGATTCAGAATGTTCTATTGTTCTCTTCCAATAATATTCTCGTGATCTTTCTTCAAAACAGTAGATTTCAAACATTTTCCTTTAATCACACTTTCTAATGCTAATATTTAGAGTAATAATCAATGATGGCAGGCATTACTGAGTGGAAACCCATTATAAGGATATGTAAGAATAAAATTACATTTATATTTTTCCATACATGTATTTAGAGTAGGACCAGTTTCAGCGCAGATCGGCCATCACCAGAAACAAGTCTAAATACATGTGTGGATAAACTTAAAAGTAATTAATTTTTTCATATCCTTGTATTATTTAGTTGTTGGCTGGCTAGAATTTCTTCCTTTGTCCCACTTCTTTTATAAGCTATTATAAATGTTATTATACCTGCCAGTGTATCAAACACCTATCTTAATTCTAAGTTTTGTTTAAACCAGCTTAAGTTGTTAATCTATCATTTCTTTTTCACATTCCAGTTATGAATTACAGTTGAAACAGGAGGTAAGGAGGAAAGGACTTGGTAAATTCATGATGCAGGTTTTAGAACTTATAGCCTTCACTTCTAATTTGCATAAAGTCATATTAACTGTTTTAAAACACAACCCTGCAGCAGTGGAATTTTACAAGGCACTTAAGTAAGTATAAAAAATGTATTTATTTTAAATCCATGCCTAAAACTTTTACTTAATCATTATTTATTATATGCAGTGTACCTTGTACTTAAATTGTTACTTTATCATAACCTTCTTGAGGAAAATGTATCATAGAGGTCATAATTTATTTACTTGTTGTACTAGTATCATAAACGCATCTGACTGTGAATCCAATGTCCATACTATACAGTAAATTTTAATTTCTTTTATATTCAACTCTCATTGACGAAGAATGATTATGTTCTAATATTTATTGTATACAATTATTACTTGTGTAATTTTTGCTCATTCTAGCATGGATTTTCCTAACTTATGATTTTAAAAAATGTACCATTTCTTTCGATATTTACAGGTATGAAGTTGATGAGACCTCTCCTCAAAATTCAGTTTTTGAAGAAGAATGTCACTATGAAATACTGAGCAAGCTAAACAAGAAGATTTTTAAAACATAGAAGCTTAACTAAAAGATCTGAAAAAGTACTCATTACATTTCCATCATTTATAGCCTCTAAGATGATGTAGATTTTGGCTGCTTTCATGTACTCTGTTATTTTACATTATATTTTTTAAGACATTTAGATCTGTGATCATTTTCAAGTTCTTGCTGTGTCCAACATGTCTTCTGATAAGTAATAAACTCCCAAGTTTTATTTAGACTTCAGGCTGGAAAATCCTTTAGAACATTGAAGTCCTCCTCAATAGGAAGGATTTCAGGATGCCACAATGAGGAATTCATTAATGTGATTTAGACTAACGTGGTGGAATGGCATAGCTATGAATGGATACAACAAAGTATTTTTATTTCTTTCTATAGGATATCATCCCATCTTTCATAGGATTCACACCAGGTAATTATTTGGCCAGAATCCTGTGAAACTGTCTTGAAGCATGTCTTATGTTACAGAAATTCAATGCATCAAGGAAATAGAAGTAAAAAGCTGTCTTTTTTAGCCCTCGAGACAACTTTCTCTTAGATTTCTGGTAAACGTTTAGCAATTAAGAAATATTTATAATAGAAAATGATGTGTACGAAAATAGCAATATTTAACTGGGAGGCTAATTCAAGAGTGATACAGAATATTCTTTGCAGACGAGGCTAGACATTGCTAGTTTTAAAACCAGAGGCTAACATGTCATTCGTACAGAATGAAGCTGAAAATAGTCTTACAGCAGTGTTGAAAACGTAAGGCTACCTTGTGGGGATTTTTCACGCTGATAGCATAACATTCACTCCAGAGAAAGGGTTTGTGAATTCAGAAATGAATAGAAACATTTTCTGTGAGTATCCTCCTGAAGGATTTCACTTGTTGGTATGTAACTTACCTCCTGCCTAAACAATATATATTCCATTTTGGAAGGAATGCCAGGAGTCAACAGGGTGAGAAGGTGGGACACTAATTTTGATAATGGGATCTGCATTTATTTTAGTGATATATTTAGTCGATATCTTAACACATTTTCAAACCCCAGATAGGCATTGATTTTGGTTCTAGTGTTTCATCCTCTTTAATTTCATTGGTTTTGTACTATAATCATTTAAAAGATAAATCAATATAATAAGTAATGATGTTTTATAACATAAAATATATATATAAAATGTCTTGACGATGACCAGAAATTGCAAAAAAAATATTAAAATAGGGTGAGTCTGGCATTTTGTACCTGTCTTGTTTAGTGTCTCCCCAAGGATTCAACACTGGTCAAGAAAGGGTTTTAGTGAAGTAATAGAATGAGTTTTCTAAGTACTACTTAACAATTACAATGACTCGCAAAATTACCTAATTCTGCAATGATTAAGAATTGATTACAAAATTAAGCTCATTGTCAGTAAGATATAACATGAAATTATCCTCTATTTGAAAAGCAGGGGCAGATTAAGCATTTAAAAAAGACTAAACTCGTTCTTAGGGCACGATAAAGTTAGGAAAGGGTGAAAAGAAAGATTTTTTTTTAAATCATGAAACTAGTGCTTGCTAGTGCTCCATTCCTATGTTCCTCATAGGTTTAAAGCAATCAAGATAGCGTCTTTCATTCGCATGCAATTTTACAACATGGAGTTACAGAGAGCCTCAAATTGCCGCAAGAATATTTAAAAATTAATTTTAGGATCACAGAGCAATAATAGCGTGGTCTTTCTCACAACAGTAAAAACTTCCAAATAGATCCTTTGCGCATCGACTTGTATGTGACAATTGAAACTGGTTCTGAGAAGTATGTTTTGAGAATGTCGTCGGTGATTTTGTGACAATGGAATTTAACAAAACGTCTTTTAAGTCACGAATATCACAAGAACTTTGATACATTCAACTTGTAAAATATTAATGGATTAAGAACTTAATTCAGGCCAAAATTGGCTTAATTTGTGCAATATTCAGTGTTATCGAATGAATACATTTTTTTACTGTGGCAAACTGTACTGTATAACTGGTCAGAAATGTTTTTGCTTAAGTTCCCAATAGAATCTTGATTTGCTGTCTAGCAATTGTCTGCCTTACGCGATTGCTTCCATTTTCAAGACCTAATTAAATAGTAACCGCTACTTAAAAACTACTTTCATGTTATAGAAGTAATTCATAATGTTTTAAATTGAACATAAAAAGAACAATCGCTGTATGCATTCAATGCGGTTGAAGGCATTTCAATCCGACATCAATACCTCCAGCTGATTCAAACACCTCCATCACCCATATCACCGACTTACGTCGTAACGCTGATTACGTTTCTATTTTGTTTTCGGACTGCAACGCCCAAATTATCACGGCACCCGTTGGAAGCTACAATTGATTTCTCTCGCGAGGAAGTGGATACGTAGTTTGGTATTTATATATAAAAGTTAATCATGACGATTGTTACAAAACCTATTACAGACAAAAAGTCAGATAAACTGGAACAGCCGTTGGTGGACAATGAAATCAACGAGAGTTTGGTATGTTAACTATCTCAATTCGTCCATTTACATGTTAACACTTGGGTTCGTGTTGTAATGCCATCGATTAATGTTTTTCACTTTCTTGAAGTTTTTTCCGTTATTTACTCTTCTATGTGGTCCTTCTTCTTGTTGGATTTACTTATTTTGCTCAGGAATTGTATTTAGTTATCAGAGATGGATATTTAAGTTCCCTTTGACATTGTTTGTTTTTTAATTTTAGCCAACTAAAGTGGACTTGGAGGCTACAGCTGAGCCAGAGCCGCAGTATCTGCTTATGAGGGCAAGAGCAAGAAGAGTTTCTACTGCCACCACAGTATGCTTATTTCTCACAGCCTTAATAGTTATGAGCATTGGAATCATTGGAGGCGTATTCCTTTATCGCCAGTTCGCCAGATCTCAGGTAAGATTGAACCTGACGTTTCGAAGTGGTGTTTTCCAGGAAAACGTCACATTCCGATGAGTAATATTTTTACCTTTGGATTCCAAATCAGATTAGATACGGATATCAATACTATCAGTGGGATACGTAGTTCTTGCCATTTTTATCCGGAGCGCGAAAAATTAAAATGTGTTATTTTTACGTTTGAAATGGATGTACGTTCTGTTATGATAATTTATCGTTGCTATTAACTATCCTGTTGTACAACCGTTTCCATGAAAAGAAAAGCAGAAACACGAATGTTAGAATAATATCAAAAATGAAAACAAACATTCCAGCGCCGTAAGAAATTTCAAAGGTAAAAAGATGGGAACTTACCTTTGGCGTTGTTTCTCTGCTGTGTATGAAGCGGTCCAATGTTGCAAGGAAACACTAAAACCGAGGCCTCTAAATATGTGTTTCGGAAACTGAGTTTCCATCATCTGTTGTATAGTTGGATTGACTGTGTGTTGTATGTGATGTTTTATTTATACTGTGGCTGTGGAGGGTGGGGATTCCTGTGACGTCACGGAGTAATGAAAACAATGGGGAGGGGGGGATTGGGCCGCTATCATTATTAATTGGCCCATATGCATAATCATAGAAGAAAAGCAGTCTACTTGAAAACTTGCAATTAATCCCTTCAAGAATTATGAATAAAAATTGAAGGGGTAAGCATTAAGTTTACCCTTACTCGGAAGGAATAGCAAATCCTTCCAGTCAGATGCATCTAGCTGGTAGTAGACTTAACTGTAAAGTAAAAGGTTGTGTACGGTCATTTCAGATATGGCTAATGTGCGAAACATGAAAGTTCAAGTCCATTGAAAGGGGCTTTAAGATTTTTTTCGGATAAAGGAAGACAGTGTTCAGTGGTTAGGAAACACTTTTTCAAAGAAAACCTATCAAGTATCGAGGTGGTGCCCTGACTTTATTACATAAAATGAAAATATTTTAAAGATATCTTTCCAATACGTGATACCTAAAGGGAGTGCGAGTAGCTAGGCGCATAGACATAAGCTGGCGAATGGATTCAATTTCCAACAACTAAAATGAAGTAATGGAAGAAAAAGCTCTGTGGCAAAGTAAGTACCGTTTCCCAACTGCTATTGGTGTACCGGACTGTACTTTTAGAGTCATTGAGAAACCCGAGTTGCGTGGAGACGACGAGTATGTCAATCGCAATGGTAATACTACACTAAATGTACAGGTAACTTGCGACGCGAAGGGACTGTTTACAATCATTGATGTAAGTTGCCCTGGCGCTGTTTATGACGCTCGTATCTGGAAGAATAGAGAAACTGTTTCCAGAACAAGAAACACTGTGATTATTGCCGATGATGGATATGGAATTGAACCATAGCTAATTGCGCCATATAACGATCCAACTGGTGCTGAACAAACCAATTTCAATAAGCTAATAAATAAAAAAAAATTGAGTTATAATAGAGTTGTTTTTGAAAACTTATTATATTTATGTGTATATATGTATTTATTTTACCAGTATCAGGAACTCTCCATAGGAAATGGGCTGAAGCAATTTTTTAAATCAATTTTATGTACTTTCCAATTAGACAGAAATGTGCAATTTAAGGATTAAGTAGAGGTCCAATGAACCTGTCAAATTTTTTTACCAAATATTTCATTGATTCACAAGGAATACATGAAGAATTTAGACCCATATAGAATCAATGGTAAGATTATGAATATCTCTTTAAAGAGAAAGTAATTTATCTTGACTCTAATATAAAGTTATTTATCAGTGCAGGGGAGAAAAGCAGAAAAGAAGAGATTTTTAGCAAATATGAGATGTACACAGGATACATTGCTCAGTTTTCTATAAAATTTCATAAACATTTTTTCAGGGAATTTGGTAATTGTTGCTATTTTTCACATCTGTTATTCTTTCTTTTCATTTTATTAATAAAATAATTTTATTGCTAAAAACTGAGAAATATTGTTTGATGTTTGTTAATTTTACAATTATAAATAGCAAGATATACCCTTTATATCTATGAATAAGTGTATTAACAATTATAATGAAAATGTATCCTGTCCCTATTAAACCATTTAATGAATGCTACCTTTGTTAGTATTATAAGTAAGAAATGTGAAAACTTTTATAAACCAAAAATTAGCTCAATCTGGTTAAGAAATACTGAATGAATATTGTTTTAATAATATTCTTTTGAATAAGATAAATTTAGTTTATTATTCTTGATGGGAGAGTTTACTTGTTTAATACATCAATAAAAGAGTACCATTAAGACACAAGAATGAAAAGTTGCAAAATCTACTAATTAATAAGTCAATGCCATACATATGATAGATCTATTGGTCTGATACCTTTGTTTCCAGGGAAACAAGTTGACCACTTACTCATCAGTTAAAGGATTTGCTTATAATTAAAAGCAAATCATACCAAGCAAAGGTTTTTACTTCTACCTTTTGCTAAAAGCATTTGCTTTTACTGCTGCTTTTTCCATTTCAGCAAATGTTTTTTAACCTTTTGGCTTGTTTTGTGCTGGTGTTCTTGTATGAAAATGCTTTTGTGTGTGTCTAATTTTTTACTGTGTACGGCTTTTAACAGGTTCAAGTCGCCTAAATGTTTTGGGTGGTTACATTCTTGAATATACAGGGATACATTTGATTTATGTAATCTATTGGGTCATACGAATAAAAAAGGATTTTCTCAAAAAGAAAAGGTTGAAGTGAAAGGAAATTCCTTTTCTAACCAACCAAAAAGTTTTTTTGTAAATCAGACCAATGCATTCTGTAGGAGTAGAAAAACTGGAATGCATGATAGCTGGGTCAAATATTTAATTTTTTCTGGTATCTGGTTGATGAGCTTTATATGCCAAAATATTATTTAATTCAAATTCAAAAATCAAATCCATTTATGCATGTGTTTTAGGCTGTGGATCCTTATAGGCTGCTCAACATTTACAATTATAAGGTTAATGTAATACTTTCTTTTTTATTAACGGTCATTTTAACTAAAAACACTGCTTATAAAACCCTATTTGGCAGGTAATTTGTTGTTCTTTTCCCAAAATCTATCAAACTCAATTTTCATCAAGATCTGTGTTGCCGGCACTATATACTCACCTTGTCAGAGGATGATGACAAGGGAGAGCATCTGGATGGAGTGAATTCCAATTCTGACGACAGTGTTATTGTGATGGAGGAAAATGATGAAGATGATGTTAGCAGTAATTTGACCAATGCAATTCTGCTGCTAGAGTTCAACATAATTTCAGAAGGTCATTATAATTGGAGCACTAACGCCTTCAGTTAAATAGAAATACCAGGTCCCAGACTGACTGCTGAACCCATAACATTCTCCAATCTGTTTTTCACCTCCCTTATGTGGAATCTATTTACACAAGAAACCAACAGATATGCTGAGAAGGTAGTGGTGGGAAGTGACAGTAGCTGAGATGAAAGAATTCATTGCAGTTTTACTAGAAATGGGTGTAAAAAAAGGCCAACCATCTTTTCTTACATGGTTAACAATTCTCGCACTATACCATGGTGCAATAAAATGTCTAAGAACTGTTTTCAATTACTTCTGAGGTTTTTCCACCTCACAGATAATTCCAAACTTTTCCTAGCTATGAAAAGTATTACCTTAGTGCCAAATTTCAGCCCATTGTTGACCTAGCCTGGTCAAAATACCAAAAGCCATTCACAGTTACTTCAATATCTACCGACTGAACATCACCGCATATGGGGCATACATTCCGGTTTCTAGCCTTGTGCTAATATGGTGCGAATACAGAAGAAAAGAAAGACTTGCAGGAATATGGACTAAGTTTTGTAATAGCCGAAATTGGGAAATTTGATTCTGTCAGTTCCTTATCCATGTAAAATAACATAAAGGTAATAATGAAAACTAAATGTCCGCCCATTATTGCTGAGGTTAATTTATGTATTCGTACTCAAGGGAGCACGCCTCTGCAATATCACCATAGCATTTTTGGCGATACAATAATCACTTTTGCAGAATTATCCGGGATTTGCAATTTATTTTCTCTATAATTACGTGTGATTCTTGTACATGTATATTTTGTGAAATATTAGCTGTTTGATTTGAATCATTAAATATATTCTCACATAAATGTGACAATGTATAATTAAAAGGATTTCCTTGTACTTTGTACTTAGTATCTATGTATGAGAGTCGTAAGGAAGAGAGCAGCCGAATAAATTTAGCATTAAATTATCTTTTCCTACTTTATCTGAGTCCCTGATATCAACTTGTTTGACGTGTCTAGCGTATCTATAAAAAGATAATTTACTGACACCACATCCGTGGTGACTCTGTCAGATAATAGACGTTTTATCAATGTTTGAGGTTTATCTATAGCCATAATTGTTTCACATTTGGTGGAAAATCGCTTCTCAATGAGTTGTTCAAATAAGAAATTTTTTATTTTCTTTAACCCCTTAACCGGCAAACCCAGAAAATTTCCCGTCTAGTATCATCAATAATCTTTTTACCCTTTGAAATTTGCGATATTTTATTTTCGAATCATAGTTAGGAGAATTTCTTTTTTCTTTTGAGTCACTTTTAACTCCTGTTTTATGGTTTTTATATCTTTTTATGGCAGTAATACTTCGTATTTTTATAACCATCGATGACATTTCTTTTGTTTTATATTTTATCAAATAGAATGAAAGACAGAGCTAGAAAGTTTTAAAAGTATGTATTATAAACTTTTTTACATTGAATCTGTATAGATACCTCGTAATTTGTCTTCGTTTAAGGTTATTCGTTTTCCCTCCCGGACACAAAATCCTTCGTCATAATTTCCTATCTCTAAGTTTAGTTTTTGGATAAGCCGCTCTATTTCTAGGAAGATAGTGTAGCCTCTTCATATTTCAAGTCTCTTTTGGTGAAAAAATGAAGAGTCCTCAAGGAAAGGTTGAATAAATACACATTTTGCATTACAGCACATCTTTGTTGTACGGATAGCTTATACTAACACATGCTTGAAAGTGCGTACCATTTGGGCTTTCTCATCCCTCTTTTCGAAATCTGTTTATCGTGGCTGTTATCTTCTGAAATGTAAACATTCCAATGAAGAAATTGTTGTTTTTGGAGTACATCTTTGACACCAAGACCCTCGGTTTCTTTTGGGAAAGATGGGGAGAGACTGCGATTTCGAAACGTTCAGACTATTCAATCTAACTTACTGTGCCAACCCAACTCGTGTGATAATGATTTTGAATTCGCCGCTTCTCCCAGAAACCACCTTTCTTTGTTCACCTGTTTCCCAGGATTCTCAGTCCGGCGCCGGTTCTGGGAAGGGACTGGAAGGCGAGTGACATTCTCTTTTCGGACGCCTGCGAAGGACGGGTTTCTTTTTTTCGCTTCAGTTATTTGTGTTTGCACCCAGTACCGATTACGCAGCATTACTTTGCATTTTCATTGAGTTATTTTAGAAACTAGGGAGATTACTATTTAGATTACCTTTTAGATTTATCTACAGTATAATAATAATAATCTCTATGGAAAGCAATAGTGATATAACCAACAAAAATACAGCATCTAGCAACGAGGAGCAGTCTGCAGACTCTGAGATGGACCACAGAGATAGCCCAAGCATCCATAAGATGATCAAATAGTAGAAAAGATAGAAGCACCAGCCACTGATTGAATCAACTTAGACTTGAGAAAAATATGTCAAATATTTGGTGTAAAATTTCCTCTGCCGAGTGAACCACTAGTGCTGGTTTTAAAAAGTTTTTTCTCAAATGAATTATATCTGTAAATGTTTGAGAAACTAATAGATTTACAGAGCAGTAAATAAGTCAAGGAATCTCTCCTGTTGCTTGTTCACTGGATTGGAAACCAGTAGAAAACTTGTAATTGATTCTGCTGTTCAGAGTTATTTGCAGCCCTAAATACAATATGTATTAGTAGATCTTGCTCCTTGACAACTTGTATTCCACTGTTGAGCACTATTGCTATTGATTTTTTTAAATAAAGCTTGTACAACTGGCATCATATTTATCAAACAGACTGTTCAACCGTTTGTACCTAGAGCTGTGGCTTTTCCTATACTAGAAATAATATTGCTGTCAAAATCGGATAGACGTTCTTTGTTTTTACAGAGAAGTTTTTAGGGCTGATTTATCTATCAAAATTTCTACATCCCACATGTATTTTCACTCGGAATTTCTCTAATAGGTAGAAAACAAAAAAGACATGTCTTCTTCTAATGTCCCAGCTATTTGTGTTACTATTAAAGGAGATAAATTCATTATTTTGTTGCAAGGTAGATGGCAGAATATTGGTTAGCTCTCCTTTGTAGTTTGTAATTTGAAAGAGCACATTATAATTAAGCAAATGTTGTCTTAATTGTATTATTGTCTAAGATTGATGTACTAAATTTTGATTTCATAAAAATTTTCTCAATGTAAATATTTCTGTGCTGGCTAAATTTATCCTATATTTATGTATCATATCAATTATTCTTTTAATGTCAAGCTTTTATGTTGTGATTGATGAGGAAATGTTGTCATTGACAGATGCACCGATTCCATGGAGTCTGCAACATCCCTTATGGTACAAAAGGACAGTTGAAATATGATTCTCTGGTTGGACATAGTGAGCTTAAGGTAAATTTAAGTATCAAATGTGAGTTGTGAGATTTTTCATGCTTTAATAGTATTCATATTACTGAGGTAAAAATACCTCATACTTAAGTGAACTGATATAATTTAAGATAGTTATACCTTGACTATTAAAAACAGTTTTACATTTCATACTCTGCCATTTCATAGCCAGTTAATTGCCTCTTTCAATTCTCCAGTTGCTTTTGCTAGAGGATGTGCTGACAAGTAATCTGGTATTTGCTGATGTTAACTATTGTTACGAATAGTATTTTGCTGCTGTCACAAGAAGATTTATGCTGAATAATCACTATCTTTGAATTTTTCAAACAAAACTATTCTTCTATATTCAGAATTTGATGATAATTCAAGAAAGCCTGCTAATGTGAACTGTTGGTAGTTCCAAAAAGAATTTTGCTGGAGTTGCAGAAAGAATGATGCTGATTAATAACTATCTTCGAACTTTTAAACAAAAATATTCAATAAATTCTATCATATTCAGCCATACTAATATGTGAGAGAGAAAAGGTGTTCATTACTAAACACAATAGTTGCATTTCTTGACCTAAATGTTGTTATCTACCAAAACAGATGCCTGAGTCAGGGTTTGACCTCTATGAAGATATCCGGCAAAATGGTTTGAAAGAGCACCGTCCCAGACAATATGCTGGTGAATTTAAGGAAGAATTTGAGCTTGATCTGAATTTTGATATATATGAAAAGATTGAGATACCTGACTTCAAGGATGGACGCAGGGGGAGATTCATTCATGATTTTAATGCTGTAAGTGTCATCTAGTTTTAGTAAATGGTACAAAATTTGAGCTTATTATGTCTTGCTTTGACGATACAATTTTATAATTCGTATAAGATATAAAAATTGATAATGAAGCGGTAATAAATTCATCTCTTTTACTGCTTATATTAGTTTAAAGGGCCTTGAGATTAGCAATACAATTGAAAATAATTTTCTTTTCAATGCAATCAACTACTTAATTGATGACATTAGATATTTCTTGTTGATGGAATCTAGACAGGCATTGTCATCTCAAAGTTTACTGCAGAAATTTATATCTGGGTTACTCAAACCATTCTTAAAAAGTAGCGAAATCATCATCACACAGTATAATGACCAGTTACAATGTCAATACACAAAAACCAGCAGAAAGAAGAATGAAACTAATTTTTCTTGAAGTTAAATTTGCTTTGGCTGAAATCTCTATTTTACACTACGTTATGAGTTTTCAATTTAAGTGTAACTCTATTTATGTGGAACTTCATTGTTATCTTTCCCTTCTCCTCCTCAAAAATTTACATAGTATACAGAACTCTAAATTCTCCTTAAAAATTTACATGAGAGAGAGTAATGCAACTTCATACATAAGTATCTAAATTATGCTTTAAATACGTTAAATCGCTTCTTAGATATTAGGTAAATTTGTAATTTTAAAAATTTCATACTCAATTTTCAATCCAAGTTTACATTTTTCATGAAACAATTCTACCTCATAAACAGAGAGGCAGGTATATGGAAGGTCTGATTATTCGATTTGATGTGAATGGTTATGTCTTTAACTGTGACTTAAAGTTATTTCAAATATACATTACTGTTCATCATTTTGAGTCTGATGTTCATTCGTTATTAATTATGCCTTAATTTTATTGCAGAACAAGACTGGAATCATTGATTTGGATGGTAACAGGTGTTTTGTGATGCCACTCAATCGTTATCAGGTTCTACCACCCAGGTCACTTTTTGATCTCATCAAGAAAATGTGGGAAGGTAATGCTTTTTTCCTCTTGAGTGTATGTAGAGGTTAAACATGATTTGAACGAAGGGATAGAGGATTTTATGAAATTATGGTACTTCAATAGAATTATAAGTTATCCATTACTGTGTAATGCTTGTTTAAGAATATAAATCTTTCATTATATGGAATTAAGTATTGTTATAATTAGCTTAATGCTGGTACAAACCTTTTATCCAAAACGGTTGTGAAATGAGGCTTAATCATAACAAAGCTATATCATAATTTGTTTCATTTGAAACAATGCTGCTTTTATCAATATAGAGACAGTTTCTGACTTAGGTAAGTTTGTCTTACGTAAATCCGGACATAGGTAGCAAATTCTGATGCCCCAAAATTGTACAGTAAAGTTAATTCAGAACCCTTTTAGATGACAGATAATTTTAAGGATTGCAATTACTTTGTTGTAATAACTGGATGAGACTTCAAATTTAATGGAAATTCTCTTATCTGGTGTTAAATATGCCGGTTAGAATTAACCTCCTTATGTATACAATTAGCATTTGACAGAGGGAACATTTTTGGATTTTTACTAAGTTCACTATAGGGGATCACATTTTTTAATAAAAGGGCTATAAAATGCTAAATATTATTATAATAAGAAGGAAAATTTCAAAAGTTATTCCAGAGTATTATTTTTATTTTGTTCTAATCCTTGCTATGTTTACTATTCTCAACAGGAGACTTTAATCTCATTTAGCCAAATTTTAACTTTAGCTTATGAATTTATATTTATTAATATATAATTTATTTAATATAAGCCATTTGCTTATTGTCATTTTTATGTATTTCATTATACAAATGGATTGATTTTTCTATTTACCATACCATAAGCAGAAACTAAACAAAGTTTGTTAATAAAGTTATGTATTCGATGTAAAGGGATGTTGTTATTTTTTATAACAACAAACCAAGAATGACAATGTTGCTCTTTTTGTTCTAAGTGTTTCATTGTCAAGTAATCAATGTCTAAATATTTTAAAAATATCTTCCAGGTTATTATGAAGTAGACACAGAAGTTGTGCGTGAAACCATGAGGGTCATAACTCCACCTCTAAGTGATATGCAGGGTGTTGGACAGTATATCAGCCGTGAATGTATGGGAATGCCAACTTATAAACTGCAGAAAGTATCTCGGCCAAGTAAGAGTTTTATTGCGTTTTATTAATTATTGTTTGTCTTTGTTTTTTACTTCATGTAGGAGATGAGTTACAGGTTTGAAACACTCCATAAGTCATATTTTGGCAGATAGAACTCTTGTTTGGAGACAAACAGGAAGTTCCATATTACTGATTTATAGAATTTACCATGTCCATTTTGGAAACAAAAGTTTCTTCTTCAAAGGTGTCCATTAAAAATTGTCAGTTCCTTTGTTCACACCCTTGAAGAAGGAAGTTTTGTTTCCAAGATGCACACAGGGTAATTCCTAGAAATCTCTAATCCAGAACTTTCCACTTCTCTCAATGAGAGTTCTGTCTGCCTATGTAGGGCTTATGGACTGTTTTAAAACTGCTAATTCATATAAAGTCATGTTCCAATTTTCTTTCCTTTTAAGAGATGAGTGTCAAAAGTAGCTTCTGCATTTCTAGTAATTAACATTAGAACCCAAATTTTTCTCTACCTCTAATACCAGGATTAGAAAATATCTGTTGATATGGTTGTCTCCTAAGATAATTTCCCTCGCCTATCAGTTCTTTCCAGCCACTGAAAGCTGCAGCTAAGTTGCAATTATCCATATCTAGTGATTTATTATTGTTGGTGATTGGGTTATCATTTTTGGAGTCTGTCTGTACCTGTTTTACATAGAAAATGTTTTAGGAAAGCCTGTATTTATAGCTTTGCCCACTTATAAACCATAAACTTGTGCCGCTACTCGATGATAGTACTTACAGAAAACCACGAAATACTATCTCAGGTTGCTGCATTTGAACACTTTTGAGAAATCGAGGGATCCCAGTTGAAACAAGACAAGGTGAATAGAACAACGCAAGCAAAATAGAGTATTGAAAATCAATATAATTTGATTGAATGATAATAACAAACAGGAAAACACCAGTAGACACAAAGTCAAACAAATACTAAGACATAGGAATAACTCAAAGTAATACTGAGGATAACTTTCCCAATAAAATTTGGAAGAAGTTCAGTTCACATTCCAATGTCTTTTACTAAGTCCATCAGCAGGATGAGGGAACACTCATTAGTTCAGGTTCAGCGTTCTTCTTGACAGCACTCACACCAGCAATCTGCCCCTCTTAACACATCACTCACTGCCTTTCGCAAAACAAAGGAGGGGAAACAGATGGAGGGGGATAGTAGAGGTCACCTGACTCAAAGCAGAAAAGAACTGCTGGACCTTGCCCCAATCAAATAGTCTCCCACCAATTTGATCACTTGGTACATCAGTGTGTCCATCCACATTCCCCTATATAAGTGGGACATCTTCTCTGCACGGCGAATCGTGAGCCGAGTTGTGTTGCGAATTGGGAAGGAAGACGGAGAAAGAGCTGCCAACCTGCTTTTCTTTCTCTCTCTGTCTGACTAGGCGGGAAGGTTTGAATGCACCGAGTCTGGCCAAATGGAGATGGCTGTGATATGGCTCAAACTTAATATTATGTTCTAGCCAAAATTCATATTTATAAAAGTCTGTGGCCTGGTATTATAATGTATACTTAAAATAGACTTTTACTAATGTTCACTTAGAGCATAGTACATTGTTTTTTAAGAGTTTAAGTGAAGATTATTGTGCTTCTTTGTGCTAATTCATCATATATATACGAGATTTACTGTAATTTTCACTTTAACTCTAACAAAACATTATAATACCAGGCCTTAAAGTGAACATTAGTTCAAGTCCATTTTAAGCATATGTTATAATAACTATATGTGTTTGTAACTAGGGAATGAGTAAATTTAACATCTTGGTGTTACTCGATGGATCTTCTCCCTTAAGAAACTGTAAAGAAAAACCCTTGAGTTCCACAAAAATATTTATATTATGCAGATCCAGTTCAGTTACATTGTAACATCTTTAGGTGTAGAAAGAGCGAAAGGGCACAAGTATATAGCAAGCGGGAGGATGGGGAAGGGGTAAGAGGGAAAGGAAGCATGGGAGTGAGAAGGGAAATGGTTGGTTAAAAGGCCAGTAGGAAGAGATTGATGTTTACAGATTGCAAGGCATTAATCTCCATACAGTTCAGTTGAGATGACATACATTTCTGACTTTAAGAGTCTCAGAGCAATAAATTTTCTTTGACGGAAGATTGAAAAGAATAGGAGAGAAAAAAGTTATCTATGTATAATTTATGACCAACTGCCTCCACTCTTCTTGTATATTTTGTAACAGTTGTGTGTATTGCTATCGTGTCTTTCATCACTATTTTTCTGGATTTACCCTAGTAAACCTTCATGTCATAAGTACAGCCAGTCTTTTCACAGAGTTAGCAGATATTTATACACAATATTCATACTTTTCTTGGGTATACTGCTTGATAATGTCTCTCCCTTTACATGTGGACGAAATCGCAAAGTCCTTGCCCACAAAGTCTCCCGAATGGCTTGGAGAAATGTTCTGCCGGGATATCTCAACGGACAGAGCACCTGACTGGCAATTGGGAGACCCGAGTTCGATTCCCAATCCCGTCAGACTTTTTTCAAGTCCATTCTTCCGTGGGATTTTTCCTGGGTGTGCACCATCTTGCGCAAAGTCACCCTTACCCGTTTTCCTGTATTACATTCCATTTGGACCACCAGCAAAGTTGTGCTCTCTATTTATTCTCTGGCCTTGATTAGAAGATTTCAGTCCCATAACACTTACTGAGGAGGTGGCCACTGTTGGCTTTTCCTCTTTGATATCCTCTTGCAGAGCTTTATGCTTAAGTGGTATTTTTAAATATTACCAGAAAAATTATAAATATTTTTGTAAAAAAATGAAGGAGTTGCTAAATATTGGAAGGAAAAGGAGAGCTTTCAAACAGAAACACTCCTTCTCCTCCTTGACTATGATGTGTCTGAATGAGTGAACTTTAGCAAAATGAAAAGAAGGATATTTGGAAGGAGATGAAAATAAAATATAAGAGGGGTGATTGGGGCAGGGCTTAGTCATAGGTTCAGTTTCTGTCATCTGTCTAGTTTACGAAGGAGATAGTGCAGATGAGTTCATCCAGTTTAAGAAGGGCCTGCTAGAATATATTTTTAGTTTTTGCTCCACCAAAATGAAACACCAGTTCCTCTGTATGAGTTATGGAGATGGATGCCTCTTTGTTGTCATACAGTTTGTTTTTTAAGACATGAAACACCAGTTCCTCTGTATGAGTTATGGAGATGGATGTCTCTTTGTTGTCATACAGTTTGTTTTTTAAGACATGAAACACCAGTTCCTCTGTATGAGTTATGGAGATGGATGCCTCTTTGTTGTCATACAGTTTGTTTTTTAAGACATGAAACACCAGTTCCTCTGTATGAGTTATGGAGATGGATGCCTCTTTGTTGTCATACAGTTTGTTTTTTAAGACAACTGTGAGGCAACAGCAATCTGAGTGGATGGAATATGTGTTGCACACAGGCTCATTCAAAAATCTGCTTGTACACTAGGGTGCCACATGGTATTTAAAGGTTAATGGAAATAGTTGGCAGATTGAAGATTGGATTGGTGTTGACATATTGTAAGTATGGAACAGGCCTAAATAGGAAAAAATAGATAATCCAAGTAAATCAAGATATCACATTGAGAATTTATTGTTAAATTATTATTGGTTGTGTGACATCCTTTAATTTTTTTATTAAGTGGTGAATATTTGACTGAGGAAAATGAGGTGTCTTCTACCTCTTTCTACTCTATACTTTGCAAATCCTTTTGAGGTTGTCAGGATTTTTAATATCTATAATAATTTAAACTCAAGAAAACGATTAAGTTTAGGTCATATAAATTCTTTAAATTTTACAATTGAAAATACTTATAAATTGTATTTAAATTCATGGACAAACAAAGTAGTTAATTATTCTTAGCAAATGTATTCCTGTTCTGAAAGAAACATTTATTTTTAATTTACGCCACTGTGGAGTAAAGCCTCAATAAAAGTAATTGTTTCTTTCATAATGGAATACTGCTACATTAAGTTCTGCGCCATTAAATGAATCTTGTCTTCTTCCCGATCTGTAGATAGAATATTTATTGTGGCTAACTCAAAATGATTAGCCTCGAACTTGTTGCTGTGATATAAGTTTATACCCTAATTCTCATATGTGCATTTTAATTGCAATTTCAGTTTTCAAGAGGAGTGTCACAGAAGATTTGCCAGATAATGCCAAATTTGCAGAATTTGCAGGTCGCAATGTAGTTGAATTTGACATCATCAACTTTGAGGAGCTCCTCTCATTTGAAGCTGGGCAGACAAAGAGAAGTGATGTAGTTGCTCCTGTTGTGGAGGGCGACAGCTCAACAAAAGCAGGACAAAGTCAGGATGAAGAAGTGGGGAAAAATAGGGGAGAATAGAATTTAAGTCAAACATCTCCCCTTATCACCCCTTTGTTCCCACATCTAATCCCAAATAATGTCAAACTGCATTCATTATTCACTTATTGCTAAATTGATTGTTACTTCTGTAACTTCTCTAAATGGATGTTAACCTGAGAAAAGATTGTGGTTCTTTCCTTTGTTGCGTGAACCTTCACCAAACCTTCCCCTATCTTCTCGCTGTGTTGAATTTCTGATGTGTGCATGGATGCGTGAACAGGTCCATTTTGGGAAATTTTGTGATGTTGGACAAATGAGACTGAAAATTTTGCTGAATATATTATCATTAGTGCAATGTGCTGTCAATTTAAGTGCTTTCCTGAGGTAGAAAAAGGAATTGCCTCGTATTTTGAGTTCTCCAGAGTATTAATTAATTCCATTTAAGTCTTCATTGCAATATGGAAAAGTAGTGATTTGCATGCCTAACTGGAATACTAGGAACCATGTTGGCTGCTGTATGTTTAATCGTTCCAAAGGGTCCTGTTGAAAAAGTGTAGTACAAGCCTTGGGAAGGTTACGTGGATTACTTTACAACTTTTATAATGTATTATAGAGGTCTAGTTTGTAGCATTGGATGGGAATTGTTGGAAGTTTATGAAAGTTTATTCAGTTCTTCTTGCAATCTTTTGTCTAAAAAAAAAGAATTGGAACGTAAATCACATTGAAACAATGTTGTTAAAAGCAATAAATGATTTTTTCTATTATTAATTATTTTTGTTAAGGTGCCAAATTAAGTTGATAGCAAATTGGTCTGCATTTTCAGCATGATTAATCCAAAAATTGTATGTAAATTGGATTTAATATGGTTAGATATGTTTAAAGTACTGTATAAGCAAACTACGTATAAATACTCATCTAAATATATATAAATATATGAATATAATGTCCATTCACTGTAAAGTTCTTATGTGAAATCATTATTCACAATATATTTATCAAAATTCAAAATGTATGCATTTTCGTCTTACCTTATACCCTCCTGTTGTAATTGATCAACTTAACTTAAATATGACCTGAATCAATCTAATACAATGCTGCTTCTTGATGTACTTGGTATTAATTGTTAGCTTTCCTTATTAAGTATTTCATTACCATGCATCAGCAGTCACCAACCAGTGGGTCTACTGATCACTTATAGTCTGGGTATTTCTTGCAATCTCATTTGTTATACCCTTTCATATTTTTAGAATCTACTTTGTTTCACCAACACGGTAAAAGAGTGAAATCAACCGCTTTACCACAATGATAGTGTATCCAATTTATTTATGTTAGAATTTTAAAAGAATCATAATATTAGTGATACGCCAGATTCAAATCTGTGAGTTTAGTGTTCTGCGAGGTCTGAATAGTTGGAGACTGCTGCCATGGATCATAATATTTGACAGAGAAAGTCCAAAAATTGATAATCCTTAGCAATTGATAATTCCTTCCTTCTTTCAATGGGGTCTTATCATTTAGATGTATTGTTCATTGTGAAAAATCTTTTTCTTCTTGGCTGAGTCAATTACCAAGGCATTGATTTTGTGACAGGACCCTTAGAGGAAGAAAAGGAAATCAATCTTATGCTGTATCACTATGGAGTCACTGCCAAAAGACCATAGTTTTGCTTCAAATCATCTGTGTAACATTGTATTCCAACACAGTAAAAAACTTTAATTAACTTTTAAGTAATGAATTAGTACAGTGAAAGTGGGGAATTCTTATTTTCTTTATTCATTCATTTCATTAATTTCCTACCAGAAGTGCAGAAAGATGTATCTTTCCATGAGATGCTAGCAAGTTTCATTTTAGATGTTTACCTCAAATGATGAACTACCCAAAAATAACAGCAGTGATTATATAGATAAAAATAAGTACACATTATTTACAGTGATCAAAACACATTTAAAATTGCCAGCGATCTTCAGATATGTCAATTTATTACACAAATTAAATTAGGAAGATATGAGTATTTTATTTCCTTCTATTCTACCTCTGGATTTTGTAAATTTCAGTTTCTAAAATTTAATTCATTTAGGTTTATGTGAAGGACTGTGACGCTTTTAAATTGCAGCTTCATTGAAATAGCACTTTTAATCATGGATGGAGATAGTTGTGAACAGTTAATGTCTGAAAGAGAAAATTATTATTAGAAGTAGCAGTTTTATGTACCTGGTAATAATACAACCTTTGATGTCTTTTTTAAATCTAAGACATTCGAACTTTTGATGCTTCATTTTCTACAACAGATTGTTCTAATTCACCCAATTTAAAAACTGGAAATTCAGTATGCATCACATAAGCAAGCTTTAAGTAATTCCTAGTTGCCATTGTATTCTTATTTCTCAAATGAAGGCTATCCAGGAAATACAATAGGGAATACTATCTTTAAGTCAATGATAATTTTGGTGATTTTAAGGAAAATTAAATTCAGCTAGAAGAATAACTTTTGATACTATATTTGATAGAAGGAGCATTGAGTCATGTAATTCATGTCTCTGGGCTTATCCAACTATTACTAACTAAAAGACCCACTTTTTCTCTGTGAAAACTAAATCTAAAATCAGCTTGCATCTTATGTGCTGAGAATTTTTTTTGATGTCCGGAATAGCCAAACAATGGTAATTGTAAAGAATGTTGCACTTGGATCACCGTGGAAGCCTTTTTAACAATGTTGCACTTTTGTTTCATTCTTCTGGAAATTTACACTCTTTTAAGAATCTTGTTCCTTTGTTTCATTTATTAGCAGCTTATGTTATTGTGTGTATAATTTTTGCTTTGTCCACCTGAAAAATCAGTGCATCTAATGGGTTGGGGAATACAGTAATTTACTGCAAGCTACTTAAATGCTCAGTAATGGGTGTCATATCAAACTTAAAACATTTTATTGAATACCTTACTTTTTTTTACATATTTATAATGAAGTCAAAATTAGCGGGTGAAAATGAGTGTTGTATTACATGTTTAATCACAAAGGAATGTATGGAAAATATTACTTCAAAAATTAAATCTGAATGAATTACCAAAAAAGATGTTTAATCCAGATCAATGAATGTGAGGAGTTGCATTGAAGCTACAAGGAATCCTTCTGATATACAACAACAGCATATAAGACCAACTGGAAAATAAGATGCACCCTCATTTCAGTAAGGTACACAAGAAATAGTTCTAACAGTTGGCTTAAAAGTACTGCACCCCAACAACTTAAGTTATAGTTACAACATTTCAGAAAAGCCTAATAGATCCTTACGTAACCCATGTGTTGAAGACGCGAGGTGAGTCTCAAGCCATTTTGGAAAAATGGCAATTTTATATGGAGTTAAATACTGTGTATACTTATGTTTAGTTTTACAAATTTGCTGTTCAAACGTGTAATTTCATCAAGAAATTATGTCTGCAAAGAACCTTACCAGTTCAAGGAACCTGAATGCACCTGGTCCATCCTTCCATACAAATCATTAAGGAATTATACTATAGTTCCCATGCTTTGTTTACCACCTAGAGCAGACCCTGACCAAATGAGTGGCAAGATTTCATATTGTTTTCTTATACTTAAAAATTTTAATGCTTTGGTTCAATCCAGTTGAGGGTGTGGTTGATATTCTTGGAGAACATAAGTGTGTAACTAGGGCTCTACATTTTATAAGGTGTGAGAATCTGTGTACCTTGTATTTATTTTGCAATGGTCTTCCAACTGGCTCCTTTGTCACAGAATTGTTACTTATAAGGAATTAAATACTATAACTTCAAATCCAAAATGTAAGTACTTCTGAGGAATGTTCAGAAATCATGATGTTTATGAAATAGCTGAAAATACCACACACACATTTAGGTCAAAGTTAAAATTTTAATGAAAGATTTTAAGTTGCCCAATATACAAGAGAGATATTTGTAGTCAGTAGAATAAAACATAAAACTGCTAAATAACAACAGTTATTTGTAATGGGTAGAAGAATAATGAACTTAAGAAATGGAATTTTTTGTAAAAATTTGAGAATCCATGTACACACCTATACATTCACACCAAGGTACTTATTAAATTCATTTTAATAAAAAAGGGTTTATGATTCTTCAGAATCCTGGAATACATGATTTTCATGAAACTCCAATAAATTCTCTTCCTTGTCAGATGACATAATAAATTATCTTAGAAACAGATCAAATAAAACAAAACAAGTCACTTTTCAGTAATTTCAAACTAAGGGCTCCCCATTGATAGCCTTCTGCCTCAGAGTGAATAGTTTTTTCACCCATTTATCCATTTTTACTTGAGAGTTGACCAACAACTAGGGAAAAGAAAGAAGATGATAAAATTAGTCTCTACAAAACATCCTTTAAAGGTTATTAAATCAAATAAAACACTCCATTAAGAAAAACATATCAAGAGGATACTATTTTATACCCCTTCAACATAAGGAAAATTCTCATTGTAAACTCAAGATTATGAACATAAATTTAAAATAAAATTTTAATTATTCCAAGAGACTTACATTTGGATGGAAAAGAGAATCTTTATCTGCAGCTGAATCATTTTTGCTAGCTAATGTTGCAGACACCACAGTAGATATTATCCCAGCAGCTTGCTCAGAGTAAGTCTCGGATCTACCATTTGAGACAAAGTTGTGCTGAACAAATCCAGGAGCATTTATTTCATCCAATGCTGCAGGATCATTATGATCCGAAACTACTATAACTACAGAAGAGAAAATGTTGACTTCTTACAGTCAAAATTCCGAGAGAGATGTATGTATATGTAATTAAAAATATTTATAAATATCTCACAGAGCCACCCTCAAATTCTCTTGGTATGATTTATAATTATATTAGAATATAACGCGATATTCAGGTCACATTTTTCTTGTAATCCTGAGTCTTGGCCAAATGTTCAATAATTTTAACAAATGATAAAAGAAGATTAGCAATTTTACAAATGTTAATGAATTATCTCTTTCCGCCAATTCTTATCTCGTATAGCTCTTTTGTTCAAGAGTATGCAAAGAAATGTTCATACCAAACGATGAAACCGAGTAAGACATCACATCAGTCGGCTTAGATCGTTAATAATAATGACCCTCAAATAATACTCTACTAGGAAATTTTCCAGAGTTCTAGTTAATGAACAAAAACAAGACCTTTATGGGTATAGATGCCAAACAGCATTACCGAAAGGATTAATCTAAGCAAATAAGTACCTCTATTTGTGCTCGGTTGCGAAGTTTTAGACTGGGCAGAATTACTATTTGTTGACTGAGGTGGGGGTAAGAGGACTCCTTGCTGTCGAAGTAATTGATCGGCTGACTGTGCAGCACGTATTGCGGCTTGCAGTTTGGCGCTCAATTGATCTTCGCTGCTGCGACCTGAAGCACCAGTATTTGGAGCTGCTTCCCTAGATGAGGAGGCGGATTTACTTCCCTTGCCTTCTGCTTTACTATGAGAGTCTTGCGATCCTGAGGACGGGGATCTAAACGGAAGATAAGAGAAAAATATTTTGAATACTTTTTCAGTAGAAGTTTCTGCATCCAATATACTTATTTTGATGATCCACAGATACTGGTATCAAGTATTCAAGCACATACCGTCTGTAGGAGCGTGGTCGCCTGCTACTAGGAGTGGGAGACCTTGACTTGGAATTTGATCTAGATCTTGACCAAGATCTAGATCTCAAACTGCTTCTAGATCTATCATCACCACTGCGATTACGCCTACTTCTGCAACAAGCATGTGTGAGTGTAAAAAATTACTGGAATTTCGAAAGATACTACGATTTCGTTGAGGGGCCATGAACTTGGAGTTGATGATTTCTGATAACAAGTCGCTAACATCACTTGCCTGCTTGATTTCCCTTTCCTATCGCGACTTCGGGATCGCCGACTTTTGCATTTTCTTTTTTTACGAGACCTTTTCCTAGCAGTTGAATGCCTACTGTCTGAACTGCTCGACTCTGATGAACTTCTAGACCTGTGGAAAGTTAAACGACAAGAATAGCGATCAAAAGTCACATAACTTCTTCCATCATCATTAACTAAAACTAAAGGATAACTGAAAGTTGGATTATTAAAATG
Source organism: Ladona fulva (assembly GCA_000376725.2). NCBI lineage: Eukaryota > Metazoa > Arthropoda > Insecta > Odonata > Libellulidae > Ladona > Ladona fulva. The sequence goes on from KZ308378.1 coordinate 295,766, forward strand.
GGAATATATAATGACATACCTGCCTTTCCCTCTACTTGAAGTTTTCTTTCTTCGGTGGCTGCTACTATCATCTCCAGAGGAGACTGAATCGCTAGAATATTTGCCCATCACAACATACGAGATATTCCTTACGCGAAGCTGTACTCATACGGAAACGATGCTGGGAAAATGAACTACATACAATTATTGAACATTTTAGAAACGATTTATGGCGATAAGCTTGATAATCATCAATATTCTAAGACATCAGAAACTGTCGTTGACGGACCCTAACTACACTGTAAACATTAAACCACACTTCGGCCAACTTAAAATCGCTGACATCGATTCCACTCGGTTTATATTTCTCCCACATCAGCGCTGTTTTCTCAATTTCTCTAAACTAGAATTTGTTAACATCCTTGTTAAACAATAATAAATCAGAAATAAGCCTTTTTAAATCAAACCATCAATTAATGTGTATTAATAAGGTATTATTAATGCGTAATTAGTATTTTAAATTAATTTTCTTAGCAGTATGTCCACACGAATTTATTTCATTAATTTCGAAGAAAAATCCAATAGCATTATCAAATAGATATATATAATCCTTATATTATCGTATATTTCATTGCTATCAATTTTAATAGCATAAAAATCGCGGAAAATATTGTAGATCATTTAGAAGTTTCATGTGGAAATATTTACTGTTGGTATTGGTAGGTCCGTGTTATATTAGTAAAGCATATTTGTTTCTGAAAATGTTAAAGTGGCGATCAGCAGAGTAAAATATTCCATTAAAACTATTCAACGGGAAACCTCTTAATTTATCGAATTTTGCGTTCATTAACAGTTGATATATGTTACATTTGCAGAATTGTTATAATGATTTTAACTTTTTCCCCTGAATAAGTGTTTCATGTCTGAACTATTTTGAGTTTGAGGCAGGTTGTTTCGACATCTGGGGATTTATATTATATTTATAATGGAAAGCATGTAATTATTTGATTTTCATCTTTCAGATTATTGTTAAAGTTGCCCAATAATTCTGTAATGTATGCGGAAACTTTTAAGTAGATCTCGAGCTCCGCGTTTACTTGGTCCATAGTTGTACTGGTGAGATTTGTTCTTATGTTTTGTAAAGACTGCTGAAGAAAATAGCCGAAAATGATGAAAAGTGGGATGCCTAAAAAAGAAGGGAAGATGAGAATCAGGGCTTTCCCGGTAAGTCTATTGTTATTAAAGATTACTTATCTGAATTTGTCAATATGATCCGTGCTTCAGTCTGGTTTGGGAATAGTGTGTAAGGAGATAATCATCCAGCCGCACATGTTAGTTCTTTTTCGGGAATATACTTATCAACTTTAGTTTTTCGAATCATTATTAATATCCTTTTTCGGAGCTGAAAAGATTAGTTGAGTTTCCCTTGTTGATTAAGACCTGAGCTAATTTTTATCATTATTATCGTATCACGTTTACTTGCTTATGATTTTTTGTTTAATTTGCTGCATTAAAATATAAGATACTCCATTCATCGAACATTTTGTTTCTATTATCTGCATGTAACTACTTATTAAACGTACTTGTCACTTAATCTCCATGTCCGTTGTATAGTTTCCAACACAAAAAATACTAACAGTTGATATAATGCAGAAAGTATCTTATTGTTGTGGTTGCGTTTTGTCACTTTTTAGCTTAATTGGGAAATGTGTCTACAATCTTTTGCTTTTGCTACAAAATTCGCATTGTCGTAAAGAATCTTAAGTAACACAATTTGTATCGAAATGAACGAATCTTTTCAAGTATGGGTGAACTGGAAGCCAAACTTCATGCTCTCTCTTCTCAGAAAACCTATAGAAACTTCGGTAATGAAAAAGAAAATACTGCAATCTGTATTAATCGGACATACGATGTTCGTTGTAGAGTTCCCAAGTATTTACTTGCGTTGTATTAGTTGTAAAAATTAAAACATCTCGAATCGTGCACATCTGATCAATCAAAATTTAGACAGCGTGACGTTGAAATTGCTTTATTATCTTTTGTTATCATTCTTTCATTTTTTGGTAGCGATGCCCCTTGGAATAGGAATAATGTATAACTTTAGTTATTTTTGCATGTTCATTGTCAACCGCTGTCAATAAACATCGTAAATTCATTTTACATTTCATATTAAAATCGTTACTTGCCCCAGTTCCTTCATAATTTTTGGTTTAAACAGTTAATTTGCATAGGTCATGAATGTACATGAAATTTCATTTTTCTTCATTGAACTATGAAATCTGCCATAATTTTAGTAATATCTTTTTCCTCAAAAGTATTGAATCAGAATCTACAGTTGTAAGTATTTATTTCTAAAACATAGTGTTTCTACTCTCTTAGATGACTATGGATGAAAAGTATGTGGAGAATATATGGGCCCTTCTCAAAAATGCTATTCAAGAGATACAAAAAAAGAATAATTCCGGCTTGAGCTTTGAAGAGCTTTATCGAAATGCTTATACAATGGTCCTTCACAAGCATGGGGAAAGGCTGTATACTGGTCTTAAGGAAGTTGTTACCCAACATTTGGAGACTAAGGTATGCTATGAGTGTAAGATAAATTATTTGGTGGTCTTAGGGTTATTTGGTGAATGGTAACTCTAATAGTGAAATCGTTGAAAAACGTATTTACTTTTAATTTCTTCTTGTTCAAACAAGACAACTGAAAAATTATACAACATGGTTGGTAGATTATTTTTAAACTGAGTTTTGACTCATCTAGTTGGTATATTTCTGAGGCCTTCTGTACAATGCCTTGTGTCCTAAGTCTGGATTGTATTTTTTTCCTTCCAAAAAAGTAACGGTTTGTTCTATAGCCTCTGTATTCCTTACTCTTGTGCTCTAGGTTAAAGTCCTTAAATCGTTTGCATAATCATTTTGAATGCTCATTAATGGAAATAATAAAAATATGAATTACAGATATAAATATTCGATTACTTCTGTGTGACCTTTAGTAATGATCCATTTATTGGTGTATGAGTTGTAAATCTTAATGTAAAATACAAAATCATAAGATTTTCTCGCCCATTTTTACCTTTGAAAGGGATAAATTGAACTTAGTTATGCGCAATAGTATTAACTATTGTCTGAACATGATTAAAATGTGTTTTCTTTTGTATGATAGCCAACTAATAGTGGTCTAATGTATGATTATCTATTTAATCTATAATTTATTCTATTTTTCCTGGGAAAGCTCATGTAAATTATGTCAATTTATTTCTCACACTCTTAAAAATCTTGATGCTGATGAATATTTACGTTCCTACGTGTTCTAACTTTCTGTACTTTCATGTTCATTAATACTCTCCAGCACCCTTTAAGTCCCCTAACATCCTTTGCCTTGTTTTCCATCTGCCTTATATTTACATTATTACAAAATTCTGTTTTTGCTTTTGCACTAATTAGTCGCTGTAATTAGCATTTTATTCAGTGTTCTTGTATTATGAAGTTCGTTCTTTTAAACATTATTAAAATTTTTTTTTGTGTTGTAATCTCTATGTAAATTTTCTCTAGGTTTTCAAAGGCATTGAAACCTTTTGTCATTAATAAGCCACCAAAATGCATCCAATTTAAAAACTTTAAGGAGCTATAGGCATTAAGTTTGAATTTTATTAGTTTCCATGAAGTATGATTTAAAATTTTTCTGTTCAAATTGGGGAGAATCTGAACTTTACTTTTGAAGCTCTCAATTTAAAATTGTCGTGTGATGGATGACTCATAACATTCATATTTGGCAGAATTCATTAAATAATACTTTCATTTAGATTTACCGTGTCCTGGTTTTATCTCAAATTGGGCAATACAGTCAACTCTCAATAATCCGGGGGTGGATTATCTGTTTTCTGGATTATCCATTGATATTTTCTGTTGTCTTTAAAAAAAACTTCATATCCAAAAAAGACAAAAATTTTTCATTCTATTACAAGGAGGACTTGTGTTAGACCTTTTTTATGGAGCACTTGGAATACGACTATGATGGTATTGTTGTTGCTAAAATGATCAGCGGTGATGTGAGGGAAACTCTTTTCGAGTTGATGAAGTAATCCAAACTATGTTCACAATTAACAATAAATTGTATATTTACGTAAATTATGGACATTATGAGAAATAAATTAATTTTAAAATTTAAATTAAATAATAAATAAAAAAAATTCAAATTCATCAATTTTACTATTGTAAAAAAATGTAACCTATGATGTCAAAGACGCACTACAAAACTCCAATTTTGGGAGATTTCAGATTTTTAAAATGTGTCCCTGAGCCAGGCAAATATGGTTCTTGCAATTAATAGCATCTAGCACTGCCAACTTCTTGAACTTAGTCCTTGTCCCAAATGTAATTGTTACTTGTCAGCGGTTAAAAATCTTCTTATTTTGGATGCAACAGATTACATTAACGGAAATATGGGAGAGGATATTGTAACAAAAATATAATACTCAATGTGCTACAGCCTTACCTAGTGGTAGGTGATAATTATTGGAATATAATTATTCACTTCCCAGCAAATTTACTGTTAATGATCTGAATTATAATTAATATACCTATAAATTACCTTTGTTTGTTTGGATTTCCTCCATTATTGTTGTAGATTGTTAGTAAAAAAGAGCTAAAAATTCATGCTGAAAATTACATTTTTTTCTAGCAGTTGTCATTTTTAGTAGACTGATTCAATCACTGTGTAGTTAAAAGGGAAATGTATAACTTTTTAGTCAGTTATTGTGACATCATCAATAGGTAAACATTAGCCTTGTGTGACCACATACGATTTACCTTTTGTCAGGTAATCATGCTCTAATCAGGATTCAAAACTGGGACCTCAGTGTTATTGAGCTAACACATCACTATTGCCACATTACCGTGGCCTGTAATTTAATAGTATTCTAGAATCATTTTAAAACCAGAGGGATTTATTATGGCAATCATTTTAGGGGAAATGTTCTTCTCTTAACCCTTCCACCTGCATTTCGTACTTCCGAATAACCACCACCTTTTCCTGGTGTAAATCTTTTCGTATGTAATTTCTTAAATAAATTCTGTGAAAATTTGTATAAAATGTAATTTTTATCCCTGCATATTCTTGTCATGGATTTCTGTGAAGTAAAGCCCTCTGAAATTTATTTCTAAATGATTTCCTGCTCAAGAAGTTTGTGAGGTATATTATTTCTATTCATTTCCATCTTTGATCTTATTTACTCACCATTATCATCACATTATTGATGACTACTATTCGACTCAATTTGCATGCACAATATTTCCTTATGTTTATACTCAGCACTCAAAAATAATATTCTTTTTTTGTACAAAATTGAAACCATTGGTACTTTTTTGATTTTGATTTGATTTTGATAACCTTGGTAAAAAATCCCTTTGGATATTCACTTGGTGCACAGGTTCCACTTTGTGAGGGTATGAATCAGCTCTGTACTAATTAAAAGTAGATATGGAAAAATAAAATAATCCCAGTCAGGAGAAAAGTAGCTGTGATATGAAGCTCTTTTTGGTTAAAATTTTCAGAAATTTTGTTTGTATTCTTACATCCTAATCATCCACAATGTGTGTCATCCACCTTGTATGTCATTCAAATGACTTGATAGATCTTTTTAGGCAGAAGAGTTTCAAAGCTTTGTTATAACACAATAAATTGTAATTTGGTGAATTTCTTTGAGAGAGTTCACAATCTTATGTGACTATTATATACCTATTGATAAATTTTCATATTATTTGGGATTTTAGTGTCACTGCAAATTACCTTCATTAAGGATTAATATTATTTACCTGTTGCAAAACTAATACTTCTATCATCATATTATTCTTATAGGTTAGAGAGGAGGTGCTCAAATCCCTTCATAACAATTTTCTTCAAACATTGAATACTGCATGGAATGACCATCAAACATCAATGGTCATGATTCGTGACATACTGATGTACATGGATCGAGTTTATGTCCAACAAAATGATGTAGATAATGTCTACAACCTTGGACTCATTATCTTCAGGGATCAGGTTAGTTCTAGATTACCGCAAGTGTACCATTTAGGTTTTCATTAATTTCTAGTTGCAATCAAGGTAGTATAAAGGAATAATCTCTATTCTATTTTCTGTGTCATCCTTTTAAATTAATTCTGTCTCACTATTCAGGAGTATTTGCCTTTAAGTGACAGTTCTGCTGTATTGGCTTCAATTCTCAATGTCTTAAGTGTGAAGATATTTTGTTCTTCTATGATATTTTTAGTGAGACAGTTTTTTAAATGTATGAAAAAATGTAAGCAAAAAAGCTGTGAATTATTAAATTTCTTTCACATCAGAATTGTCGATATGAATTCACAAAAAAGCTTGAATTAAAGAATCCAACTATTATTTAATCTTATAAGCTATCATCTGAATACAATCCTTGCTTTAATTTATCATAGCTTTTGTTGCATAACTGATTGTTGTACTCTGTGATTGAAATTTAATAGAATATCAGATCTCTGTTGGTTCATCATTCAAATTAATTGGATCTGTAGAGATTGAGTTGGTAAACTCTACAAATATTTTGTACAGAATTTGTTCTAATGCAACCACGTTAAACTAAATTATTAATAATTTATAGTTGTCTTCAATATCCAGTTAAGATTAAAACCTATTTTTTGTGCTTTTGTTCTCATAATTGTGAGTAAATTGTCATCTGGATTTTAATGCAAGCCATTTTCATTGTATCTATCTCTAATACTTTTTGTTATGGTGTGATGTTAGATCACCGTTGTTGATATTCACAAGAACTAACTTTATTTTGCCAGAATTATACATGCTAGAAATTGGAACTGAAACACCATATACCATTTACTTAGTGATATAGTTCAAGTAATTATCTTTGAATCAGCTACAAATTAATCTTATTTCAGTAAATTGTCAGTAAATTTTATTCCCAAGCGTCAGTGTTGATATACTATAATTTCATTAATTAATTTATGTTCAGTCGTTAATTCTGTATAAAACTGATTGTTAAATTCCAGGTGGTGCGTCATGGCTGCATCAGGGACCACTTGCGAGAAACATTATTGGATGTGGTGATGAGGGAGCGTAGAGGAGAGGTAGTTGATAGAATTGCTATTAAAAATGCCTGTCAGATGCTCATGGTGTTGGGCATAAACACAAGGCATGTGTATGAAATGGATTTTGAAAGGCCTTTTCTTCAACAGTCTGCCGAATTTTATCGGGTTTGTGTCACTTTTATTCATATTTCAACCATTTAACTACTAAGTGCAGTATTTGTACTACTTGCCTGTGAAGGCTGATGAAGCAGGCATATGTCTAAATCGATATCTATGGTTATAATGTTTAGGGTAATTTGACATTTATGCATGTTCTTCTTTGATTGCGATGTTTAGAACTTGTTTTTGGTAATGAAAATGGGGAAATTTAGTATTCATCGAGGCCAGTTATTCTAAGTTGGGATATCAGTTTTCTATTTATTCTTAATAATTAGTACTGTCTGTGGTTTTTTGTGAAAAAACTCTATGCATAAGTAAAAGCTGAGAATATATATTTGCAGCTCTTTACTTATGCATAGAGTTTAGCTTGTCCAAAATTGATTTATAAGTTTTGAAAAACATTCAGCCGTCTTATAGTCAATAGGGCACTGACTAAAAATTGAAGGTTCATTGCATTATTTTTTTCCATAGTGAAAGAGCCTTGGATCCCTTTAATTTTTGTTTTGGTTCCTAACCACTAATATGGAAGTATTCCTTGCACAAAAGTAGTTGGACAGTGGATGATATAATCAAAGTTGTTGAAAGCTGATATTTAATGCTATTACTTATGTTTTGAATTTTACACTACCAGATTTAAAGAGTACCATATTTGCATGAATCTAAGATGAACCTGATTTAACTAGGGGAGTACCACCTCTGTGGGAAATGAATTTGTGCGAGACTTTCAGGGTATGTTCCTTGCTCAAAAATAACAGATGTGTCCAACCGTTGACACAACTAGACATTTTTTAATGCAAAATTAGCAACTGAAAGTCGAAGTCAGGAAACCTTGCCATACACACGCTGTACCTTGAAGATTTAAACTTTCCAAGTTAGGAAATTTTTTCTACCATTTTTTCAAATAAATTATTTTTTCATCATTTAGCATTATCTCCCTACCCTCTAACAAGAACCTGATCTTTTAATCAGTTGTGAAGCATCATTAGAACAACATCATGGTGAATTTAGGGACTTTGTATGAACACTGTTCTTTTTTCCCCTTTAAAGGACAAAGTCATTTGTACATTCACTTGGTACTCGCACCCAATTTGATCAGTAATCAGTTTGAATGTAATCAGAATCAAGCTTCTCAATTAACATATTTGCCTGCTTCTGAATACTATTTGCTGCCTGCTGAATCTCTATAAATGTAGCAAAATCACTACTTGTGACATGGTGCTGTTTAATCCCATGTTTACTTTTAAACCGGACTTCCCAAGTGGGTGTTGCCACGAAGATGAAATCTTTGGAAAGGTATTGAAACACCTAATTTTGATGTAAAGAATTCAGCAATATTTCTATAAATACGATAATGCAATCAGGTAGATGACCATGTTGCATAGGATTCCAAAAAAGCAGATAACTGCTCATACAAAATTCTGAAATTCACCACAATGTTATTCCAACGATGCTTCACAACTGATTAAAAGATCAGCTAGTGTTTAGGATGTGGAACTAACTGCTATGTAATGGTACACATTACAATTTTAAACCAGCTCGTATACCACGCATTTATTTCCAGAAGAATTTTATATTGGCCTGGCGTCGAACCCAAAACAGTTTTAGATGATATCTTTGCTGTTTACATTACAGATTAATTACATTTTCCAATTACAGCTCGATTTTCAATCCTCTACCATACAGGGAAGTACTCAAAATAAATTTCCATGAATATGCACAATGCATTCTTATGGAAAAAATCGGGAATTTGGGGCCTTCTGGGATCAAATTTATGATGGCTAGGATGGATAACTCATTGTTCCTGGGGGTAGCAAAGTCAGTGACATTAGTAGTTTAGGCTGAGAAGTCATATCCAATATGTAGCAATATAGTGCTGAAGTTCTGTCCTGACATATTTTTGAATAAATGTTGAGGAAAAGGGTGAAGAATATTGAGAGGGTCGGGAGATAATACTGAATGGCAAAAAAATAATTTATTTAAAAAAATGGGAGAAAACATTTCCTAACTTGGAAAGTTTCGAGATCTTCGTGGTGATACGAGTGTATGGGGTGGTTGCCTAACTCCGATTTTCTGTTGTTAATTTTGCATTAAAAAAAGCTTAGTTGTATCAGCAGTTGGACTCATGCCTATTATTTTTGAGCAAGGAACATACTCTGAAAGTCTCGCATGAATCCGTTTCCTGCAGAGGTGGTACTCCCCTTGCAAGACAAAAAATCTAAGATTCTAATTCCCTTTTTTGAAACTCCGCAAGGGAAAATTTTTCAGAAATAATAATTATGGAAATAAATTGTAAAATACTTAAAAACTCAGTTTACCGAAATTTGAACTCTCTAATTACCTGAAAACAAAGACATTTCTCATTTCTTTATTTCATCATTTCATTTCTTCAATAACGTTTCTCAGAATCAAATCCATAAAACGATGGCATTGATGCCTTTTACAATCCAATTTGGTTCAATTGTAACCAGAGATACAAACATGTTGTGAGTTAATATAATGTTGATGAAACCTTAATTTGGACAGAATTTACCATGAATGAAGTACATATCTGCACTGGTAAACATAAATATTTAGGTTATGCAATCCAATTGATGCAGAGGGTTTAGCTTCTAATTGTTTGACAAACTCACTTTGGAAGTCCAGAAGGAAATAACATAATCTTAGATTTGTGCAAATACAATTGTTTTTCAATATCATATCAGTATTATAAATATCTTAAAACTTAATTATATAAAATAATAGAACCATTTTTCAAGATATTCCTAACTTCCTATTAATGAGTTTGAAATTAAGATAGAAAATGTCTCGTCTTTATCCTGTTGGCCTCTTAAATATGTTTCCCAAATGCATTCCATGCCCTAAAAAATGTATTTTTGCATGTATTTTAGAATACCTATCTCATCACAGAACAAGCCTCTTAAACATAGACTAAAATTCCTGTTGATGCGTTTTAAGAACTTAATTGATAAACTAATGTATTCAATTAAGCAAGTATTCTTACTGAAATTTGGATATCATTATTATTGTCAGCTTTGCAACTGATTGAATAAAAAATTCTTTTTTAAATAAATGCAGATGGAAAGTCAGAAGTTTTTAGGAGAAAATAGTGCGTCAGTGTACATGAAGCGAGTTGAAGCACGAATTAATGAAGAAGCTGAGAGAGCTAAGCACTATTTGGATGAGTCCACTGAACCTCACATTGTTGAGGTGGTTGAGGAAGAGCTCATTAAGAAGCACATGAAAACCATTGTAGAGGTAAGATTATAAATTCAATTCCCTGAATCAAGTGTTTGCTGCTAGCTGTGGTCTTCTTGAAACCATCTGTTATGCTTCTATTTCTGCCCAAGTTGAACCTCCTATCCTTTCTGTATGTTATTAAGTACTATTCAGTTTCCTGGGTTTTGAAATATTCTTTGATATATCTGTAAATTTATCCCTTTGTCCCTAAAAATGTATGTAATGGAACTATACTAATTTTAACTATTTTTTTTTATTTGGTAATATTTTGAGGAAAACTTCCCTCTTCTTAAAAGATGGTATAACACTGAAAGTATATGAGTAATATTATGTAGGCCTTTATTAAATGCCTTTGATCATGGAATCAGTGAGAATTAACCATTATAAAGAATTAAAAAAAGATAAGAGGTTATAAAAAAATTCATGTTATGAATTCATTCTGAGAACAGTAATATCTCAAGTCCCTCACGCCATGACGCCATTTCATTCTTATTGATATTGAATGAGGATTAGGAAAAAATTTATTTTAGTGTACAAAGAAGACCTCTCACCTATTCTATCAATGCTAAGGGTGCATGTATTAATCATTCGGGTATTATATCTGGAGGTGATATTTTCTTTCTCGTAAACAGATGGAAAACTCGGGTGTGGTTCATATGTTAAAAAGTCAAAAGACTGAGGATGTTGGCTGCATGTATAAGCTGTTTGGGAGGGTTACTGATGGACTGAAAACAATGGCTGAGTGTGTGAGTGCATATTTAAGGGAACAAGGCCGTGCATTAGTTCAAGAAGATGATCACTATCAGCAACAACAGGCAGCTTCATCCTCCGGCACTGGGTCCCAGCATTCTGCTACATCATCTGGTAGTCCAGGTGGAGGCACCAATGCTATAAACTTTGTTCAAGTAAGTATGATGTTAACACTTTATAAGGAACCCATGTGGTTACATTATAATTTGTGAAACTTTGGTATAACTAAGAGAAAATATACGATTTTTATAGATATTTGTCATTTTTGTCTTTTTTGAATGAACTCCACTTTGTTTCCTATGAAATCTGTGTTGCTATACCATTGTATCCTCTGTAACTCAAGGGTGACAAGCATTTGTTTTAGTAAATTGAATCATTATATATCATCATCAGCAATTTTTTATAAATGTCACAATTATGTAACATAATTGTAGCCCAGTCAGCTTTATTTCATTTTAATTAAGTCACTTACTGCTCAGAGTACCTTACTTTGCATAAAAGATCTGTCAAACAAATATTTGGTCCCTAAGGGGTTAAATCGCATATTATCTCCTTGAAAATTTCAGAAAAATGATGAGTGATATTGTGCAATATAAAGTGGAAATTGGATACACAGTGGCAGTGAAACTGAAAAAACCTCTGAAACCACACATAAGAAAAATTTATTTCCTTGTTCCTTTATCCAGAGAAAGATGTATTCAAGTAGAAATTTGCAAAGAAATCTACAAAAATGATACGTAAAAGAAACATCATTTGAGATTTTACAGTGTTATCAAAAATTTTATTGTCTATTAAAAATTTACATGGCAAAATCTGTTGATTTCCATTGTCTATGTGAATGATCTTGCCGTTCAATTATGTGTTTATTAACATCCAACCTCCTAAGGGTTCTGTATATCTCAAAAAAATTTTATAGCTTGTATTATTTGATGTTTCTAATTTATATTTAAATTCTTGTCTTCACTGGCATAGTTTTGTTTTTATGATAGAATTTTCCTGCTGTTCATTTCTGTAGCCCAATGTCTAATTATTCTTTCACACAAATTTTAAGAATCATACTCAAGAGAAATTAGGCAGAGTATAATGTTGTTATGATTATTTGCTGTTTATAATTTTGTTATTTATCAATGTATTCTTTATTTTTACAGAACTTATTAGATCTGAAGGATCGTTTCGATCATTTCTTACATAATTCTTTCAACAATGATAAAATTTTCAAACAAATGATTGCATCGGATTTTGAGCATTTTTTAAATCTGAATCCAAAGTCTCCAGAGTATCTCTCTCTTTTCATTGATGATAAGCTCAAGAAGGGTGTTAAGGGTGTAAGTATATATTTACCTCTTTTTCCTTTGAAAAGTAATTTCCTTGAGTTTCATGTGTATTTATCAGCCTCTGTTTTTGAAAGTGTTAGCTAACTTTATAATTAAAACAGCTTGTAGGTATGATGGATGTTTTTTGCCTGATTCCATTTTATTTACTCTTCGATAGATGACAGAGCAGGAAATTGAGTGTGTTCTTGACAAGACGATGGTGCTGTTCCGTTTTCTACAAGAAAAAGATGTATTTGAACGATATTATAAACAGCATTTGGCCAAGCGATTATTATTAAATAAATCCGTTTCAGATGATAGTGAGAAAAACATGATCTCCAAGCTCAAGGTAAGGGTTAAATTTTGCATATTTTGTACCATATAGAGTTTTTCTAGTTCTGAGGGATCACACAGCATAATTACTGCAAACCCTAATATTTTTCTTCTTTATTGTAATCTGTTATTTCTCTAATCATTTGCCTCCTACAGATTTATAATTTCATTATTGATCTCTCAGTTTACTTCTGTTTCTTATAATTTTTTCAAGTTTGTTTGCTATAACTGTATTCCATATTTATGATATAGATATTTAGTGATTAAGAAGCAATCAATTAAAATTGCATAGATAGTTTTTAAGACTGGTCCATTTACAACCAATTTTGGATCTGACAGACTTCTTGTGTGTCTATTTGGATGTAAATTGGATATTGATGGTTTTTTAGTGAATTTCAATAGAATTACTTCTATGTATACCAGATTTCTTCAAAATTGAGGTTGTTCAAATTTTTGCATTGAATGTAGTTGCAACCAACTGATGACACTGAACGTTCTAGTGTTACCCAGGGTAATGTTGACTACTTCATTGGTAGTAAGTTGACAACTACCTGTACTTGTCAAGCAATATATAACTATGGTATTGCTACTTTCAAGAAATCCCATTTAGACTGAATTATTTTCTCAAATCCTCCACATTTCATCGTGGAGGATTTGAGAAAATATTGCTCAGAACAATTCATAGAAAAACAGACATGAAAAAGTCTGACGGAACTGGGACTCAAACCAGGGTCTCCCAATTGCCGGTTCTGTCAAACAAAGCTCTGTTTCAACATTGATTGCTAAGGGCAAAAGTCATTTATACAAGCAATCAATTCATTCTTCTCTTCGGCGCTACAGCCCTATGTGAGCCTTGGCCTCCATGAGCAATCAATTCATAGAAGTGGATAATGCAGCCGGAAATAATTATCCCTCAATAGGTGACACATCTTACATGAAGAAGTATGACTCAAAATTAAAAAGATTGGAGTAAGAAAAAGTAATTGGGAAAGGAGTTTTTCCACCAGAAATTTTCAGTGCAACCTAAGGCAACCTGAAATTGATAATCACATTAGAAGTCTACAGACTCACCTCAGAAATTTTAACCAACCATTGTTTATCGTAAATGAAGCTTATACCATGCGTGTTGCTATGGTAAATTATGATAGCAATTGAGTCTGTGAAGTTGATATTTTCTTGAAATTTTGAATTATCATTATATAATACCCTCATCAGAATCTTTATAATCCAAATTATCTTTGAGAACTGGAAACTTGAGTTTAGAAAAGTAAGTGCAGCATCTCTAAAACTTAACACAACTTCAGTTGAAGAGGTATTTGTATTAGGTTGGAGGCATTCACCAACTTATCCAGTGGCTGTGATGTTTAGTCTAAATATAGTAGAAAAGCTGGGAAAACCAATGGTACCTCAAGAGTAAGTTGTATTCATTCCTCTGTACCTTCCTTCCCCATCCTCCTGCAGTATCGTGGATGCACTATAAGCTTCATTCCAAAGTACCTCCATCAGGAAAGAATGGTACCCTATTTAGACAACCCTGAAGTATCGCAAAAAATTTTAAGTAAAACAAAAAAGACATAACCTACTCAATGAAGAAATATTCATGCCTCTTTATCGTAATCTATAGTTAAGAAATATGAATATTAAATAGTACAGTAACCCTAAGTATTAGGACCATGGTGAGTAGCAAGCTGGGTACAACAAGAGGAAAGATGGGTTAGAATGAAACTTGAGTGATCTGTGATTTAATCAAGAAAGTACGATTAGAGAATTGGTTGGTCAATTAGTGATAAGAAGTGACAAATGTTGGTTATCCTATGTGATGCAGTCCATCTGTCCAGGCATCAACTAATGAGTCAGAAAACCCAAAGATAGATTGCGGAAGGGTTTGTTAATGGAAGGAATAATTTAAAGAAAAAATTCAAGCTTCATGTAATAAATACTTTCAATAATTTATTTAGAAGCTGCTTTAGATTACTGGTGCGAGAGGTCATGACTGCTCTTGAAAACTGCAGGCCTGGTAGCCATGTTTATGTTATTGCTCCATTATAAAAATTCTCAGTATTTTTGAATCTTTTGTAAGTACATGTGATGTAGTTGAGGGTGAAATTTTTGTTTTTTCTCGTATTAATTATCACTTTATTTTTGGAATCTGTAAAGTTTGTCTTACAAATCTCACTGCCTTTTCTAAACTATCCTGAATTCTTGCTTTCTCAAAATTTATGGAAATTCTCTTGATTTGCAGACCGAATGTGGATGTCAGTTCACGTCAAAATTAGAAGGAATGTTCAAGGATATGACAGTATCGAATACAATAATGGAAGAGTTCAAAGAGCATGTTATGACATCAGGAGTAAGTATTTTGTGTTGCTATCAGAAAAAAATCTGTATGGTAACATATTGTCAATAATTTGTTCACCTATTTTTCAGACAAATCTCCATGGTGTGGACCTTAGTGTCAGGGTTCTTACCACTGGCTTTTGGCCTACTCAGTCTGCAACCCCAAAATGTACCATACCATCCACTCCAAGGGATGCATTTGAAGCATTCCGAAGGTAATGTTTTCAGTACTGAATTTCTATCCAACTACATCATATCCTCATTTAGAGGAATTCAGTAAATGTTTTTTGAAATTTTCTATATGAGACGGATTGCTATCAATAACTTTGCCAATTCTTCAATGGAATTAGGTATTTTTTTCCAGTTCTAGAATTTAATTCCAATCATAAAATTAATTCCATATTTATTATGCTAAATATCTGCAATCAGGTTGTACAAATACACTGTCAACCTACCTAGCTCTAAGAAAGGTTTCAGCAATCAAAATATTTTTACTGTATTTTCAACTGGCTGATGAATGTTTTTATGGATGTTACTATAGATCAGTGGAAAAATAAAAAAAGACCAAATCATAGCTGATCTTTCTTGTTTATAAACAAAATATTGTGGTGGTTTTCTAGTTGCATACCTGTGAATTTTAGGCTATTTTGTTTATAGTAGACCTCATTTTGCAACAGAAATCATTGAAGGATGTGTTATCCTCATTCAGGGAGATATCTCTGAATTAAAGAAATTTCTATTCAAAGAAGTATTAAAATTTTTGTATGTTCTGTAACCTTCTTTAGATTTAAGCGTAATTCAGTCTGCAGCATAGGTAGATAAATGTAGTACAGATTTGGAAGGAAGTTAAATCTATGGGTGAATAAAATTTCTGCTTCATGAAATAGATATATAAGGTATCATTGTATTTACATATTTTTATTTAATTTATAGATTCTACTTGGCAAAGCACAGTGGTCGTCAACTGACCCTGCAACCCCAATTAGGCTCTGCTGACCTGAATGCTGTGTTCTATGGTCCACGAAGAGAGGAGGGTGATATGGGACCTGTCATAGGGTCAAGTGGTCTTCTCTCCCCTGGTCCAATCACTGCCAGTGCCACGTCTTCTACCTCAGTGGCTTCCTCGTCTTCGAGTTCCTCAAATTCTGTCTCTGCTTCATCTTCGGCCACACAGACTGGTCCTAGACCTAGTAACGGTGGTGGAGGGGGCAGTGGAAGTGGTGGAGGCGGAGGTCCAAGGAAACATATCATTCAAGTCTCCACCTTCCAGATGTGTGTTCTTATGCTTTTCAACAATAGGGAAAGGCTTACTTATGAGGTACATGGAAATGATATATTTTTCTTACTTTTATCATCTTTTAATTACTAAAATGTTTCTTAATTGACAGCATAGTCACCTTTTACTGATGACCTAAAAGTGTAGAAGGAAATGTCATAATTATAAATTGATAGCCTTTTAATGATCACTGACTTTCTGCAGCCAAGTATTATTAATGTACGATTGATAAGGCTATTTTTTTAAAGCTCATACTCATAAAAATACTGCTCAGCATAAGGAATGTTTAGTTCCAATAGCATTTACAGTTAAGAGTGTGGAAATTTCAACAAATATCCTTAATAGTTATTTATCCTATAGCTGGTGTTATTCTTTTATAATTTGCTTTGAAAAAGTATAAAAATGTAGTCTTATGATAAGATATAAATTAATTGATTTATAATCTTATTTAAGAAAGATAATAAAACCTTCATTCAGCTTTAATTTTTCAATACTGTAATTACTTATAATTTATTTCAACCAAAACTTAAAATGATTCAAGTCAAGAAATTGTAGTGAAACTCTAAAACTAGTCAAATTTGCAATGGAGACAAGCAAAGGTTTTTTGTGATATCGTACTTTTCTTTATATTTTTTCAGAGTATAAGAATCACTTGAGTGAAAATCACAAATATTCATTTATATATTATTAAGAACATAATGCTTCTATACCTGCTCAGTAAAGTTGTCATGTATTAAATCTTATTGCTTTCTGCTACTACTTTAGGAAATCCAAAGTGAAACTGACATACCGGAAAGAGACTTGATCCGAGCCTTGCAATCATTGGCTATGGGAAAAGCAACACAGCGGATCCTAGTCAAAAGTCCAAGAACCAAAGAGATAGAGCCTTCTCA
Organism: Ladona fulva; assembly: GCA_000376725.2. Classification (NCBI taxonomy): domain Eukaryota; kingdom Metazoa; phylum Arthropoda; class Insecta; order Odonata; family Libellulidae; genus Ladona; species Ladona fulva. Next base: position 313,117 of record KZ308378.1, read on the forward strand.
TGTGTTTGTTGTTAATGACTCTTTCTCATCGAAATTGCATCGTGTAAAGATTCAGACAGTTGCTGCGCGCGGAGAGTCAGAACCAGAAAGACGAGAAACAAGGTCGAAAGTTGATGAAGACCGGAAGCATGAGATCGAGGCTGCTATTGTGAGAATCATGAAAGCTAGAAAGAGGATGCCGGTAAGGAACCTTCAAATGAACCGTAGCAATGTAGATTTTACACTAAGGCCCAGTATTATGATGTATATGTGAAATGGACTTTGACTAATGCTCACATTAGTGGATAATATTGTAATGGCTGTTTAGAAGTAGAGAAGAAAATGGTCAATCTCCTATACTTATGATAGAATTTCATGGAGATTAACTATAATCTTCACATAAACTAACAAATTTTAATACTGGGCCATAAAGTTCATCTTAAGTATACATTGTAATATTTGGCCTAAAGGAATTCTCTGCTGCTAAATGGTGGATATCTCTTATTATTCCTTTTACATGTGGTATGAATTTTATTCATCTTTTTAGTTTTCCAATGCTTTGAATGAATCCTGTAAGAGTGGTATCAGATCTCTCAGTTATGTAAAAGTAGTTAAGATATAATTTTTGTTAGACATTGAGACTTCTTTAGATCAAACATACCTGTGTTTTCTTTATAGCTTCGATATGTTTACCTAGAATTCTTTTTGAAGTTAGCAGATTGGTCTATTTGACTAACTTCTGTAAATGAATCTCCCAAGTTTATTTGTATTCATTTGAAGTGGTGTAAAATAATTGCAAGTTATGAGGGATATTTCGGAGCTATGTAATCTGTGTTGGAATATGTAGGGGAGAGATATTTTTTGTGCCCAAAGAGTTAACTCGTAAATATGTTTTTCTTAAATTTGAATACGTTTATAACTTAACTTTATTTTGGATAAGATGTAGATGTAATTTTTATAAAGATGTAGCCCAGCATTACTCTAGCAATTATCAGCAGTTTAAGTCACACTTTATTTAACATTACTTAATGGGATATTGTATATTGAGCTATCTTTTTGTGTTTTAACAAATTTGATTCAGTCTCATGAGAAAAATACAAAAGTATTGAGGTGCAAAATGTTTTATCTTCTATCTAGCTACTGGTTAGTTTTAATATGGAGGTATCTTTTGCTAGATACATGAGTGGCTGAAATGTTATTTTTTACCATTATTTCCAGAGTATTGATTTCTCTTCATATCATTCAATTTGACCTTTCTGTAATCCTAGGCAGTATCTTGACTGAAAACCAGATCAGTAACCCCTGATAACAAATCAACACTTAGTAATATTTAATAAACACTCATCTGTTTTTTCTGGTAGTCATTCATTAGCAGTAGATAATTTAACTTCCTTCTACTGCTTAAAATTTACAGTACTACCATTGAGTTACTTCTACTTTTTGATTAAATAGACAATAATTAAATTCTGAAAAGTATATAATAATAGTTGTTGTTTTATGTTATTTTTATATAATTATGCTCTCATGATTCTGTTTTACCTCAAAGGACAGAAATTTACCCAAAATATTTGAATTTTATAATATTAATATTTTTGATGTTTAATATTTTTTTGTGGAAATTTTTAAATGATAACATACTCGTGGCAGAGGTGACTGAGCAGCTTAAAAGTAGGTTTCTTCCATCTCCCGTGATAATAAAGAAAAGAATTGAAGGGCTTATAGAAAGAGAATATCTTGCCCGCACACCAGAAGACAGGTTTGTATTGTTAAAATGTCTTAAATTGCTTAAATGATATACATTCATTATTAACCGCATGGTTCTTTTTTTTACAGGAAAGTGTATACTTATGTTGCTTGAAAAGCTAAGAGACTGAGTGGATCAGGTACAAAACTCTACTATATTTATGAATTATGGGATAAAAGGTGGCCTTCCTTCCTTCTGTGTTTAATCCTGTAAAATCTTCAATTTACAGTGCAAATATTAATACTCAAAAAGATGCCTGCGGATATTTTCCCTGGAAACGAGGGCCTCATGTCCTCGCATCTATCAGTGCAGTGTTGCAGGATCTACTCCTTTCAACCAAGCCTTTTTAATTTCAGTTTCCCAACTCCACTTGATTTACCGTGAGTGTATTATTAATGGAGCATGTGATGAGTGCGTGACAGTGAGTGAGAACTATTCTATGCTACAGAGTTGCTTACCAGACTCAATTCGTGCGGCTGTCCATCATCCCTCAATTTAACATATTTAATACATACCTAAAATGGGAAGCTTGTGACAGAAAATCCTATTAGATCATGATTAAATTGAAGGAATGTAGAAAATTTTTGTTAAATTATTCCATCATGGATGCTGTTTTTAATAGTGTCTATGTGGTCATAACATATTATGTTTTCCCTATATCTCTTGACTATTTTTTTTTCTTGTGGCAAGATTAAATAAAAGTGAATGTATGTGTTTCAATTAAAAACAAAACAATGAAAACGAAATAAACATGACCTTGTACAGTAAATATTTCTTTTTTTTTACTTTCCAAAGGTGGAGTATATCTGGAATGGTTTTTGGGGAATTTTTTTATATTTCAAATATTTTATCATTACCTTTTTTCTGTGGGAACTATATGAAGTCAGAGGCCCTGTAATCAATATTTTTAGGGATTTTCTCGGAGAGTTATAAGAAAGTATGTCAGACCCACATTTCTACTGCAGTAACTCAATGGAGCAGTAACCCAGCTCTTGGCAGATCTGAACTTGAGTTCCCACTGCATCAGCCTTTTACTTCTCTTGCATTAACCATGATTTACCATGAAATATTCAGAAGATAAATTTAGGAAGTATTTGAAATTGTGACAATCATGAGCAATTAATCTGTTTCATTGAGTAAAGAATACAATTGTTTCATTTCAGGAGAAATGAGATATTCGTAGCTTGATGTATTTGCCTTGCAAATTCAATGTTAAATTGACGATAACCATGTTATTTTTTTGTGATGCTTGGTTTTTGCAAATATCTTGTATAATCTTGGCAGGAAAAACTTTATCAGCTTAAAGCTGTATTCTCATCTAAATTCAGCAATCGAAATATTACCTCTATGATTTCCTAACATTGTTAGAAATCAAAGATTTAACCAAATAAATGAAAAATCAACTTCAATGTAACAATTTATATAGCACACAAAATTTGCTTGAGTGAGGGATTGTTTCCGAACACGAGCTCGTGGGACTCCAGACCAAACCTTTACCAAAACTGTTCTCTTTATCCCATGGTTTTCATACGGTCTCCCGTGTTGCGAATTTTCCGCCGAGAATTTCACCTGATTCTTCCGCTAGATGTCAATAAAAGAGAAAAAATTGCGAACCTTAATTCACCTCGAAGTCTCGAGGTGAAGTGTTCGAAAAACATTAATTCTGGACTTGTATTAAGTTAATTTTAGTGACAAGGGATATATCCACGAGAACCTTAACCGGATTAAATAGCATCTTGAAAGATGGCAAGCCATCTAATGGTGACTAATCACGCCATCAAGAGCTTAATATGTAGAAATTTGCGGAATTTCAGTGTTGGGAACGTTCGGTCTTGTAATGCAGCCCATACCATAAGAGTACGAAAGCAAATTGAGGATAAAAGGAAAGATGCATTGCTTGGCGGCGGCCAGGCAAGAATAAATGCTCAGCATAAGAAGGTATGCCAGTATGTGAGCCTGGTATTTACCTCGTATTTCACACATTCCCCCAATTTGAATGTTTCAGCGAAATCGTTCGCTCTATCTTTTACGACTTTGTTTCTGTTTAATAAGTAATATGACGCATCAACTGCTGGTTTTTCTAAGGGCAAATTAACAGCTCGGGAAAGAATAGAATTGCTTTGTGACCCAGGAAGCTTCGTTGAATATGATATGTTTGTGGAACATACCTGCACGGATTTCGGAATGGATAAATTGAAAGTAAGCAAGTCATGGAACCACTTACCCACTCATATTTCTCTTGTCTTACCACGGATGTATGTAGTTTCCAGGTGATTCTGTCGTTACTGGTCATGGACTGATAAGCGGGCGCCTGGCATACATTTTCAGTCAAGATTTTACTGTATTTGGCGGTAGTCTTTCGAGTATACATGCGAAAAAAATTTGCAAGGTTAGTAATTTGGCAAGTGTAGTTTTTCATTTACACTGATTTGACAGCTGTCATCGATTTCGCATGGGAATACGTTGAAATAAACTGTAATTTCAAAGCAAATTAAAAATTATCTTATCCACTATATTTTAAGGTAATGGATCAAGCTATGCTAGTTGGGGCCCCAGTGATCGGATTAAACGACTCTGGAGGAGCAAGAATTCAGGAAGGAGTGGAATCTCTGGCTGGGTACGCTGACATCTTTCAAAGAAACGTTTTGGCATCTGGTGTCATTCCTCAGGCAAGTGCATTTGAATAGATCCTAATTTAATCATCCTTTGTGCATATTTTGCTGTGAATTTTAGTTGTGTTTTTTGAAAACTTAAAGACCGAATAACATAAGAATGAGGATATATTCGATTTGGCGTTGTGATGATTTTCTTTGTATTGTATTCTTTTGATGGATAGAAATTCTTAACACGTTTTACATGAAATACTAAATTTATCATAAAATATTTCTAATGGAAACATTTTGTGCAGCTTATCCATCTGAATTTGAATATTCGATGCTTAATCTTTGCGGGTGATTTCTGAATGGCTAAAGTTGCCCATTCGATGCTGAAACTTATCATATTATCTATTCCACTAATGATTTGTGAACATAATACAACTGAATCTTTGTGGCAAAACAATAATGAAAGAATATTCAATGTGAAAAGTTTTAGGATTATAAGGAATTTCTTTAAATGATGTGTGCACCACTTTTATTGATTGGAGCATTGCTTCTATATTGTATGCTGATATATTTCCATGAAACAAGCTTCCCAAATGGAAAATTTTCCAATTACCTAATACTATATCTGGAGTCGGCAACCTTTGGCTCTTTCAAATTATTTTAACCTTTAATGTTTGTTCATGGGTTTCCCTCCTCTGTAATTCACAGATAGATGAAAACAATGTGAACCCATGTTTTTTTTTCTCCACAATTTCCTTTTTGTAATTATTTACCTTCAATACATGTATTACACAAAAGAGCATAATTTATAGTTCAACGGGAAGTTAAGACAGGATCTCATAAAACACTGTTATTGTTTTTATATGTAATTTTCACTAAAATTTTCTGCAGCTCTTTATATGTTGCTCCCATTACACATTTAAGAAAAGTGACCTGGAGTCAATAAGTCTGCTGACCCATGTACTAAATCAAGTAGTATTCAGAGTTCTTATTCATATCTTATTTAGTATCTTTTTATTAAATTCTATAACATCTTTCACTACTTATTGATATTGACAGCTTAGTTGTACAAGGATAAGAGAAGGGTGTTTAACTTTGCTTGAGCATATGCCTTAAAGCCAAGAATAGAAGTAAAAGTAATTTTAAGAGTGCTTTGACAACAAAGGTCATTTTGCCTCCAGAGTGCCTCCACTGGAAATTGAACCTGGGACTGCTTTCATTGAAGTCGAACACGTTACCCACAAGGCTATCTGGAGACCCAACCAAGAATAAGCAGAAGTGAAAAATCAAAATTACTGGAACTCAAACTCTAGTCTTCTGCTATCTGGGTAGATATTCTAACCACTAACTTACCATGCTGTTTTCTTCCACCCTTTAGCAAGATGCTTTAAGAGCAGGGAAAGTGGCACCCCATATAGTGGCACCAACTAATGCCAGAGGTCTTCATGGAGGCAGCTGTCTCACAAAGCTGTTTTGAGGTATTCCCTCCAACATACAAGAATGAAGGAGAGTTGTGTAACTTTTCACAATAAAGGATGCAACTTAAAAATCCAAGAATGAACAAGAAGAAAAAACAGGGGCATGACACAAAGCATCCTATTAACAGAATGGGAGGGATGCGTTAGTGATTAGAATGCCTGCCCAGAAAGTGAGAAACTGAGTTTGAGTCTCACTCATGATGCCGTTTATCAATTTTGTTTATCCTGTGATTGACAATACTTTTGAAGAAAATAGGATTGCATATTTGTTTAGCTTAGGTTGATTTCCTTTGCAGTTATCAAAAGATACTAGCCACACTAACATTCACAGCTTAATGTTACTATCAAAGTTAATTGATCAATCAATGTTTTTATGTATGTCTTTCATCAACAGATTTCCCTGATTATGGGTCCGTGTGCTGGGGGTGCAGTATATTCCCCTGCAATGACCGATTTTACTTTCATGGTTAAAGACACATCTTATCTATTCATCACTGGCCCAGATGTTGTTAAGGTAAGCATAGATAAGAAAATGGACAAATATCCTGCTAGTAAATATGTTCCTCTCAATCAATTTAAGAACTCAAATGTGCCCTTTTCTATTTTCTTAGCAATTTTTAGTCTTAGATGTTAAATATTGCATTTCTTCTTTAAATTTTGTTAGGAATAAGACAAATACATCTTCAAGTTTTGCTATCATGCTTCAAGATTTGCTACTGTTACCTCCATCCATTCCGGAGTGTAATAGTTAGGGATGTAATTTTTGTATTTGTTACAACATGACATGAAAGAAGGTCAAAGCTAAGAAGGCTACGAAGAAAAGTGGTTTAACCTTGGAGTGCCTTTTCAAGCTCTAAAATATGTTTTGATCTTTTAAGCTCATGAAGATGTTAGTTTAGAAACTCATGTAGATGTTGAGTCTTTGGCACATGGCCCATACTTGTTAGTCCTAAAGCCTTGTAATATCATCAAATCCACCTCATCTTTCTATATAGTGGATGCTAATGAGCCAAAACCTTTGAGATCAAGTCAAATCTCATCACCTTTAATGACAGATTTCAGGTATGTATTGGCATACCTCTCCACCTATTGGTTCAGGAGATCACATTGTCCACTCTACCATCTTCTGTTAAGGCTTCAGTTATTGTGAGACCCTTTTGACACATTACTGATGTGCAAGAAATTGTACAGATGGTGAATCCAATTCCATGGGAAATCTGTAGCTTGTATACCAGTTTGTTCACTGTTATTTGTGGATCTCCCCTAACTATTGCTGGTGCTGATGACAGGTGCGGTTAATCATGGTTTTGCTTAATTGTGGTAATATATCAAAACTCAGTCCTACTTATTTATATCCCATAAACATGTTCCCATTTTCCCCTTGCGTTAGGGCATCTCTCATTGTTTGCAGTTTTACGCTTTGCTAATACTATATTACTTTGAAATTCCATTTGTGGTAAATTTGAAATTTAAAAAAGTTTCATGAAATCAGCTTGAAAAGTATTTGCATTAGTCTCTTACTTGCAAATTTTTGTCCCATAGAAAGACAAAAAAATTTAATTTCATTCTGCAACTATTGAAATGGCTCCTTTTTTCTATACAAAGTTGGTGTTAGCATTTGCTGATGCACGATGTGGCGTTTTCAGAAGCATATTGTTCTAGAGTATTAAGGGTTTATTGTGTTGGAGTATTACATCTCAAAACTTCATTTTATGACTTGAAAGAAAAAATGTGAAGCTGATATTTCATTGCATGGTATGCTTTTCAATTAGGCTGTAACCAAAGAGGAAGTGACACAGGAAGAACTTGGTGGTGCAAGAATGCATTCTTCTGTCTCAGGGGTGGCTCATGGTGCATTTGAAGATGATGTCTCTGCTCTTATGGAACTGAGGCATCTTTTCAATTATCTACCTCTCTCCAATAGAGACCCAACTCCTATCAGGAAATGTTGGGATCGATGGTAAGAGGAAGTTAACCCTTTCACTGTACTAACGTATTTCAAGAATAGCTCCCTAAATTTGTCAAAAATCTGCAGAAAATATAAATGGATTATGTGAATGTGATAGTCTTTAAGTTCAGGAATCGAAAAGTAGGGGAACACCATAATCTCTTTTTTGAGGCCGAGAGAAAAATCCTAGTGTCTCAGTCAGTGGAATTAAGGTTTGTTTGGATATATCTCAATGAGTTAAATAACTCAATCTGAAAGAATTATATTAGTAAGAATAATGTGGTCGTCTCAGCAGCGAAGTGGTTATGGCTCTTTCTTGTATAGTGGAGGGTCCGAGTTTGATTCCTGGTCATAGCATCCTTTTGAAGTGAGTACCTGCTGTAATAGGGGGTGGGATCACAGTGTTGGACAAAATCAATTCACTCACTCCATTAAGCCAGCTAATAGCAAGCTTTACCTGCCAATCTCCCATGGCTGAATGGTAATGCTGGGAGCCATGATTACTAGTTTTATTAATAATGATATGAATACTGTAGCAGTTTGTGGCTCTCGTAAAGATTTTTCTGAGATATGGTTTCATTTTATATTTACTTTGTTTCCCAATTTTTATTGAGGTTTGACCATAACCAGGAACAAAGTGGTTTAAAAATTTCCTGAGAATTTAGTTCAGTAATCAGTAATGAAATAATTTTGGCCACTTTTACTAACTTCAAGAGCACCTGAGCTTGAACCCAATATTGTGGTCAAGAATAGTAAATATATTACAATAAGTAAAATATTTGGGAAAATTCAGATTATCAGAACAATTATGTCTTAAGTTGTCATCCTCATTGTGTAAATTTTAATGACTTTTTTTTGTTTCTTTGTATTGAACCAGCCAATATTTTTGATTTGGTATCACCAAGAGTTCCTTCTGTTTGTTACTTTACAATAAATTATACTGAAATTGCTGGAACTCTTGCTAAATTCACCACTACCATCCTTCCATTAAAGTGGTTTCAGGGAAACAAAAATTTGAATAAAACAATCTCTATAGCTCTTTTTGTATGTGTAAATCTTTTTATAGGGATCGCATGGTACCATCACTGGACACCATTGTCCCTGCAGATAGCTCTGAGCCATATGATATGACAGAGGTGGTGAGATGTTTGGTAGATGAGAGGGATTTTTTTGAAATAATGCCACAATATGCTCGTAATATTGTGGTTGGATTTGGCAGGATGAATGGGAGAACTGTTGGAATAGTAGGAAATCAACCAAAAGTTGCTGCTGGTATGTCATCTATTAAATCTTACCAACTTTGCTGGTCATTCAGAATTTTAGGTTTAAGACATCTTAAACTTATTAATATTCATGTCTTATGAAAAGTAGGCTTTTAATTACGCACTAAATCTCTTTAGAATGTGTTGGATAGAGTGAAGTCTTTCCAGAGAAATTCTAATACAAAGACTAACAGGATTTAGAATGTTCCACTTTTGATTTTACAAATAAAATTTTCTCTCATATATGCTTTTTTCCTAAGCATTCTCACATTACTTTTTTTATTTCAATTGTAAGCCTTTGTGGTATCCAAGAAACTATTTGTTTGTTTCCCACTTTCCATGGTCATTGGAATGGCATTAAGCTTTTGTTATACCATGGGATTGAACATTCTTTACTTTCTGGATTACCTACAAGCATTTTACTGGAAAGTAATTTTACAAAATTGCATGCATAATTATCTTTCATGGCTAATTAAATCAGGTATTCAGGAATATTTGCTTAACATAATTTAAGGTCTGCCTTAGTTAATAATAATAATAACTTCTCTAATGGAATCAGGTTAAACCCAAATACATCCATTTTAATAGTTATTACTATTCACAAACACACACAACCATTCCCTAATCGAAAAAATCTGACTAGCCGGTATTCGAACCCGGGACCTTAGTCTTGGAATGCTAGCACGCCAACCACTTCGCCACCGTGGCCAGTAAAAAGTTAAAATATGTTAATAACGATAATTTTAATTATGATATTTTAATTATCATTGTTGATATCATTTTTTCTCTTTCTGATAAATTACATTTCTGGAAAAATCTATTGATATGAAAAAAATATCTTTAAGTGATTACTTAAGATCAACGAGTAATAACTATGGAAGACAGTTGTTTACCTTATCATGTACAAGGCCCAGTATATACCTACTAACAAAGCCAAGTTAGATTTTACTGATTTTCCTAAGTTGATATAATTTAAATTTGCTATCCATAACTTCAATAATTTACCAGGTAGCTCTTCACTTGGTTTTTTTAACTAGTATATAGAAATTGTTGTGGACATAACTAATCCATTATTATCCATTTTTCTCTAAGGTTGTCTGGATATAAACTCCTCAGTAAAAGGAGCTCGATTCGTACGCTTCTGTGATGCATTTGGTATTCCATTAGTGACTCTAGTGGATGTTCCAGGATTTCTTCCTGGTACAGCCCAGGAATATGGAGGAATTATTCGTCATGGTGCCAAGTTACTCTATGCATTTGCAGAAGCTACTGTTCCCAAAGTCACTGTTATTACACGCAAGGTGAGTCTATTTTCTAGATTTTTAAATAATTTATTTGAGCAATTATTGATTAGTTGGTGCAGTTTACTGAAGTCTTTGTTGTCGATCAATGGTAATAATAAGAATTTTATTTCATCCCTGAACATGTACAAATAATGCTAGTAGCTGTGGCAAGAATGGATTTTTTTAAGAATTTTAAATTATAGTTCAGCCCCAGTTGTCATGCATGTCAATTCCAAACATAGGTACTAATCAAGAATTCTTCTTTTGTTCTTAAGCTTGGAATATTTGATGAAAATGTTTACCTGAATCAGTATTTACTGTAAATGGTTTAGGAATGGATAACTTGAAAAATGTCTTCAAATATCTTAAATACAAACAGTGTCAACTCATAGAAGTCATTGATATTTATTATAAATTATTACAAAATAATATTAAATACTCTATATACCTCTATGTTGGTCAACCTATTTATTAAATAAAGCCCCCAAATTTTTACTTAATTTTGTTTTTCTTTTACCTTGTGGATGAGTCAGCTCAAGATATTCTGTAATTATCTAATACCATAATGGTATTTCTGGTGGACTGGCATAGATCCTGATCTTGCTAGTTTAGTTAAAAATTTCAAACAACAAAATTAGTAAGATTTAACATTTTAATATCGTATAGTTTCAGAAACAATCTCAAAGTGACCCTATCAGACTGATTGTAGTGAATTGTCCTTTACTCAATGGTGAACTACATACCATTTTTGACAGCATATAAGATGCTCCTTGTTTTCCAAAATAATGGGTCAAAAAATGACTCCAAGATCTTCTGTTTGAAGTTTTGGCATTTCATTACTAATTTGCTCATTTATCTGATTGGAGGAGGTAGGATTGCGATATCAAATGACCTTCATTGTTTGGAGTGTGTGATCATAACGATCATAATGTGAAAACTGAAACTTATAAATTTAACAGAACTATAAATTAAGTTTTAACAATGCAAGGGAAAACGGGTAAGGGTGACTTTGCGCAAGATGGTGCGCACCCAGGAAAAATCCCAAGGAAGAATGGACTTGAAAAAAGTCTGACGGGACCGGGAATCGAACCCGGGTCTCCCAATTGCCGGTCGGGTGCTCTGTCCGTTGAGCTATCCCGGCAGAACATTTCTCCAAGCCATTCGAGATACTTTGTGGGCAAGGACGTTGCGAGTTCATCCGCATGGCGGCATCGTTCACAGTCACGGCTTCATTGAAGCACCGGCCACACAAAGTGATGGAAAGGAAAACCCCCTTCATGTTGGAAACAAAGGAAAACGGGTAAGGGTGATTCCCGGTCCCATCAGACTTTTTTCAAGTCCATTCTTCCTTGGGATTTAACAATGCTATTATAACTTCTTCCTAGAATTTGCCCTACTGAACTGCAGGTGCATCTTTTGTGCCGGTGCATCTTTTATGCAAACAAGTATGGTATACAGTATTACTTATGTTATAAATTCAATTTTCAATGTGAAATCTATCGTTTTTCTAGATTTGTAAGTTATTTTCACTGTGTGAACTTGGTAATGTTCCAAACTACTGTATATTTTCAGGGTTATGGTGGTGCTTATGATGTTATGTCCTCAAAGCATCTAAGGGGTGACGTCAATTATGCATGGCCAACTGCAGAGGTGGCTGTGATGGGAGCCAAGGGTGCTGTCTCTATTCTGTTTAAAAGTCGCCCTGAGGAGCAAGCTCGGTATGAAGCTGAGTATGTTGAAAAATTTGGAAACCCTTTCCCTGCAGCTATTAGAGGTGAGTTTAGCTTATTTCAGTGGACTGAATTTATTTTTCAATGATTCCTATTTTTCTTTGAATTACAATTTTATGCTGTTTGTACCTTATAAAGAATAAGTGTCCTTTAAAAGGATTTTTCAGCTCTGCAGACCATTTTACCCTGCCAGTTGCTTTATTTACTCGTAGTTCCTAATGCAACACACCAACATCACATCTGTAATAATTTAACTAAGGTCTTCCACTGCTTTATGGTGTTCCTTCCAGTAATATTATCAGAAGAATAGCATGCCCTTGTTTGTGCCTGATTAGATTTACTTCTTTTCATTAACGTTTTCCAGAGATTTCTCTTTTCATTTGACTTCCTAAGGACCACTTCATCAGTTACGTGATGCATCCATTCTTTTTTCATAATGTTTCTATAGCATTACATCTTGAGTGTCTCTAACCCTCTGTTTTCTTCAACAACAACACTTCTATAAAGGCTCTTAGAAATCGTTTCTACTTATTCAATTTTGCATTATTTGCTCTTGGAGATATTTTTCCTGTCGGGATGCCGTCTTTGGGATGGGCTCTTAGTCTTACTATTTATTTCTTGCCCTCTTCATTGCTGCAAGCTTGCTTCTTAAGTAGAATGTTAATTTGTCAAGTGTGTCCATTCCTTGTTTTCTTGTGAATCTTCTTCCATATTTTTGCAGTAGCCTATCATTTTGGTTTTATTTTCATTTATTTTCAAGTTGTACTTACTTATGCTCCTTTCAGTAGAGGACAAGAATTCTTTTTACTTCTTTCCTTTCAACTGATATATTTTTGTTATCTGCAAACTGCAGCATGATGATTGTTGCAAACACACTTTTTTCTTTTCCTTGACTTCACTTATTGTCTTTTCTATGTATACATTGAAGGTCAGTGATAAGCATCATCACCATCTTACTGCCTCCTTCATTATAGCTTCTTGGTGGATTTTGCCGTATTTGATCAGTGTTGCCTTACTTCTGTATATAATTTTACCTGAAAATGTACCTGATTACGAAAAGTTATTTTCCATTCTGTGAATGTGAATGATATTTGTCAAAGCTTAACTTATCATATTATGACAGCCCTCAAAGTTATTTTGCAGTGCATACATTTTTTATAACAATTCTTTCCAAATTGGATGATACACAGATGTATTTTTAGTATAACTGAACCATTTGCTTGAGCACTCTCTATTTTTATTTATTTGGATGATTTTTATGTACATTTTCATTAATCTATTTTTATTTTAGTTCTTTAAACATTATAAATCTTTTATTAGAAGCATGTATTAAATTATTCCAGTAAGAGAAGTAAGAGATTGGTAGTATGATATTTTTCTTGGCTATCATTGGGCAATATAATGATCTAAGAACCCATTTTTCTGTTATTTTGTCCAAAGATGGAAACAATCATCAAGGATTATGTTGCATAGTATATTTTTTTAGAGAGCTACATATTTTTTATATAAGCATCATGGAGATATGATTGACATTAATTAATTGAGGAAATGAAAACTCATTACAAAATAGACTTTTCTCATTTATCGATTCAGGCTTTGTGGATGACATCATTGAACCAAGAACAACAAGAATGAAAATTTGCAGAGACCTTGATGTGCTGGCCACAAAAAATCTCAGCAATCCTCCCAAGAAGCATGGAAATATTCCTCTGTAATTTAGGTATCCTGCAATTATTTTTCTATGTATCATCTGTTGATGAAAAGATCTGACTATTTTCAGCCATAAATTATATTTTTAATCGTGATGTTTTAGATTTATATGTAAAGTTATTTGTTAAAAATGTTTTATCTGTCACAAACTTAACAAACTCTATTTTTATAAATCTCTTATTTTTCTGGTGCAACTTTCTAAATCATGTTAGAGTGTTTTATGTAATATTCATCATTTTGTAAATGAATGTACAAATTTTATCTTGACTCTTTCTTTATTTTTAGAAATATTTTTCTCGGGTCTGTAAGCAAAACTGCATACGGCAGGCATGGTAAACCAATGGCATATATTTGCTTAAAGTGAGAAGCAGTAGAATTATTTTGGTGCATAGAACTTCGACAGCATTATCCTTGTTATCAATTCTTCACTTTATATCCACTGACTGTGACATATCTATCTTAAAACATCAAACTTTTCTGCTATAACAGAGACGGTATTTCCTATACTTCTTTGCTCCTACATTTTCTGATTTTCAGTGCCTCCAATAGCATACAATGGTGGATAATTTAGAGATCAGATTTATACATAATATTAGTATACTATTGCTCATTGGTATGTTATTATTATGATTGCTTATTTTTAGAAATAGGAATATATATGTTATTAGTTTAAAATTCATGTTTAAATTTATGAAAATATTTTGGATTCCTGCTAATGAAGCAAATTCAAGATTAAGAAAGTAATCATCAAAAGGGAAGAGAAGCCTTGAGAATAAGATTAAGATGTTGTAATTGACATAATGCAAAGACATACTTTACTAATTTAATGATGGGATTAAAGTGTCAATTACATATTAATCCCATCATTACATTAGTAATGTATGTCATTGCATTATGTAAATTACAATATCTTAATCATCATCATCCAAACTATTAAATATTAGCATCTCATTCAATGGTAATTGTCTTTTATATTTATCAAATATGACATGCTTGCCACTAAAGGATTCACCTTCTACTTGGATGACGATCCGTCAACTAGAGGAATGAGAAATGGAGCTTCCATCACGTACTATGTGAACGGCACCTTATCTTAGTATATTCCTTTTCCTCCTTTGCCATAAAAAACATGATGTTGTAACTACAAATCCTTAAACATACATGGTAACCAAGCTGTCATCATATCGTTCTCTTTGACATTGTTGTGGCATCCATACAATCATTTTGAGGGCACCTGGATAGCCAAGAGGGCAACGGGTTCAACTTTGGCGAAAGCTGTCCCGGGTTCAATTCCCGGTGGGGGCCCACGTGCAAAATGACCAAAGTAGTCGAAGCACTTTTAACAATACTACTACTATTCATTTTGAATACCAACACACCACTGAATTGTTGGTAGTTCTATTGGGTTGTTAACTACCATTGTCTTTGCTTCCTGTTAAACAAGTGTACTATTTGTTAACAACCTAACCAGTATGCCTTTGTCTTTTAGCTTCCATTTTTTATTGATGGCTTTCTATTCATCAAGATTGATAGAGAAAAGCTGGAACATGTGGATCAGTTCCCTTACTTGGGTAATGTACGTGTACAGGATGCTTTAATGATACAAAGGTGACTGATAACATATTGAGTTATATATAAAAAACAACAATCCTTAGTCAGGGGTGCCTTGCTGTATAGGTGTGAAACTTTAATCTTAGGAAGAAAATAAAGAAGAACAACTACATGATATAAAATACTACACAAACACTTTATTGAGTAAACTATGTACTATAAAGTTCCATCTTCCATTTAAATCTTGTAAGAATTTAATCCAAAAATATGAGTACATAAAATGATTTCAGTTGTATATAATATGAATAGATTTTTAGCTATTACAGTGGAAATAGAAGTAAAATAAGGAAAGAATGGTTTTGTGGAGGAAAGAACTATGATATTTTTCACCTCAGAAAAATTTTTCCACTGCATAGGGGAGTGGCCATTGTGATATCTATATGAGGATTAGTCTTTGCTCTCCAAAATTTCTTTTTGTCTAGCTATTTAAAATTAAAAGAGGCTAAACTTAAATGAAGCATAATGCTTTTTACATATTTTGATTTTTTTCACATCTCTCAATGTATCTGTTGAACTATGGTTTGAATTGATATTATAATTTTTGCTCCATTCATTTTATAGGTAAATATCAAGTTTTGTTTTTGATTTTTATGGTTAGAGTAGACATGCTATCATCAATGTTAAAGAAATAATTTTTGAAAATTTTGATGAAAGACAAATCATCACCACAAATTTTTTTATAAAATTTCAATGATGCAAAGGATTTTAGCTGCTCATCCCCAGGAGTGTACATCTTATATTTTTAAATTTTTACACGATGTTTCATAAAAATCATAAACTAATTTTTGCCTCTGTGAGGATATACAAGAAGAATAGATTCCTATCGAGGGGCATATGTGCATCTAAACTGCACCTTAAATTTAAGTATTATGTACAATTGGTAGTACATGGGAACTATGTGACCAGCCTGTGGGTCACAACACCTGTGAGAAAAAAAGTGTGACCCACTAGTGGGGCACTGTTGCAAACATGTTGCGTTTGTAAGAGACCATCACATTACAGTATCTCTTATCCTACCATCTAAAAGTCTTTGATTTTTAATTCTGTAGGGTTGATTGAGTGGAGTAAATATTAACTCACCCTTACTTTTGGAACTCTAAGTTACACCAATTTGATGAAAATTTTTACCAAAGTTTCATACCATCTATAAAAATTTTCAAAGTGTTAGTCGATTATCCAAAGTATCAATGATTGCTTTAAGGAGATGAGCATTGCTAGGCAAGAGAATAAGTGACACTTTTCAGATCGTAGTGACAAACAAAGCCCTTGCAGACAAGAACTGCCTAAAAAAATAGAATATTCATGAGGAAGAGTATGGGATTGCTATAAACGTAGATGCAAATGGACCCTGAGAGGTACTCTGGTTGGGTGAAACCATCTACTGATTTTGCATTGATCTCAATTTTGTCAGATTTACTTGAATTTTGAAATGGGTTTAAAAGAAAAATCTGTATAATAATATTACATAACAACCTTTCATAGTATAGCTATGCCTTCAGGAGTTAGCAGATTAAAGCTGCTAATACTTGAGCTTAACTGTGTAGAATGGAGGCAGTTTGGCAGGGTTTACTTTTCCTCTGCTTATTAATCCTTAACCTATGATATGACCTAACCTTCTGAAGAACTGCAGCAATATTTAAATTTTGAATGATAAAAGCATTATATGTTCAATAAATCTGTAATTTATTTTACCTTCTAAGATACTTTTATGAGAGATTCCTCACTCTTCATTTATCTCTCTTATAGTTTATAAGATTGCAATTAAATTTCATGGGTGGTCCATGAGACGTCACGTCACATTTGCTGTTTTGATGAAAAATGCAATAAATAAAATGCTTTTCAATAAGGTTTTCTTATTCAATATACCAACATTTATTTAAAAGGTATTACTCCAAAAAAGCAGCTGATTATGGATGCTATTTAAAAAATAACTTTTTCAAATTTTTGTCTGTTTTCAAACAACGATTTATAATTGAAATCTTGTTGATGTGAACATAAAACTAAATTGAAATATAAATTAGTGGATTGCTGATGAGATGTTTAAAACTTTAAAATGTCATTGAAAGTATCATACAGTCAGTTTATAAATATTAAAAAATCTGCAGTCTCTCAGACTATACGTCACTGGTGGTGTGACAAAATAGCATGTCACTGGTTAAGGGTTAATCCCCCGAGTTCTACATCCACAGGCTTAGACAACCAATGACCTCCCTGGAAAATGCTGGCTAATATATTGCCATAGCTAGAGATTGAACCCCAGCCATTCTGTATGTAGACAAGCACCTTATTCACTCTGCTACCAAGGCCTTAGAAAAATACTATTATAAGAATATTTGGAAGACATTGAAAATCATATTTTATTATGCTTAATAGGTTATCGAAGACAAACTTTCTACATAGTTAAAACAATATTGTGATTTTGGGTAGCTTTATTTCTCTTTTATTATAAATTGAGTTATAAATCAGCCAAAATATAAATCAGCTTATTTTACTAATGTTATGGTATTTATTATTTTTTATGGTTACAATTGAGGGTAGACTCGAGTCTTTGCAATTAGCAAGAGATCTCTTGCAAATTTTTTCCCTAAGATTTTGTTTTGCTCCCAGCCCGTTCTTTAATAAATGTGATGAGTTGATGCACAGTAACAGTAGAACAGACTGGAAGTATAACTGTCAAAACTGACCAAAAGTTATAATACATAAGTATGCTTATTTACAGTATATGAGAACTGCTCTAATGAAATAATAATTACTAAAACTGTCTTAATTGGAATATGATAGTATAGGAGAACGAAAATCAATTTCTTCAAGTAAACACAATGGTAGAGTGATTGATGCGTTACCTTGTATTGATCAGAGATGTTATAACTTAATGAGAAATCGTCATTATTCAAAAAAATTTGAGATTGGACTTTCAGGAAAATTAAATCATGCCAGGGTAACTTTGTTGATTAGAAACTGAAGAACAAAGATACAGATGATGAATGAATAATTATTAATATTTATGTTGAATTACCAGTCTAGAGAAATTATGAGAGAGAATGGTTCCCAAAAGAAAATAGAACATATTCATTATTTTCAGAGATAAACTGTATTATAATATCGCAGTGTAATATCAAAGTGTTAGTCACAAAATTCGTTCATACAGAGTCATGAAAGAGATTGACCCTGGATATTGTAAATTATACTTCATATAGTATTTTTATATAGTATACTTTTATAGTAGCAAAAATATAATAAAATTGATACTTATAAATTCATTATAAATAAATACATTGCTGTTGGTATCCATACAATATCGAAAGGAAATTCGGTCAAATTGATGCAAAGTTGACAATGGTTTTACTCAACTGCATCTTAGTTTTTGCTGTGCTGAGTGGTTGGTTTGGTGTATATTTTCGCTTTACTTCTAGAATCAGAATCACAGATGGCTAATATCTCAAATTCACCGAGTTTGAGAAACAATGAGAAGGCAATTTACGTTCTACTATCACGTCATTTATGGATCCTTATCTAAAAAGCCATAAAATGGTCTTAACGAACGAAAAAGTTTTAAAACGATCAAAATCAGTGAATTTTGTAATCTAAAAATTTTACATTTACTGCTTAACTTATCACCCATGATAAAAAATATTTCAAACAGTTCAAATGTAATTTTTCATGATTTTAATATCTTCTTAGTCTGAGTTGGCTTCTTAGACCTCTTTTTTTAACCTCAATATTTTCTGTGCATCAACTCAAGATATGAATGACATTTCAAATTTGAAAAAAAATGATTTTAACAAGAATAATGACACTCCGATATTCCTGTTACGTCAATACTTCCTAGCTTTCCCGATTACTCAAAACGAATGAGATAACAAATTAAACCTACAATTACCGCTAAAAGGCAAGAAAATGTATTGATGCTCAAGACTTGTGCTCTTCACAATCAAATTTTGTTAACACCATTTATTTAAGATCGCCGCAGTTACTTTATTGACTTGTCGCATCATATTGCATTCATTGACGTAATGTGAATTTGGATGATATGTATTTAACGTTAGCAAATAATAGCTGGGGCGAAAAATTAAGGCTTAAAATTGTTAAAATGATGTCTGAAATTAATACTAAGGTGGTTAACGTTCTCTATTTCCCCGTTAAAAGTTTTTTTCGCACATCGTGACATCTATCAGTCGCCAAGTAAACTATTTGGACCTATGTTCGTTATTTCATCTAATCTTATAATAAGTTTTTGAAATACCGCGAGAACTCGCCAACTGTTTTTTTATAAGATTTAGAATTTTCAGAAAAAATCATTTGATTGATTTTAGAAGAACCTCTACGCATATGTAGTTCTAAAAATGAAATATACCTTTCCACTTCGTGCCCGTATGATATGGGAAGGTATGGTGGATCTGGGTTCGGATGATCATACGATGCTGAAGGTGTTTTACTTATGACAAAACGTGAGACTTGGGAATCTTCAAATTAATATGCATAGGTTAATTTTTTGAAACTAAAGATGGCTGTGAAGGTTCTTCGGTTGCTGGATGAACGGTGGTGAAATATATTCGAGAAGAACTTTCAGAAATATGGAGGATAATAGAATTGTGTAGTCCCTTGCCTTTTTTTGAACTGTGCTCCATTTCAGGGTTCTGGTTCTCTTCTATCCGTAAATTTGTTTAGAAAAATTTATGGTAGTCAGCTTAGGGTTACGAAAAAGTTCTATTGCCCCACGGCATTAATTTCGTGCCTTATTCCCGCTGAAATTCCTCCGAAATAATAAACTTATTTCTTCATTTACTGAGTTATCTAAGGCATGTTCAATGACTTTCAGTGTATCATGGACGTAGACTCTCCCATTTCTAGTTCAAGTGCCAATCTGAAACGTTGTAGTAGTGCTCCAATGATTAATGAACTAAATACGACCATGTCTGCTGCCTCTTCCACAACCAACTCTGCTTCTAGGTGAGTTATTCGATATCTTAGGGCATTTGTCGATTGTTGAAAACTTCATCATCCCCCAGAAATATTTTACAGTTTCATATTGAATTTTACCATTTGAATGACTTTAGTTTTTGCAAAATCTAATTTTGAAATAAACGTCATTGGAGCATTTAAAACCTCATAGGACGGTTTTTTTCCAGGGATTCGTTTGCCTTCAATGTGTTTTCAAGGGAACAGCCGAGGACGAGAAGGTTTAGTGCCAGCTTTAGCCCTCTTTTGGTAAATAAAATATCTATTCGTTGTCGTATGTCTCTAACCATTTCATGTTATTGTAGGTTGGTGGAAATGAGTTTTGGTCATTTTTTATTCACTATATTGTGGTATACCTCAAGGAAAAACATTAGCCACTCATTTAAATTTTAAGGTATCCTTTTTTAAACGTTTATCGATCCATGAGTTTATTTACAAAGTTAGAATGAGTGTAAACATTCATCTATTTGGTATTATTTTTAATTTGATATTATTAACAAATGAACATTTTCGTGATTCATATCTATGTAATCATCCAGCATCTATACCTTTCTAATGATAGATTTCAGTTCAAAGCTTTAAAAATCCAAAGAGAAGCCACCTACAATTATTTTTAGTTACAAATATTCAAAATGGATTCAGTGTTTGGTTCTCAGTGTTCTGAAACAACCTTTTCTCTTTAGCAAAGTCCTTTGATCACCTCTGAAATTGGTGGAGGACGTAGCAGTTCAATTGGAAGTGATTCTCCTCCTGATCCCTCATCACCATCACCTCCACCATCACCAACTCCTCCTCCACCAAGAGGATTGGCACCAAGAGTGAGCCAGTTGAGGCAAGAAGGTCGTCTTCTAGTTGACGTTGCTGGAGTTAGGGTCAGGGAAGCAGCACACGAGAGGGAACTGAACTCTGCTATGCAGATTTCTCGTTCCTGGGAGGATTTGACGTTACTTACCCCATCTTCCTCTGCACCATCTAGTAATTCTGCCTCACCTCCAAATACAAACCCAGCCTTTTCTCCTGGTGGTAATTCCCTTCATCTGCCTGCCTCTACGCCTCCACCACCACATATGCCCTTATCACCATCAAATGTGTCATCTCCTCTGGCCTTGCATCCTAGGGTGAGTTGATTCTCTCAGCTGATTATTCTACCCCAATTGTAAAAATGTTGACTTTTAGTCATGTGCAACATTTTTTCAATTAGATTATTCATTAGATTTTAATTTTCTTATTGGTGGAAAATTATTTGTGTGTATATACCTGCAAGAATAAATTCTCTCCTATCTGGCTGGATTTTGTGGGTAGACATTCTGAAGGAATGGGTAAAACTTAGTAATATTACAAAGTTTTACTTATTCCTTTGCACCTGCAAGAGTGTACATAGGATGTTTATTCCTCAGGAAAACCAGTTTCCGAAAAATTTTTGCTGCAATTTTGATAGCTAGGACATTTGATATCTACATCAATAAATTCTTTAATTACTCATGCAGTTCACCTCTAATTTTTTGAGTATATAAGCAAGCAAAACCTAATTTTTTCCTCCCTGGAAATTACTAAAGCATCTCAGTGTTACTCCTCTAGACTCTAAGCTTGCTAACCACTGTTTCACAAAAGTTGGCAAAATTTGAATGAAGATTTAGCTGCTAAGAGGCACCTCTTCTTAGATTCAGCCTCTTTAACAATTTCGGTATGGGGTGTTAAGAGGGATGGGAAAGCGTTTTCTCCTGAAAATATTGTTCTAACAATTTTCTGGAAAAAGTTTTCCCATAAAATGGACTGAATTAAAAATTGTCTGAGACTAGAATTCACATCTCCCATTTTCTGGGCAACAAGAAAAAACAGGTGTTCTAACAATGCTGCCTGCATCAATTCAACTCTGTTAATGGAATGCTTATAAGGTACTCACCTCCATGCACAAAGTTTAATATCTTTTGTTGTACTTTAATTTTTACCTTTTTCTCACAATGGAGGTGTATTATTATAACAGGTTTTGCATAGTATGCAATGAAAAACTATATTTTGCTGCTAGTTATAAAAGTATTCTCAAATCCTGAAGTGTTATAATTTTCAGGAGTTATGCTATTTGAAATGGAATAATTTAAATTGATACATTTGTATGTTGACATACTTGTTTGAGTTTGAAAGATGGAGTTGTGCCTATTTCATGAAGAAAGATGGTGTTGACATGAATTCCAAGTTATTCTGGAAAAAAATTCAGGATTTAAGTATTTGACTTGTATGTAAGGTAATTTGAGGTAGAATTTGCAATACTCTGTGTTCTGAAATAGTCTCCATAAGGAGAGATTAATCATATGAATAGGCTGCAGATAAGGGTAACCTTTGTTCCACAACATACACTATAAAATACTATTGCACTCACTGATTATATTTATAATTTGGGCTTCTGGATGGCCAAGTGGATAGTGTGTTGTCTTTGCTGAAAGCTGTCTTAGGCTCAGTTCCCAGTGGGAGCACATTTGTCCAAAGTGACCTCAATTGTTGAGCACTTTTAACAATACTACTACTACTTTATTATTCATATTACATACATTTTAAGTTTGATGATCATAGTTTATTTATGTATCTAATAATATGTTATTTCAGTGGACAGCTAACCTTTAATTTTATCTCTACTGTCATAAAGTTGGCATTCTTGCATAATTTAATTTTGAGTCAAGCACGATTTGTTCTACCAATTATTAAGGAAATTAAGCTACTTAAATCATACTTTATCTAGGTTATAGTGTCATTTTGTTATGGAAGTTTTCCTGGTGAAGTAATAAATTATTTTTGCTCTGTTTTTTTCTAGGTTGAAGGAAATGGCAAAGTTCGTGGGATCCTTGACCCTCTCCACGTCCATCTTCCTTCCTCATCTGCAGCTCCTCCTTGCTCCCTATTTTCTTCATCTTCCCCTTTCTCCCACCTTTCACTTTCATCTTTCTCTCCTACTTCCTCCCATCCCCCTCATCCTCATACGTGCTCCTCTCCTTTAGCTTCTCCTTCTACTTCCACCAGCTTCCCATCTCCCACAAGACCAGGGTTTTCGGGTAGGCAGTGTTTCTCACCTGGCAGTCACTCTATGGCATCACCTAGTCCCACACGCAAAGCATTTGCCACTAGGTAAGTTACATTCAACAATAAACTCATTCATCTAAGTCAGTGATTTCCAAAGTGGGTGATCCCCTAGGGATGCTGTTCTAATCTAGAGGGGTGTTAGATGAAAAAGAATTTTATCCCATTGCCTGTCATCTTTCTTCCTCAATATAGTTTTACTGGATATTTTTCCATTGCAGTGTTATTTAACTTTTTATCTTTCTTCAGCTATGGCTATACAGTTATTAATTTTCATATTTGGGGGGTGGTGGTATGGATCTAAGGGGGCAGTAGTATGAAAAAGTTTGGGAAGCTCTGATCTAACCTTAAATCTGCCATTACTATGCACATTTTTCACTTCTCATGGGTCACCTTCTGGTTATACTTGTCAAGCCTCTTAACAAAGGGCTTAAGTAGTTGATAAGTCTGCTAAGAAGTTTTTTTAGAAATAGAAGGATTAATGGTCAAGATGGAGGGGTTCCTGAATGAGGATCAAATGAGAACTGCAGCAGAACCTTGATTTTATTGACAGAATAAGATGATTTTGTATACTCAGTGCAATATGAGGTTATATTTAAGGGATACTAAGGCAGTTATTTGTAGGATGTAATAGCAAAACCTGTTGAACTGTAATTACTTGCTTTCCATATTTGTGTCTGTTTTCTTGTTGAGCTGTAACAAAAACTATGCTGACGTTTACCTATATTCTGAGGCCAAGAGTCCTATATTCCTAAATGTGACCTAACTCTTCTATGAATCCTGTACCTAATGAGAGAGATTGGTTTACAGAATTGATGTATTTTCATTTATTTCTTTGTCAGTAATTAGTGATATCACATCTGATATATTCACTGTACTTAAATAATAAAAAAAAAATTTTCTCAATGATTCATACTCATTATTTTGCTTGGCTAATGGTTTATTGTAGCAATAAAAATCTGATGATGCTCTTCAACTTACCTACAAATTCCCCAAAAAACTATATTTTTTTATGGGTGTAAATTCTTAATATTATTGAATTAATGTGAAAAGGCTCTATAAACAAGGAGTAATGAATGTAATAATTTACTTGCTGATTTCCATTCACAGGCGAAGTTTGAGTCCCATTGCTATGCGTCCTAGTTCTTTGGGTCCAGTGAAACGAAAATTTGAGCTTGGGGAGTTGAGTGAAGAAAAATCACCAGTTAATGCTACTGGAGGCATATGGGATCATCATGTTTATCCACCTGCCAAAAGAGCTAATCTTGGACTTCTAGTTACCAATAATAATCCTAGGTTGGTATTTAATCCCTGATAACTTAGTTATAATGCTGTTAGAATTTTATATTCCTAGTAGCTATACCTTTGCAAGTGCTGCCCAACTAATATCTTGAACACCCGCTATTTATTGAAAACTTCGAAAACCTTTGCTTTTTTCTTAAATGATTTTCCTTGTAACGAATCGTATAGTTTGGTTGAATGTTTCATTTGTCATTTAAATGAGAAAATCAGAGCAATTGTAACTTTAAATTCTTCCTTGGCAGTAGTAGTGCAGATCCATATAATAATCACTCACCGATAATTTCTGGCCACCCAAAGATGGAAAACATTAGAGGAACCTACGCCTGGTACAATATCTTAATGAATGGAATACTTTTTCTCTTTTGGGACAGGATATAGGAAAATATCTTTAATTTACCTTGGTCTCTGTCTTGTTCATGGTTTTGATAGTTTGCAAGCTTCTGAGGTATTATTGATGCTGAATAAATACATTATTCCTGGTCAATCCTTATTGAATAATATGAAAAGTGTTGTTCACAGAATCATTGTGCATTACCTGTATGGACTTATTCCACTTATAGAATTTTAGCTCAGTGAGGGAAGCAAGGGCAAACAACCTCACTTTGCATCTTATCTTGTAGGCCTCATTCTCTCTCCTTAGCTCCTGGTAGTTATTGGTGAATCCATCCAGCTTTGTTAAATTCAATGAATCTTACCTCAATTTCGCTATATCATAATTAATTCTTGATTGGCTTCAGCATAATAACTATAGCAAGAATGTCAGGGGGCATGTATTGTTAATTGTCTTTCTTAAGAAAAATCACCTATCTGCGAAATATTTTCTTCTTCTGTGTTAATGAAATGATGTTAGTAATTAAGCTGAAGAAAATTTTATCAGCATTATTTAGTTGGTGTAAGAAGATGAGGTGAGAGTTGATTTGAATAAGAGGTGAACATTTATGGGAAATTTCTTGCTATTTGGTAAATGTCTTGAGTAGAATCCATTCCTTAAAATCAAGGAAAGAAAGCATAAATTGTTATGAACAGTTCTATGCTTCAGAGTATACATTTTCACAATTTTCGTTTAAAAAATTGAGTAGGACCAAAGTAAGAAATTTGAGCATAATTATGATTGCAGTAAATACTAGTAATTCAGGTTAATAAGAATCTTGAGCTTTTATAAAATATTTATTCATTAATTATCACATTAGATCTCTATCTAACTCAACATATGTACCCTAATTGCAACTGAGCATGTGGTGTTCAGGTTCAGGAGGTTCAGTATACTTAAAAAAAATGAATTTTTGAAGCAACTATTCATACCATCAATTTCCCTGAATTTTCTCGCAGTACCTGATTGGCCAGTTTTAAAGGTTGGATCTGTAACACGCACCATTTCTTCCAAAAATGAATGATCTGAGCCTGAATTATCTTATCTGAATGTGTTGCAGAAATTCAATGTGTGTTTTAATTACTCATAGGGAAGCTTCAAGATATTTGAGTATTCTGCTTCTTACTCAAAGGCTAAAAAAAGAAATTACTGAACATTTGTCTAGTAACTGTAGAACATGTCTATACTAAGCTCTAATTGCCAATCATAACACCTTTGTTTACTTCTAAAACCTTGTGCAATATCAATCCATCCTCTCTGCTGTCTGTTTCCTTGTAAATAGCTTTGCCTTAGGAAAAGTTCTTTTTATTCGTACAAAACTTTGTCTTGTTTCTCTAGGTCAAAGAAATATTATTATTATAGATTAATTCTGTTAGTTTTGTTTCTTGGTTTGAATTAAATTTGTAACATAGTATTTTTTCAAGTAGCAATTATGCTTTAATCTGATGAATTAATAACGCTTTTTGTATTGGGTAGAAAATCTGGATATCTAAACTGAATTGAACCAAAGAAAACTTATTTTTGCTGGAGTTAAAATCTGACCAGTATCAAAATAGTTGCATCAGAATCAAGAATCGAAGATTATTCTGTTCAGAGTTTCATTTCCCTACCATTCCATTTTATTCAATTGGAAATCGAAAAAAAAACTAAATAACTTAAATGAATATTTGATGTTTAATAATAAATAAATAACCTCAAATTATTGGTACTGTAAATTTTATTTTATATGTTAATTAAATTAAATATCGTTGAAAAAGGTGTGCCAAATGAAAACTATCAGGAGGATGATAATGTTATGTTCAAAGTGCTTAAAAAAATTCATGATGATTAAAAAAGATGACTAAAAATCAGAAAAATGAAAATAGCGAAACAAACCATCACCAGGTTCCACAGACAATAGTAGGTATTAACCAATTAAACCACCCAACATCTAACAAAGTCCTATGGAGCTATTTTATGGTATCCCCAGCAAAGCTAGGGAAAACCAAAGACAACACATCCTTTCCTGTAGTGAGACTCCTTAGACATAAAAGGAAAAAGGCTTGTTAAAGCTGTGTATGGCTGATATGTATTTTGGTAGTTTTGCTATCATCATTGGTCTCCGATCTGTATTTGTTATACGGTTCATAATGGTTTGAGAGTAGCAGAGAGAGAGGAAAACGAACTTGTTATTCATGTTATTTTCTAATTTCTCTTCCAATCCTAATATTTCTCTTTCTTATTTATAATTCATGTCTTCATTAGATTACCTACCTCTGCTGGTGGCTCTGACTCTTTGGATGGGCGTGATGACTCCAGTACAGGATTTGCATTTAGGCCAGTTAATTTGCAGAGTGGGGAGGGGTCGAGTAGGTCTTGTGATAATGACGGAGCATCCAACGAAGAGGGTTCAGATACCAAGAATATGCCCATGGAAATGGGTGGAAATTCAGATTCTGCAAATCCAGACACATTATTACCTCAACTAAATCAAGAAGGTGGAGCCATGGATTTAACAGAATTGCAAAAGGATTTAACGTCGAAGGAAGAGGAAATGGCAACTGAAGGGGTCAAGAATTCCTCAGAGGAGGCAACTGAAGATGCTGACAAAGATTCTAATTTGGTGGATAGCCGGTGAAATCAGCACCTGAGTGAGATTAAAGATAGTTTTAGAATATGATGTTTCAAGAGGAAGGATAGTCAGAATGATTTATTCTTCAAGATAAGTTTTTATTTAACAGAGATTTCTTGGTTGTCTTCCAAGCAATGTTGTTTTTCCAATGTTGTCTCATCTTGGAAAAACCTTGTGTTATTTTTGATGCAGCAATTGATTTTTCCTCCCTGCTATCCTTGACTGAATTCTGCCAATTATCACTTGCCAATTTATCAACATGCTTTATGAATTAAAATTAATTTTATTCCTTTCTTAAATTTTGACAATATTTCCCAGCCAGTGAAATGGGAAAGTTTACTGCCATGTAAAGCACTAATTTCTCTCTATCTTGCAATTGTTTATTTTATACGTTATGAGTATAGGCATTCACAAGTTGCCATCTGGATTTTAAAAATTAAATTTATGTCAATTGGATTTACTTTCTGTTACCCTGTAACTTTTAAGTATTTATCAAAAGTTCTGTGTATGAAATGTGATAGAAAATTGCTTTGCTACAGTTATGCCAAAAGAAAAATATCTGAAAGTTATAACAAGTCTGCTTTTCAATTTCATTGTTTAGCATTTGTAGTGCCATTTTGGGCATTGTGTACTAAGAATACAATGCTTTCTTTACAGCTGTATGCAACTTTAAATTCCAGAAGTCTCTGCAGTGAATGCTTCAGCACTGTGTATTGGCATTTTGATTTGAATAATTTCAGTTTCTTTGATCTTAAGGTAGCATTATGTGCCTGATATCTTGAAATGAGCTTGCAATAATGTATTGCAGGTAATGCTCAGTGTAAAAAGTAATTTGGGTCGACTTCCATATTTATTTTGAAAGTTCATTGAATGAATGAAAGATTTGACCTTTGTAAATTCTCCTATTCTGCAATATATTTAAAATCCTTGAATGTATATTTATAAAGTCCTTTGTCTACCTATGCATATGTAGTTCTGTTGTGATTATCTAGTCTTAATTGTTAAATGATGCTTTAGCATCTGCTCCCAAACTATTAACAATATTTGTTTTTGTAAATGATGGCAATACTTTGTATTATCCCCCAAATGTGTTGCATAGTGTCTCCAAAAATAGGGATCTTCAAATAGTGACTTATATCTTAGAAATCATGACGTTTGGGCTTTCTGTTGAACAGCTTGGTTCACGATTACTAAGCATTTTTGGCTTAAGTCATGTGAAAACCCAGTCATTGCATTAATTGATCAACATTTGGTACACATCCTAAACGTTTGTGAATTAAATAAAAGTCTCGTATTTTTCCACTGATGTAAGTTGTATCCTATAATTCAAAGATTGTTTTCGTGTTGTGCTACTTAAAGAAAATTAAAACCAATTGTAATCATAAAGTGAGTTATTTACTTCTTAATCCCTCCATCCACTTGAACCTGACCGAACTTGAAAGGTATTTAAGAGATAATTAATAGAAACTTGTGGCAATTGACTTTGAATGAAAATGAGGACTAACGTGAACGATCACCCTCATACTCATTCTAAGGCATTCGAAGAAGGCGGAAGTGGAGAAACCAGCGTGAATACATTAACAGATATACGCTTCGCTTTATAACGTTTCGCAGTTCGTTGTACATCTGCCGCTTGTGCTGACATCAGATACGCAAACATGGCTTCCGCAAGGAAAAAGCAAGATGAGAAACATCTTAAGATATTAAGGGAATTAGTATCGCTTCAAGGAAATAAGCAGTGTTTTGATTGTCACCAAAGAGGTCCAACATATGTGAATATGACGATCGGTTCGTTTGTTTGTACTTCATGCTCGGGAATGCTGTAAGTTAGATGATCGACTTCGGGAGTATCATAATAACTTCCTCAAATATTTGTTTACGCAAATTCGTCATTAGTTTTAAATATAAAAAACGACTCTCTCATTAGATTAATAAGTACTGAATACATTCTGCAATTTTCACGGTGAATCATTGTTTGAGAGTGAGAGTTAGTTAAAATGATTCACTTGCCTGCTTTCCAGACGAGGGTTGACTCCGCCCCATCGCGTCAAGTCTATATCTATGGCTAGTTTTACTCCGGAAGAAATAGAATTAATTAAATCAAGAGGTAATGAGGTAAGTATTGCGAAATCGATAGTATAGTCTTCACTCTGTGAAAAACTGGTCTGATTAATAGCCCATCCATGTAAAACTTGAGCCAATTTGTATGTTTTCAGTTTTGCAAGAGAGTGTGGCTTGGATTGTATGATCCTTCTCACGAACAAGAAGCCAAGGACGAGCAGCAAATTAAGGACTTTATGGTAGCAAAATATGAAAAACGAAGGTAGGTTTTCATTAAATCATGAATCGGAATCCGCTTTATAGCTTACTCTTGGAATTATGGTATGATATACCTCTAAAATAATATTTAACCATTACAATATGCCTGAACAGCAAACTATAGTGCATGGGAATTAGGCATTTCAAAGTCTTATATTATTTATAATCATGTAGTTAGTTACATGTTTTTACTAAATAGTCGTTTCCTGCATTTGAACCTCAGTTTACCCATTACTTTGGCGTCAGAATACCGGCTAGAAGTTAGGTCATTAAAAGCTCGTTAAGGAAGAATGGTCAGCGTGCAAGGAGTTTGTTTAAAGGAAGAGATGGGGTGGCGGGTTGGTAAAAAGATTTGCGGGGTCAAAAAAAATTTACCCAAAGGCTTACTCTTCTGTATTGTTCTAGATTGGGAAAATCCAAGGAATTTCGCACATCAGGGGAAACCCAAATCTTCAATTTCTGAATAGTGGATTTACGAAATTAGAATTAATTGATAAAAATCGAGATATCTGCGAAGTGTTTGGTATCAAAATGATCAGCAATGTGCAAGGAAAGTAAATTCGGACTGCTTATACAAACCAAATTACTTATTAAATATATTATATATGATACCAACCATAATTTCGAAACAATAACTACTGACCGCACCCGTAGCAAAAAGGTCGACCAGGATTATAAGGGATAACTACCTACTAGGACTTGCCTGGGCCTCCAGTACTCCTGTTACTTTTTTTCCGCACAGAGATGTAGAAAAATCTGACGGTCCCGCAGCTAAAGGGTTAATATTGCTGTTCCCTCAGAAGAGTTAATGGACCCCACTGCAGTCCATCATATCCCCTTTGTCTAAGGAAATTCCCCATAGTCTTTGGGAGTAGAAGGTGTGGAAAACCCAGCCTTAAAGTTTTCCTGGATTGCATTCCACAATCTGTATAAACTTTTTATAGGAAAGGTCTTTCCCATGAAACCTTTGGTATTTCCAGAGTTAAAACTTTAGAGGTGGTGACTTTCAACACTGCCTGCTCTTTCCTCTTTTTTTGTAGTATATTGTCTTTTAAGTTGTCTATTAAATTGTATCATGGGATGTAAGGTGCCTTGTAGGAGATGGTTTGAATCGAATGTCGAAGTATTTGTCGAAGGGAAATATTANACATTACACACATTAAATATAGTTCATTTAGTCATGCTAGCCAAATAAATAACATACATAATGTTGTTTTTGTTACACATTTAATTAAAATATGGAATAAGACATATTGAAAAAACATTAACAATGAATAGTTGGGGAAAATTAATCTATCAGTCCCATAAATAGGAAACCTATAAATCGTCACCAACAACAGCAGTTACAGTATAAGGTTCTGCCTCATGAAGTCGCCTAAACTAAATATTTTTTTAATAAATGATAAATATAATAGCAGGCAATTTATATTTAAAAATAAGACTGAAACATTTCCTGCAATTCAACAGAAAAGAATATTTAGCTTGACATGTTTACAGGTGAGGTAACGTCTTCAGGCAAAGCTATATTAAATGGGATTTCATGGAAGAGGAGACTTAAAAGTTCCAAGAGTGAATCTCGCCCAAATTTTTTAATTGCAGAACATACATATGCAACAATTGAGGGTTAAGGAAGAATGGTCAGCGTGCAAGGAGTTTGTTTAAAGGAAGAGATGGGGTGGCGGGTTGGTAAAAAGATTTGCGGGGTCAAAAAAAATTTACCCAAAGGCTTACTCTTCTGTATTGTTCTAGATTGGGAAAATCCAAGGAATTTCGCACATCAGGGGAAACCCAAATCTTCAATTTCTGAATAGTGGATTTACGAAATTAGAATTAATTGATAAAAATCGAGATATCTGCGAAGTGTTTGGTATCAAAATGATCAGCAATGTGCAAGGAAAGTAAATTCGGACTGCTTATACAAACCAAATTACTTATTAAATATATTATATATGATACCAACCATAATTTCGAAACAATAACCACTGACCGCACCCATAGCAAAAAGGTCGACCAGGATTATAAGGGATAACTACCTACTAGGACTTGCCTGGGCCTCCAGTACTCCTGTTACTTTTTTTCCGCACAGAGATGTAGAAAAATCTGACGGTCCCGCAGCTAAAGGGTTAATATTGCTGTTCCCTCAGAAGAGTTAATGGACCCCACTGCAGTCCATCATATCCCCTTTGTCTAAGGAAATTCCCCATAGTCTTTGGGAGTAGAAGGTGTGGAAAACCCAGCCTTAAAGTTTTCCTGGATTGCATTCCACAATCTGTATAAACTTTCTATAGGAAAGGTCTTTCCCATGAAACCTTTGGTATTTCCAGAGTTAAAACTTTAGAGGTGGTGACTTTCAACACTGCCTGCTCTTTCCTCTTTTTTTGTAGTATATTGTCTTTTAAGTTGTCTATTAAATTGTATCATGGGATGTAAGGTGCCTTGTAGGAGATGGTTTGAATCGAATGTCGAAGTATTTGTCGAAGGGAAATATTAAAAGCTGGTTTTCCACTGTCAAATGAAATTGGGAGGTCCGAAAAGTGAAGAGAAGAGAAACTTTTGATTTCTTAATGAAATCTTGTATTCTGATGGAATGAATTAAATAAATCAACAAACATGTGTAACTGTTGAACATGTTTATGCCTTGATTCTCCCTTTCTCTTTGACTCACTTTCCATATCACACATTTTAACGCATTGAATCAAACCAAGTTAAAATCAATATAAAGCAAACATAAGTCCTTAGAAAAGGGCATTTTTTTTCAACATAATCTGCTTCTAATGTTATACTCTTTGCCAAGGGTTTCTCCAACTTTTTTAAGCTGTTCAAAAAGTAGGATGTCAAGTCTTCAAAGCCATTTTCTCAAGTTTGGGGATAAAAAGAAGTCACTGGGTGCCAAATCCGGTGAATATGGTGAATGTTTTAATAATTCAAACTTTAATTGTTTAATTTTGGCCATCGAAACTGTGCAGGTGTTCACCCGTGCATTGTCTTGATGGAAGAGGATCTTTTTCAAATGAGGACGTTTTTTCTTGATTTCTTCGCTCAACCGGTGCAATAACAATGCATAATACTTTCCAGTTATCATTTGACCTTTTTTCAAGTAATCATTGTAGAAGATTCCATCCCAAAAAACCGTGGCCATCACCTTGCAGGCTGATTTCAGTCTTTGCCTTCTTTGGAGCCCATTCGCATTCAAAAACCCACTGTTTTGACTGTTCCTTTGTCTCTGGAGTGTAATAGAGTATCCATGTTTCATCTGCAGTTATGTATCGACACAGAAACACATAAGGATTGTGATGAAAAAGTGCCAAAATAGCCTCAGAGTCAACCACATAATTGCATTTATTTTCCTCTGAGAGCAAACTCTGCACCCATCTTGCCGAAATTTTTTTACACTCAATTTTTCATGCAAAATTGAAAAAACTGTACCTCGCGATATACCTGTGGCCTTAGCTATTTTGTGCACTTTGATTCATCAATCACTCAAAATCATATCATAGATTTTGTCCATCATTTTGGGGGTAGTCACTTCCACTGAACTTCACAAATGATGTTCATCTTTTGTGGATGTGCGGCCACATTTAAACTCATTTACCCAATTATAAACAGTTGCAAACACAGGAGCAGATGTGACATGAGCTTCATCCAACTCAGATTTGATCTCTTTCGGTGTTAAGCCTTTAAATATAAGTATTTAATCACTGCTCAAAACTCACTTTTTTTCCATTTTTCTAAATAAACAAAAGTTTTTTGCTTCAATAGACAATAAAAATGAAACCATGTAATGGATATAACTGAGACTTTACCAGCTATCTAGTGAGTAATGATGCTTACTAAAAACAAACCATTTATGACACTATGAGCACCATCTCTTGGATTTTCTAAGGACTTATTGAACGACCCACATCTGCAAATACCTTAAAGGTATATGCAATGGCAATTTGTGATACCAAGCATAATTAAAGTGGTAAATTAAAGTTACTTATTCTAAATTTCCAAAGAAAAATTTAACAAAATTGTAGCTACACTAAAGTAAAATCAACGCTAAATGTATATGTGTGAAAATATTATTTTCTACTAGCACAAAAAGAATGATATAAATCTACTATATTGAGGTGTATATACTTCTATGAAATAAAACTAAAATCACAAGTTAAATCTATTTACACAGCAAAGACTAAAATATGTAATAACAAATAAAGATCAGCAAAAAAGGGAATGGATATTTGACTAAGAACTGACCTAAACTATTAAATGAAGAATTCACTGAAATATTACAAAAAGCAAGAATTTCAGCAAAATGAGCTCCCAAGCAGTCACGACCGACTCAGAAGCTGAACTGACTGCCCAAAATGGGGACTTACTGTTGGCTACAGCTCCCCATTCCCTGAATTGCCTCATGGGTGGAGCACAGATCATAATTAAGTGGGTCATGTATAACACAGAATGCAGTCTAACATGCAGTAGAGTGAAGCCTGAGACAGGCAGTTTTGTAAGCAGTGATATTCTTGAATAATGAACTCAGTATTATTATCTTAACTTATTATGTTTTAAGAGCCAGTTATGTGAACCAAAACATGCTAGTTGAGTCTTATACAAGTGTTTCTTTGTGAATTATTTAGTGAATTGAAATTTGGGATGTCAAATGTTTTAGTGGTAAATTTTATCATCCCAAGGATTGTTATTTTTAGAAAATTTACAAATCACAAAGTTATGTCCATAAAGTTATGCTAACCAAATTTATGCTATTTAACCTTTAAAATGTGTTGATTCCCTGTGCATTATTTTTTGAGCGCAGGACTGGGGGTAATTTAACTCTGGTTTAGATATAATTTCCATCTACAGAATGGTAAAAAATTCTTACAAATATACATGGAATGAACCCTTGAAAAAAATGAAGCAGTTCTTTTTAAGCGAGTGGAAACAACCCTTTTTCAAACAGATTGGATGTGGTTGGCCTACTTATATAGGTCATAACAGCTGATTTATTGAAGTAACTTAAATAGATATTGATTTTATACAGATAGACTTAACATTTTGTTGTAAAAATTTGTATTTTAAAAGTTGGTTAATATACAATTATGTATGGCAACTGTGATATGATACTTCAAACATACAAACCAAATTACTTATTAAATATATTATATATGATACCAACCATAATTTCGAAACAATAACTACTGACCGCACCCGTAGCAAAAAGGTCGACCAGGATTATAAGGGATAACTACCTACTAGGACTTGCCTGGGCCTCCAGTACTCCTGTTACTTTTTTTCCGCACAGAGATGTAGAAAAATCTGACGGTCCCGCAGCTAAAGGGTTAATATTGCTGTTCCNATATTTGTCTCAATATTTTACAGTGATTGCTTTGTGTATATTTGATAAAGTTTTTGAAGTGTGGCAGTAGCAGTATGGTTAAAAGTGCTTCGACATCTTAGGTCATTTCGCACGTAGGCCCCCACCGAGAATCGAACCCGGGATCGCTTTCACCGAAGTCGAACACGTTGCCCACTTGGCTATCAGGAGCCTCTTTTTGAAGTGTGGTGTATAACTTTCCAGTGGTGGAATTATGTATGCTAAGGCCTTTCAAGCTTTTTGACAGGGTGTTTTAGTAACCCTTATTTTGTTTAAGGCTTATGAAGAGGAATTTCAAGTTCCAGTTGCTGTAAAATTAATGGTTATAACATTTTTTAGAAAAATGGATGTTCAAATTTTCCCTATTTAGTGAATACCCAGTGATATTTTATTCTATTTGTGACAGATACTATTTGGATCCATCTCAAGCTGGAATAAATAGTGCAAAAAATGGTACTACTTCCCCTCCACCAGCATCACCAGCGCTGTCACAGTCAAGCACCAGGGTATCTTCTTCAGGTTTACGTGAGACTAAGCCATTATCTAGTCTCGTTGGTCCAGGGGTCAGGTCAATTGTCCTTGGCCATCACCCTGTGAGTATTTCAATTAAGATTTTCAGATTCTTACTTTAATCAATAGGAGTTGTTTTTATTTTGTGCACTTAGTCACATCGTTTCAGCTTATTTATATTGAAACCCACCCTATATAACCACATGGGAAAATCTGTAAGCAGGCACTAGTTGGGCAATACAGCAAAATTTGGTTAGTAGCGAGGAATTATTTATAGGAAATGCATAGTAATCTAAAGGTAATGCCTTGAAAAATATTAAGTTTAGTTTATAGGACCTTTGAATTTAAAATTTATACTGCACTGTTGATTTAGAACCTATATTATACTGTAGTATAGTAGAAATTCATGTACATACATATGAATTTATACCACACTAACGAATTTTTGGCTAACAAACATTTTTGCTGTTTTTTGGACTCTGAAAACAATGATGGATTTGGCTAACAAATGTTTTAGTGGATGCATTTACTAGGATAAAGCAGCAAAAATGAACAGTCATGCCATTCCAGTATCTTATCTTTTCCATATGTACATGTGGCAAAGAAATGAGTTGACCACATAACATAGGGGTCACTTACCAACCTAAATGGGTTGTTTGTATTAAAAACAGGTTTTGGCTAACGAATATGATTTCAGAATGAATTATCTTTGTTAGCCAAAGTAGTAGTTAGCCAAGTTAGCTGGTTTCTTAGCTAACTCTTCAGAACTGACACATGCCAAAAATGGCTAAAAACTGCTAATTATCTTGGGAATTATGTGGAAGTATTTTCAAAATTTTCTTCTCTATTATGGGGTATTTTCTCACTGGATCTCTTGAGAGCAGATTTTAACGAATCTTTAAATTAAAGTCATTAAAATAATATTAAAAGTCAAGAGTATTTCACAAAATTAAAGTCATGAGTATTTCATTAATATCATCATTTAGGTACTAAATAGTTTACCAACTTTTGTTGGTCTCCATGTGTCCCCTTGGTTTCAATTACCCTTATCCATAAGTGGTAAGGAATACATTATCAAGTTTACTATGCACATAATAGGCCTTGAGTGTACCTTAATGGCAATGCCATCATAGAATAACCTGGAAATGTTGTTGAACTACTTTTGATGTACTTCATTGTTAACATACTTGTTTACCTACTCCTCACCTTATCTCTTACAAAAAGCTCCTCATACCCAAAACTTAAAACAGGAGAATTTCATATTTCTTTTCTCTTTCTTTGATCAAAAGTAAACAATATGCAATACATTTTACTATTATGAAAAATATCATGCTATTCAAAATGAATCTGTGAAACCTAAGTAATCTAATTTCATGTAGGAGGTGATCTCAATAAGAAAGTAGCCATATTACTAAGCTCCGCATCATATATAACCATGGAATTTCCGTGTAACTAGAAGTTGCAAAGGAGAATGCATTCTTTTTTAGGTTTACAGGTTTTATGTATAATATTTACGATTGTGATACAAATTATACTTCATTCTGTTTTGCATGATGTACGCAACTTATGGATGCTCATACTTGTATCTCTATTTTGATATTTCTTAGGGTATTTGGCATTTAAAAATTTTTGCTTCAAACTGATGATCTTTTAAATTTGTTTCTTTAATAAGTTGAGCTTCATATTGTACTTGAGCACTGGTAAAGGTTTCAATTTACATTTTGGATGGGAATAAGTTATGTTGATTTTAAGGAGGAAGATTCTTCTTTCTCATTACTTGGGATTTCAAAGTATTCATTGCTAGAAGGTGAATAGTAGAAGGTTTAAGAAATTTATTTTTAAGTCTTTGAATTATATATTGGTGGCAGTATCATTAAAGAAGAGGATTGAAAATGAAGATCTTTCTTGATTTAATTAGGCTTTTTATCTTTAATTTTACAGACATCTAGCTCAACAGATAATATTCACATTGCTTCAAGTGACTTTAGCAAGATGTCCTCATCAACAGCTGCAACATGGCTAAGAGACTTTGGAGCCAAGGATCCATTTTCGTCATCTTCACCGTCTCTTGTTGCAACTGGAAACACACCAAATGCATCTTCCAGCTCTTCACTTCAGCAGCCCTCCTTTGCTAACTTTGATAATAATCCAATCTTCACTTCTCCAAGTAAGCCTTATTTCCTGCTTTTATTTGTATGATTAGATGCTCTAAATAGTTTAAGTATATCTGTGAGGGTTTGTAATTTTGACATTTATATCCCAATAACCAAATTATTTGCAAGATATCAAATGCCATTAATTCTTTTACATGGCACTTAGTTTTTTTAGTTTTAATGTCATATAATTCTTAATCATTGTCATAATTCAGCTAACCAATTCGAAAAGTTTCCTTTGAAAGTAATTCTGTCACTTTCTTCACCAATAAACTTATTTTGTTATGCTATCGTTTAATATAACTTTCTTGTGTAGTGTGTACAGAAACAGGTAGAATATATATAGGGATGTCGTGAATAGAGGTTATGAAAAATCAAGGAATTTGTGCCTCTTTTCTCTTTCAAGTGAAATTGATTAATCATTATCAATCTGGAAATTTTATTCTTATTTGTAGGTTATTTGTTTGAAGTTTGTTTTATTTTTGTTCAATGGATCAAGAAGTGGAAGAAATTTCAGCTATATTTAATCAACTCACAGCTCCTGCCAAAGTTTTTTAAATTCATTTGATATAGTGGTACAAGTTGATGGAGTTTTTAAGTTCAGCATCACAATTGTTGATACATTTGCTGAATCATATATTGATAGATTGCATTGAAACCATGTCCTCTGTGGTGAATGGATTAAACCTCAGTAGATGATGACATGGTAATAGGATGCTCTCTATTGAAAAGGTTTTTCATATTACAAAAATTTATAGTTCTTAATACTCACTGCAGCTTTCAACCAAAAATTAACTGTACTTGAAGTTGATTTAATCAATGCAATATAAAGTTAAATATGGGTAGAAAATTTTCATTAAAAAAAAACACGTAAATTTCAATTGTTTTACTCATTTACTACAATTCATTTTCAGTGTCATGGATAAGGAATAACAACTTTGTATGAATCCAGGTAACTTCAGAGGTCTTGAAATTAATTTCTAGTATGTTCATGAATTATTTTCGTGTTTTTAGTATACAAGAAACTGTGTGGAGTAGGTCCATTGAGTGTTGTTGTATATACTTAATTCTAGGCTAAATTTTTATTCGTTAAAGTATGAGGTTAAGAAAATTCTCTCAGATTGTCACCTGGTAAGTTCTATGGAAACAAATGTTTCTGCTACCGAGTTGGCAGCTGAAATGTTGGTTTCTTGAGAACCTGACTGACAACCTGTGAGAATTTTCTTTGCATTAATTGCTGGGAAAGAGTTCAGTCTTTCAGAAAATTATTAGTTATTAAATATTATTGATATTTGAAACTGTCTTTGATACTATTTAGACTAATCAAAAAATCATTAAGGATCATCTAGATGACTTGTGGAGACATTTTTTCCTGGCATATTTAATAAATTGAATTTGAAACTCTTGGTTTTTCGTAAATGATAACAAATTTTGATCTTAGTGCATTAATATATAATCACAATATTGTGTTTTTTTTTAACCTAGTGCTCTCAATGCATTAAGCCTAAATATGTCCCCATTATTCTATATAAAGTTAATTCTGATCTCCCATTGCTGTATGATAATGAGATAATTTAAGGAAGTTTTTTTTTTTTCGTCGATAGAAGTAGTATTATACATTCTTGTGTTTCTCATTGTTCACAGCTTTTCAGAGTTCTGTGTCAGTGAACTGTGATACTGTCCATCCAAGATATAACACCAACAGATGGAGTGAGTGCATACTAATTGAAAGTTTCTGTAGTGATCTTGCATTCGGTTGAATTATTTTTGTAGTCCTGTATGTATTGCAACTCTATTGCTTTTGTATCGCATCTCTGTAATCTTTATTTTATGCATTTATTTAAAGGGTTTTTGGAGATAATTAGGTGAGATACATTTTGAACTTCCTTTCACTAGAGATCAATCAAAATTTAGATTATCATAAATTNTTGTATTCGTACATTTCCAAAATTTCTACAAAAATTGTAAAAGCTGAACAGTAATTATAATTAACCTCTGGCATATTTGTCTCAATATTTTACAGTGATTGCTTTGTGTATATTTGATAAAGTTTTTGAAGTGTGGCAGTAGCAGTATGGTTAAAAGTGCTTCGACATCTTAGGTCATTTCGCACGTAGGCCCCCACCGAGAATCGAACCCGGGATCGCTTTCACCGAAGTCGAACACGTTGCCCACTTGGCTATCAGGAGCCTCTTTTTGAAGTGTGGTGTATAACTTTCCAGTGGTGGAATTATGTATGCTAAGGCCTTTCAAGCTTTTTGACAGGGTGTTTTAGTAACCCTTATTTTGTTTAAGGCTTATGAAGAGGAATTTCAAGTTCCAGTTGCTGTAAAATTAATGGTTATAACATTTTTTAGAAAAATGGATGTTCAAATTTTCCCTATTTAGTGAATACCCAGTGATATTTTATTCTATTTGTGACAGATACTATTTGGATCCATCTCAAGCTGGAATAAATAGTGCAAAAAATGGTACTACTTCCCCTCCACCAGCATCACCAGCGCTGTCACAGTCAAGCACCAGGGTATCTTCTTCAGGTTTACGTGAGACTAAGCCATTATCTAGTCTCGTTGGTCCAGGGGTCAGGTCAATTGTCCTTGGCCATCACCCTGTGAGTATTTCAATTAAGATTTTCAGATTCTTACTTTAATCAATAGGAGTTGTTTTTATTTTGTGCACTTAGTCACATCGTTTCAGCTTATTTATATTGAAACCCACCCTATATAACCACATGGGAAAATCTGTAAGCAGGCACTAGTTGGGCAATACAGCAAAATTTGGTTAGTAGCGAGGAATTATTTATAGGAAATGCATAGTAATCTAAAGGTAATGCCTTGAAAAATATTAAGTTTAGTTTATAGGACCTTTGAATTTAAAATTTATACTCTTAACTTTTTCTGAGAAAAAATGAAGGAAATTCTGTGTTTAGTAAAGGAAAGAAAATGTGGAGCATTAGATTAAGTGAAAACTGGGTTGGAAAAAGTTATTTAGGTTATCAAATTTTATGTAATCATTGCACTTTGTGTACTTGTTTATGTATTAGCAAGTAGCTTTATGTAGGATGTTATTTTTTGTATTTTCTTTTCTCTATGCATACATTTAGTAGTAGTGCCAATTATTTTTAGCTTTAATGAATTGCAGCATATTCACTAAATTTGTTTGTATTCTTTTGCAGTTTATTGATTAATTGGTAAGACTGTTTTCATCTACTCTCTCTTTCTCCAATATCTCATACATAGAAGTTGTTGTAAAACTCAAGGACAGCTTGTGGTTACTTGTACCCAATTTGTAATCACCACCTTTAGATTGGATAGGTAACCATGGAAATATGATTAAGACGAAAAATTTAGTGAAAATCAAGCGTAGAATCAATTCAGATAAATATTCATGAGTAATTCAAAGTATTTTAAAGTATTTAGAACAATTTCTCATTGGTTCTATTAATAATACTGTTCAGTTGGTTGTAGATTAGAATTATTTGTAGTTCTATCATATTTATTGCTGAGAATTGATGTATACCTTAAGTTTAACATAATTCACAATTTGTGTTTCATGTGGAAGGAAAACTGTCGTTGAGTTGCATTTAATTAGCTTAAAATGGATGGCACTCTGTCTCACCTCAAGCGTTGATTACAGATTTAATTTTAAATTATTGCATAATTCCCAAGCAAAAGCAGAGATAAATTAAGTCTGACAGTACCAGGAATTGAACCTGTCTCTCTTAGTTTTCAGTTGTTTGTTGTATCAATTAAACTATCTGGCCATTTTCTTATAGTGTGTGGTTTTCTGTATTATTTTTGGTCACTTTTCTTTTATTTGGCCTTGCTAAGATAAGCATGAAGTAGATTATCAGTTGTTTAGTGCAAATAAGCTAATAATTATGTACTTACCATTGGCAATTACCATGACTCATGCTCAAGAGAAAAACCTTATTATTTCTGTTCATTTGTCAAGTAAAGTTATGTTAGAGAATGTGGTAAACTGAATGATCGAAAAAGAATACTTGAATATGGAACGACTTTTAAAATTTAAGACGTTCACTGAGATTGAAATTTTGGTATAGTTCCAAACATTTTTGACCATTTTGCATTTGAATAGATTCAGATACCATGAGGCATTCCTCCATGTTTTTTGTACCATATTTTTAGACTGATAAAATGTACTGGCCTATAAGATGCTCTGACTCTTTTGTCAGAAATTTAGAAGAAGCATTTCATAACTTATTTGATTTTCCTAATTTATAAGAGTAGGTTTGTTGCCTATCCAAATCATCTACCAAAATATAAATTATTCCTCATTAGAACTCAGAAAGAAAATCCCAGCTGCCATTAAAATGTTTATTCCATTTCATGTATGAAGCATTACTTTATCCACATTTTATTGATATAGTCTAGCTTTTACTAGTCCTAAGAAAATTTTAGTCCACTTTTGACAATTTGAATGCAAAATTTAGAAACATATTGCTCCCTCTTTTGATGCTGTAAGGGGTTCCGTTAACCTTGCAGTGATAAATGTTTAAGTTATAATTTTTCAAATGTAATTCACACTCTTGGTCCATAAGACACAGGTTGATTTTAGGCCGCATTTTCCACACAATAAATTCATCTTTTAGACCAAGAGATTTTGTATATCTATTCCTATTTTATCAACTCAAGTAGTTTATCTTTCAGGTCTTATTTTCCTTATTGTTTTACCTCTATTAATTCAAATTGGTACTATTCTGAGTTCAATCATTTTTGATGCTTGCTTATGCTTCTCCATTCAGAATTCCATCCATTCAGTGCTCTTATTCATACTGCTTTTTAGTAACAATATTAGCCTTTTAAAAGTGTAGCTTACCAAAGTGTATACAAATCAATTTCTTGTATCATAAATATCACTTCTATAAATCTCAATGTATGACATATATAAATTCAAAAAGGAAACATCCATAATGTGAGAATGGCCTTTAATCCAATGATAGGAACAGTATGACAGGACAGACTGATCTTTTCATCTGTCTGATGTAGATGGCAATGTAATCAAAGCATTCCAGTGTACAAACACTACTCTCATTCATCATGACCACCTCATCCTTAAATGAAACAGTTATCTAGGTTTTATGTAAGATTTCTGAGCAAATTTACTGGCAGTATTTTAATTATTAATCAAGAAAAAACATTGAGGGATTTTCTCTACGCTCTTATATCTATTTGTTTATTTATTTCATTTGAACTTCATGTGTAGCAAATGCTGTCAATTCATAGCAAAATATGAAATATGAACAAACACATCCGTGCCCTTACCAGAAGAAAACCTAATCAGCCAAGAATTGAACCCAGAACCATTGGCAGGCTAGCATGCTTACCATTCCACTACTTAGGCCTGCAAATTACTAATACATACATGTATTAGTAATGTTTAATAGAATATAAATCTCAAAGTAGATATTGAATTAATTCTAGTTTTAAAAAATACCTACAGAATGGATTAATTTAGTCCATATATACTTGTATAAATTAGCTTATCGTTATATTTAGCTGAAGCAACATTTCCTCTGCATACTTCTCAATCACTGCACGTCAATGCCTGGCTCATGTCTCAAGGAGGATGTTTCAGAATTTTTGCTCTGTATGGCTACTTTGTGTTTATTTTCTGTATGCAAAGTGCATCATGAGGGAGCCAAGCAATACCTGCAGATAGAATCCCTTAATTGCAGGCATGCCAACACCAGCTGCTCTGTCATCTCTGGGGAATGCCATGATGCCTTTGCAGGGAGGGATTTCTGGAGCCACGTCAGGTAGTGCCAGTCAGCCACCATCGGAAGATCGCTATGCTGCTCTCAAGGATCTGGACAGTCTGATGAAGAGCAGTGGTGGCGTAGGAGGGGGGAGCATGAGTAGTCTTGAAAATGGCGGAACTCATTCAGATTGGAATTTAGGTGAGTTTTTGTTATCATCAACCTATATAATTTTACATAGACCCTATGGATTACTCACTGACTCTACAGGTAACACTTTTTGTAGTATCCAAAAAGTAGAGACCTTAATCAATACCATTACACAGCATCACTCATACTTCAGTAGCTTTCATACTATCACAGCTATGAACAAAACTGAGACCAAAGTAAATGGAAGATACGTTTTTCTCTACCCTGAAACAAAAGTCAAATGAAAAATATTCCATTCATCAGGTTATGGTAGCAGGAGCTATTACCGTATATACCCAAATAATATTTGAGTTTTTTGGTCCATTTTTTTTAATGCTGAATTTAGGAGGCCAACTTGTATGTGAATTCTACTTTTTCAGGGAAAAATTCATATCTAATCTGGGTCAAAATATTAATTTTCACAAATGATATGGAAAATAAGAGAGAACTAAAGAAATGGTAAATATTTTAATTAAGATTGGAGAAGGTATGCTGTTGTAAAGGTAAAACCTCCAATAACAACGAGTGGTGATATGATCCGGGACTGTGTAACTAAAACTTTTCTTTAGTTCTTCCTTTATCTCTGGATTTGCCATCGGAAAAGTGTGTCTAAATGCTGTCAGAAATTGAAGAACAAGTTGTGCATGTGTTGTGTTGTGCATGTGTTGTGTTTTGCATGCATGTTGTGCTATCCTTGGCTGACTATATGTTTATAACCCAACCCAACCCAAAAACTTAGGGTTGACTTTTATTGTGAGGAATGTGAAAATGAAATTTTCTGCCCACAAATCAAGGGGTGAAATTTTAATGGAGATTGATTCAGATACAGATTCTCTCATTACTTTCTTGTAAAAATTGTTTGTTTGGTATTATTTTCATCTGTAACTGT
Organism: Ladona fulva; assembly: GCA_000376725.2. Taxonomy (NCBI): domain Eukaryota; kingdom Metazoa; phylum Arthropoda; class Insecta; order Odonata; family Libellulidae; genus Ladona; species Ladona fulva. Next base: position 357,908 of record KZ308378.1, read on the forward strand.
TAATGGTCTTCTAAGTCTTTGATGTGTTTATTAGGCTGTAAATAGAAATGTATATCAGCTATAATTTGTGTTTTGTTTGTTCATTAGTTTTTAGTATTCAAATGGTGTTGTGTTCATGTATACTGTACTTTCTAAGAAATTAAACAAAAATTAGAGGGGGAAAGTTTTATAAAGTTACCTCTATTGTGTTGGTACTTGTAATACTACTAACCTCAAACTAATGAGAACATTCAATACTCTACATTCTTGAAAGCATTTCCAACAGCTTTTAATTTGTAAAATATTAAATTACACTTTTACTGGTACACTTTGGAAAAGTTTCACTAATTTACTTTTTTTTATTAGATTCTTCCTTTTCCTGATTAGCCTAATTTAAAGCTACAGTTCTTAATTAATACTAAATTTCAACTTCATAGGCTTAGTGAACGCTAAATTCAGTGATTTGGTCTTTTAAAATTTGAATGGAAGGAAGAAGAAGATTTGGTTTTCTAACCAGAAAGATTTGAAATGTTTCTGAAGTATATCTTTTCACCTGAAGGAACAGGATCTGCATCGCCTTGGGCACCACAGCCAACTAATCCCTCCGCGTTTGGAGGAGGGACAGTGTTTGGTTCACCATCTTCGTCCACTCTAAGCAGCAACACCTCCCAGAATCTTTTCCCTGCCTCACCTCCTATGGAGGCAAGTGCAGTACCCATAGTCAGTGCAAATGGCACCCCAGGCTTTGCTGCTGGAGCATCATTTACCAGTCCTTCTTCTAACCCTTTCACAGGTTGGTGGATATTATTTTGATATTCTGAAAAGAAAATCTTGATGTATATTACTGTAGTCTTTTAACCCTTCAACATCGTCTTGTGTACTTGGTACTCAATTAATTTTTTATAGTTACCGCTTTTAAATGTTAAAAAACCTTATACGTTCTTCTTCAGCAAGGTTTTTAGTTGCTTTTACACATGATTATGTAATTTTTTATTTACATTTGATCATTTCATTTTGTTTTTAAAACACTCTTATTTTTCACAATGTTTTAGGTTGTTGAACCTGCTAAATAATGCCAATTTATCGTGTAGCAAGTCAAGTTTTGGTAGAAAGAGATATGCTGGAGGCTGAAATAAGCACTATGTATCTTCTGACATTTGTATCTTGTACTCAAAAGGAATATTTTTTCTATAGTGTCAGCACTTGCTAAATGAAGAGAGAACAAATCCTCACTCTGGGCCATGTATGGTTTGTCATTTTCCTTAGGCAATATAGGCACAATAGGGTCTTTGTATTCTCCTATCTGCTTTTAATTGCATAAACAGATACCTTCAGATATTTACTGCTTCTATATGTTCTTTTGTGTCAAGAAAAGCCATCCTCCATTAGCATCGGTCAGAGGAAATTCTCTGTATTGTATCATGGTCAAATTTTGTTTCTTTCTTTGGACTTTTCTGAGAATGCTAGCTAAATATTTTCATGATAGATTTCTTGTTTTTGTATGGGTATATATATTTTCTGATTTTTTATAATTTTTAAATTATTTGAAATATACCCTCCAAAGATATAATGTCGCCACCTAGTATAAAATTAAGTTACAAAATGTGATGAAAAGGAATTAGTGGAGTTTCTTCCAATTTATACAAAAGAAAGTGAGAGTTAGAATAGGAAGAGTAATCTACAAAGCTTTATGTAAATTATGTTTATTCTAAAAATTTCAAAGTTTAAATTTGGATTGAATGGGTAAAATTATGAATGACTAAAAAAATCTCTACATAATTGGATTCAGTTCTAGATTCAACGCTCTGTTTAAGCTTCAGGATATTTTAGAAAATTCTAGAAATTAAGATGTTTTTAATTAAGCTTAATTAAGATGTTTTTATTCACTTTCAGGTGCCTCCCTTGCAGTGGATCCTAACTCTCCTTGGGTTCCAAGCTCAGTCGCCTCATCAGGAAGTCCTGCGGTGCCACTGAATCCTTTTCAGACAACTAGGACATCTTTTGGTTAGCTCATTAGTTTTTCATGGAATATTATTTTTGTTCATTCACTTACAGCAAATGTAGTAATTGTCATAAGTTGATATTAATCAATGAAAAATGCATGGCATAAATGCTTGATTTTTGGAAAAGATTTGAAAGAGAAAATGTCTTATGTTGACGTAACTTGAACCTGGAACTCCTCCAGAACATATAATACCATCATTGTCTCAGAAAGCAAAATAGATTGTTGATCTGTCATGATAACTCATTTGGTTAGACCAACTGCCTATCAAGAGGGAGAGAGATTTTGAGTCCTGACTGCAAGAGATATTTTCTTTTGTTTCTTTTTACAAGAAGAGACAATCTGAAATAACCATGCCTTAATCCGAAAATACCTTATTAACTGGGACTGACTTGAGACATCACCATTGTTAGGTTAACATGCTAACCATTTTTCCAGAAGGGCGATGTTAGATTTGTACACAAGATGATGGAATTTGAATGCCTAAAATTTCATTGTAACAATTACATCAGTAACAAATTTCATCTTCTCCGGTAATCTGAAGTAATGTTTCTAAAGCCAGGAAAGAGTATTCTTCTGGATCGTATTATTTTTTTTAATGATTTTTTTAAATATAGTGCATTTATTGAAATTGCTCTCTTTCAGGAATTGGTTAATATTTGAGGTTCACCTTTGGTTATCTATAGTTTGCAATACCATTCTGCACAAAATCCACTACTTCGGTCTTGACTTTGTGGTAGCTATTCATGATGAAAGGAATAAGACAAAACTTGCACTTGTTACCACAGGATATTTAATAAAAACGACCACCTGACCAGATGTAACTATTTTATTGAAGACCCACTATGAAGGAGAACTACCCATTTAAATTTTTCTATATAATGATATAGATACAATTAAAATTATTCTGGATTGATTTAACAAAGACCAATGTTAGAGCACACCATATTCCACCATAGCCTCCAAAATGTGGGAGAGAATTTTCTGTCATGGTAGTTTAATTGGATCAACCACCTGGTAAGTGGGAGATATAGATTTTAATCCTGGCTATGGCGGACTTTTTTTCCTTCATTTCTTCATCTAACAATTCAGGGTTGAATTTGCTTCTCTGATGTTTCTAATAAACCAGTCTGGCCACTTTGGTAATTCATTTTTTCTAAACTCAATCATGATTGCTTATTCTTCAGTTATAGAAGTAGTGAGAATTAGAAAAGGTGCAGCGAAAGGTGATTTGTTTTGTGAAGAATTGCTATGATAAATCTGTGTCACTCAGATGCTTCTGGATGCAAGATGGAAATCTTTAAAAGTTAGAAGATTTCAACAAAGGATTAATTTACCAGATAAATTTTGAGAATTTTCAGAGATGATGTGGCCAATATAATGCATTCACCATGTTACATAGGCCGTTCCGATACTGCAAGAAAGATCAGGGAAATAGATGCTAGAACCAATCCATTCAAGAACTCATCTTTTCTGTGAATGATACATGAAAGTGATAAATTAGGGAAATACAGTCATGGTGCATGCACCCTCTGTCACACGCCAAAAGGCTGCTTGTAGGGTACTTAGATAGACATAGACATAGAGCATTCTGATATTTTGTAATCTAAATATGTAATGAATGTGCTACCATTATTTGTTTTTCTTTGTGGTTTTTATCATGAATAACGATAAGTAAATAAATGTTCATGAATACTTTTGTGTATTTTTAGATAACTCAATAAATCAAGTGACTTGGGGAGGCATTGGTACAGCTGGGATGGGAATGTTAGCAAATGGGCAGCATCCAGGTGTTGGTGCCAATGGAAGTCAGACTTTTCAGTCCAACCAGCCTTTTGGGGTATTTTCTGGTTCACCTTTAAATTCTACTGTCTTGCCTCAGTATCCAGCAGCAAAAGTGTGGCCACCAGCTGGGAATCCGTTTCTGGTATTCTTTTTACTTTCAATCCTATCTATTGCCTAATATTATGTTCTGTCTTTCTCAAAATATCCTCAGTGTAGATCCCTTGTTTTGACCTAATTGTTGTTGTACCAGACTTTTTCTTTGTTGGACATGAAAAGATTTCATAATGTGAACACTGCTGGTATTTTGATGTTACATTTAGGTGTTTCACAATGCTGGGTAACTGCCTTCATTTACACCTCATATTTTTATTCAGTTTTGTTCCTGTCATGGTATGTTTCTTTTAAATGTGTTCATCATAAAATAACAGTATCACAGTATTTGGTAATGCTCTAGGAAAGGAATTATTTGGTACATGCATAGAACATGTACATTTTTTGGCATACTAGTTAAGGATTTTCTCATTAGCTACTATACTTCTGGCTACTAGGTGAAGCTACATATATTCAGCTAGATTCATTATAGTTGCAACTTGTGGTTTCTAAGAAATTGTAGGTAAGGTTGAATTTCTAACTCTTCAAGAAGTTAACTTCTATGTGGGAAGACTGGTAGTTGCAAAGTTGTTCTTGTTGTTGCTTCATCTTTTAGCAACCAACCTTCATATTTTAAAGCAAATTTTTGGCAGTAATTATTGCTTTTTTTTTGTAAATCCATAATAAGAAATGTTTACTAGGTCCATAGCATCCCTATGCACATGTCAAAAGATAAATGGCGACATAATATCTGGAAAATTAAGGGGACCCTAGTATGTGTTTAAATTGAAAATAAATTTTCAAGTGTAAAATATCATGACCAGATTGTCTGTCCCTTAGATTAGTGTGTGTATTGTATGCTGATGCATATTATTTGCTGATAAATGCTGTAATTGGATAGTATAAGTATTGGGTTTCTCATCAGAAAGTAAACAACTTAGGCCTTTCAATATTTTGATATTTGATAGAATGAGGAAGATGTTAAAGCAACTTCAAGTAAAAGACTTAGAAAAATGCAGCTCACCCTTTTGGTAGCCCCTACCTGGATTATTTAATCTTCTCTTATCTGTATTATCTATGTTGGTATTAGAATTATGGTGATGATTGTTAATTAACATAATTGTTAGTGTGGTAAAATAATTAAAATCATTTCATTTCTAATATTGGTGATTACTGTTTTTATAACAAGATGTTTTAATCTATATTTTCAGTTTTCAAAAATGGTTTCAACTCAGAATCTTGCAGCATTCTTTGTAAAGTAGATGTTTCTAGTTAAAATATGACTTCCAACGTATGCTTGGTTGGAACATCATTATTGTAAAAAATATACCACAGATATTCATAATTACAAAATACTTGGGCTATTAACATGTAGAAGTAATCTATAAGTAACTCAAGTTTAAAATCAGGAGTTTTTTAATCGTTTATCTTTGCTTTTTAACCACAATGGATATTGTGTTTGAGGGGAGTAATAATCATCAAGTTCTGTTGTATTGAAATCTTTGGCATAATGATCAAGAACTTTTATGATTTACAGGCTGGCTCCAGACCTACTCCTCAGACCCACTCAAGTAATCCTTTCTTGTGAGAAAAGGGCCGTCTATTTATATATGGAAATATTTTTTAGGAGAAGTTTGGCACACGATATGGACAGAAGGGGACATTGGTTTGCAAAGTGGTGTGTTGGCTTACTCGTGGCTGTGTTGGGCAAAGCAAAGAGAATCGTAGAGAACAAGCTCTTACAAAAATAATTCAGGCAACTCGTGGATTAGAAAAACTAGCTACTCAATTCTTTTAAAGGATTATTACAGTATATATATAAATTAATTATTTTTTAACCTTCTGACACATGTACCCTCTGCAGCTGAGCCTTTTTCCTCTCTGTAGTATGAGTATATAAGAGTAACATTAATTCACGCTAAAATTCTTGGTAATTTAAGCATTTTTGAGACGAAGATTGTAGTCTGTATAGTTTTTACCCATTAAATATCTTTTGAGTAAGTAATGTACATAAGGAATATTTGCCCAATGTGTGTGGCTGGGAGTCATTTTCCAATGCAATCGGATCTGTGCCACTGGAGTTGTAATCTTGAGAAAATTCTTAGACCAAAGATGCATGTGTATGATTTCTGCCAATGAACCTTGGACAAGTTTTGTTTTATAGTCATCAAACTACTGTAGGCACTATGTTATAGTACATGGGTGATCAGTTGCTTTCATTTCTTTGACTCATACACGTGCTTGTTGAAAAGAGTCGACAGGAAACTTATTAAAGATTGCAGTTTTTTAGATGAAGGCATGGTGATACTGAGTCAGCTGTTTCATTAAGATAATTCTATGACCGAGTGATGAACAAAAGTTATCATATTTCTGTCCCATGCCCTATATTTTATACTATTTTAGCCATTTGAACAAATATTTAATAATATTTCCTCTCTTTGTGCATTAAAGTTTTCTTACCTTTTAATAGTAGTAAGTTATGTTTGATGTTTACTTAGTTGAATGCAATGCATTTGAAAACTTTTGCTTATAAAAGAAATTATTAAGAGAGCATAAGTAATTGCCTTTTTACTAATTATCCAGGAATCCCTTAGTTTAGGAGTTTTTTAGGCAGTAAAAGATCACTTGCCATTGCTGACAATGGCAATTAATCAAAATTGAAGTTTCTTGCAGTAAATGCGCTTCATAGCAAGTTTATGAAATGGTTTTTACCAAAGGGTTTTTTTGATGTAAATATATCCCCCAAATAAGTGGAATACATAGACAAAATTTCTGTGATATCTAATTCCAGTAAGTCAACCATACTGAGCAATCTAATCAATGAGAAGAGGTGTCCTTATGTTCCTATGAAGTAATGCATTGTGCACCTTATGAAGTGGGTTTTTAGTGTGGCTTGACTTTGATTGCTATTTTAACCGTTGGCATTCCTGCCTCAATATATACATGATTGGCATGGTTACCTTACATCTGACACTATTTTGCCAAACATTTTATTATTTATTTGCCTCCATTTATTGTATCACGAGAAGTATGAATTTGTCACTTGACACGGTATACTCAAGCCACCTGAAATTCCTTCAATATAAATATATATAAACAATAAATANTAAATATATAATATATTTGTAAATGAGCTTTACATAATGTCCTGGAGGCATTAAAAAAGAAAAAAAACAATTTAATGCTGTTATACTTGAAGGGTGTTGCAAAAATATTTTTTTACTCAGCCTGATTTCTAATGTGCAGGGTTTTCATGTACATATTTCTGTGATATTAATTTCAACTAAAAGATTAAATAGTTTTTTTAACCAAACATTCATGTTAACATCCGCAGTGTTTGCAAATAATTGTTTCTCTGTAATACTTTCAATTAAAAACTTTGGTGTGCCTGTGAATGTATGTTTTATTGTTTATATTAAATATATATATATATATATTGAAAAATTCTGAATTTTATTGTCATTTGATACCCAAAGCATGTGTTTTTTATGTTTGTCCTTATCATCTTTTATTGTTCATCAAAGAATGATTATTTAAACCCTACCCATCATTGTTACTTTAATGCTGTCATTCAGAACAGGTGCTTGTTTCTTCTTTAAATATTGTACTTCCCTAACCTAACTATATATATATCCCTCTTATCTGTACCATTAAGCCTTGTGTTATTACTGCAATTCTATCTTTCGTGTTACCTCATTAGATTTTAACTTTTTCTCATTTGAATTCAAATTGATTTTCATTTTTCTTAATTTCCCTCATTCATTCTTCCAGCTAACTTCATGGATCGTTACCTTTTTTGAAAAATTATATCGAAAATAAAAGTCGTACAGAACTCAAGTGAATTTTTGCATCCAGTCATTTTATTCAGATGGCTTTCAAATGAAAACTAGCTAGCTTTCTGATTTCCTGATAAACATTCTTTATCTAAAAACTTTTCTTTGGAGATGCAGAATTAATAGTAAAATACCATAATGTATCATGTTGTAATAAAATCTTTTCGCACTTATAGGCATTATTATATCTATGCTCATTAATCAATCCTGAGTTTACAAATTTGGTAGTATCATGTAGACATGTGAACTCAATCTTTTATGAAGGTGCATCTCTCATCACCTCACTCCTCATCTTGCATCTAAAGCCTCATTTCCCTCTCCTAGTTATTGGTAACTAATAGTAGAGGGGATGAGGTTTCAACTGGCCTTCGGACTGAATACTACAGCTAGACAACTCTCATAGCTGTAGAAATTAAATGAAAAAATGTGTGGGGTACATATGCTGTCTTACTAACTTGCAAAATAACACTGGTATTGCTTTGTTCAAATTCAAAGAAGCTAAGATGATGCAACTTTGTCATTTACAGTTTTTTGGAAAAATTGCTTGTCTTGATGGAATATGGAAAATCATGTGAAGAGCTAGGCTTGTATTTCTGATTCTCTAGGGTAATGTTAATCTTTGATGTGTATTATGAAGAAGTGCCAATGTAAAGGAGTAAGCAAATTTTCTCTTCCTTATCATGGAATGTTTGCCATTTCACCTCAACCAGCCACAATATTCAGGGGCTGATGCATCCCTCATTCATTCCTTCCATGTCATTCTCATAGGAAAGTAGAGTTGTAGCAACAATTTGCAACTCAGAGGGAAAAAAAATTGACAGCAGTGAAAGGTAAAATTCTCCAGCCTTTTTACCTGAAGTTACTTCCAGCTCTAACTTTACTCTCTTTTACATTATACTCATTATACAGTGAAACCTCTATGAAGTGACCACCTAGGGATTCTTTTTTGGATTAATTTATAAAGCTGAACGATTTCGTAAAATAATAAACTTAAAATTGTGAAATTTTGGTAAATGATTTGAGCAATTAAAATAATCCACAAGGAAAATGGCAACAATTACATACATTGTGTTTAGAGGATATAATTACAATGAGGGTCCCTTGGGCTAACTAGTAGAAAACCTGACCATATAACTTATTCACAATCATTCTTATTGGTATATATATGTAACATTCGGCGGTGTTAGAAATTATCATGCCATATTTGGTTTGCGTATTACCTACATTCAAATAGTTCTAAATCCTAATTCTATATTAGAAAACAAATAAATTCACAAAGTGAGCTTAAAGAGAAAATATTTCATTTTATTTTCACTTGGCAACGCTTAAGAGATTGGTGAACGAAATAATTTAAATAAAATATTCTTTTAGGAAGCGAAAAGGCCGCTTGTTCCCCAGCTGTAGTTGTGAGCATGCTCACATCTCGAGAAAAACGCGTTAGACATAACTATCTCTTCACATTACTTGCTTCTCTCTCTTGAAAGTCCGAATTTATGGTGAGTTGTAACCGCGTCAAAACTACTCACGGTATGCATTGGTATTTTTGACTCGATAACTCTGGAAACCGATCGTATTTTCGAAGGATGACCTGAAATACACTGTGAGGTACTACATACGTACATACTTCCTCTTCCCTCTCTCTAGCCTAATCCCAAAGCAAGGTTACTCCAACCGGAGGCTAACTATTCCACCCAGCTGTTTCTTCTGTATTTCTAACTTGACATCAGCAAACACTTCTGATTTTATACTTACAATGCTTAATCGAACGATAAATTGTGGTAAGAAAGTATTTTATAAACCTACGTGGAAGCATGTGTCTAAACGTGCTTAGATTTTAACGACGATTTAATTTTAAATTGTTTTTGGAATTGAATATCTTACGAAAGGCATATTGTCAAGACCGTACAAAAATTCCTTTCCTTTGGTATCGGTGCTTTCCGGCATAACCTTTAGGAACATAGCTAACTGTCAACTTTCTCCAGTTAACCTTGTTCGTCAATTTTAATTATGCTAATCCATTTTGTCTCTCAAAAATATTTTCAATTTCATCTCGTGATTCAGAGACCTCAGCCAGAGTTACAAATCTATGTTCTCTAACAGAATTCTTAAGCGATATATTTTCATTGATTGAAGCCGAAAGATTTTGTAGTCATAAAATGTTGGTTTTCCGCTCAAAAATGTAAGTCAGCAATTACTTGCAGTGTGGATTAATCTTCAATAACCACCTCTAATACGATTCGTTATCGGACTCATCCTTTGGTCGCTATTGTTGGAATGAATGACTTTCTTTTCATCCTTTTCACGGTGAGATCCGGTCTTTCTAATACGCCTTCTGTAATAACGGATTTTTCCTTCCATTCCAACCCAGTGACCGTGAACTTAGGCGTTTTCGCTTCAGAGTTTAACGAACTTGAATGGCCATCCTAGTTATAGAAGTAGAACGAGTGATACTTCTTCATATAATTCGACCGATTCAGACTCAGCAGAGGTGGCTGACCAGATGCGTTCTCTGCAGCCATTAAACTCCAAAAAAATGTAGCTCCATTTAGCTATTTCAGCGATCCTCAAAATTTTTTCTCTGATCTATTAGCTTAGTCTTCGCGCTAAGCGAAGCATCTACCAGTTGCCGTTTTAAGAATAAATTCAGCGTAGACTGATAGTCTTCAGTTTAGTAATATAGTAAAAAGCTTAGATCAAAATATCTTGTTTATTGTAGGTTACCAATGACTTTGGCGAACTATGCGCTCCGAACTAATGAGAGATCTCCCAACAGACAAAGATCCCTCACGCTTGGATTCATAAACGCAAACGACTCTGAAGTAAAACCTTGCAAATAATGTCATGTGCTTAATAATGTACCTAATCTAAACCTAAAGGTATATCTTCCAATATTTGGAAAATTTCTACCACTTCAAATCAAACCTTTTTTTCGCAGTATCAGGCGAGGTCTTGTGTAAATCTAACGCAAAACAATTTGTGGAAGAGTACTATTCTTAGAAGTACCATAGAGTAGTAGTGCTAAGAATACTAGTAGAAGCTTCCTAGTAGTTATACACTTTCAAACCATTTTTATTCCTTTCTTTACTCTGCGAATGTCATATCGTTGAGAGTAGATTACATTAGAAACTTATTCCTCTTGAGCAAAGGAAAGTTTAACATTATCGAAATGTCTCTTCCCCGATATTATTTGCCTTACCAAAATTACACAAAGATAATCAACCCACTCGGCCAGTTGCCTCAAGTGTTTCACCTCCGACTCATACATTATCCTTCCAATCGATCACTGTGATACGAAGTTGAACAACTTTCCTCCAAGCATATGAAATCTAAACTCCACCCGTGTGTTATTTGACGGACAGTTCCCGAACAACTCTCTTTTTAAAAATCTTTTTATTACCATTCCGACCGATGAAGCCATGGACGCTTTGATAGGCTATTAGGCATATCTAAGGCTGATTCCCTCATTAAAAAGGAAGAGACCAATTTAACCTCCATCTGTTTGGAGCAAAATTATTTTAAGTTTGATAATAACTTCTACTACCAGAATAAAGGGCTTGCGATCACCTCTATCTCCAATTTTAGCAGAATGATTCATGGATAAATTTCAAAATGTATTGTATGAATGGATGTACGTCCTCCGGTCAAAATATATCAAATCTGATAAGAAGGAAAGAACGTGCTTACGATTTTGCAGGTAACGGTAATTTATCACCAGGGAAACCGTATAAAATCGTATGGAAGCTCAATAGATCGCCTGTGGGACTTCGCTTTTACTCATTCCTTTTCTTTCTAACTAAAAAAGCGCTTATAAAGTCTGATGCGAAGGGTGGACTTTATAATCTTTTATTTTCAGCTATTTTTAGAATGAATCTTTTACCATTAACAAAAAGTGATAAGTAAATATATACATGGATCGAATGCTGTTTAAATTTTTTAGATTTAGGTTTGTACCCCGCAAGCCGCCAGTGGCGTATGACAGGTCAGTATCAACACCTTACCCTATTAGCTTCTCTGATGCTATGCGAAAAGAGCGACCAGAAGTAACTGTTGTATCTGTTTTAGCGATTATTTCCTTGTAATGCTCGGTAGTCGCCTCTCGAAGATCGCGCTCGTTGTTTACCGGAGTGACAATATATTTTACTTCACCTAATAATTCCGGACCGATGAATTTTTCGAAAAACTTTTATCGGTAATTAGATCTTCTGTCCTGCAGCGAGTTCCACCCGAGTGATTTTATCATGGTTGTAACGCCACTGTCGAACCTGAAATCTCCACTGAGAAAACGGGCTGCTCTACGTTAAACCATCTCTAAATCTGAGACTAACCCTACTTCATGTGGATTCCAGATTGCGCAGCAGTATTCGAGACTTAGTCGGACGAGGGAAAAGTACGCAATTTCTTTGACTCTCGAAGGGCATCCTCTCAGGGTTCTAGTTGTTAATATTTGCATTCTATTCGCCTTTCCTATAGAATCTCGAATATGTCCCTTTAACGATAAATTACTGCTGAGGTTAGCTCATAGGTATTTATTGTGACGTATGTACGATATCCTGAAATTTGGTATTGTTTGCTAATAACGTTAGTGGAGCGCGTGAAAGACATAGCAGCGCACTTCTTCGCATTCAAATCAAGCTATCTTCAGGACATTCCTGTGGCAATGATAAAATTTCTCTCTGTTTACGTCTTTAATTTATGACAAGTAGCTTGTAAAATTGCGATTTATTTTCGGTAATACTAATTTTATGTTCGTTAATAGTAATTACAGCCTCTTTCATGTTAAACATAGTACAAATTACAAATTCAAAACTATGACAAATGCAAACGTTGCAAGAGTACCATGAGGAGGAAATTATCGGGTGTTACAATTTCAAAATATTTTGGGATACGCGATCGCGATTCTTAAGGAATTAGCGCCCTGGGCACGTAATTGTCTAGCCCTTTCTACGACCCTGCTTGTATGTACGTATATGAATAAATAGTTTCGTCGTGCATCACTTCTAACACAATCTCTTGATTTATCGTCAGCTAACTCTGCGATTACGATTTAGGACTAACCAGAAAAGAAGCACTCATTGAATTTCATAAATTTTTCATAAAATCTAACCTATTTTTAAAGCAGGGTATCGCTTTAATGTATGAATATATGATTGAGTTTCATCCTCTATTTGTTTGATAATTATATTGCACTATAATTAGTGTGCGCAAAGACAAAATATTTAAACGTGTGGAATATATAGGAAATGAGAGGCTTTTGTGATCCCACCAAAGTTCTAGCACCTATAAAATTGGGGCTACAACCCTTACCACTACCTCGCAGTGGAAGATTTTGTAGGTTCCAGTGATCAAGAGAACTAAATTGGCTAGGAATTTCCAACTGGTATCGAAAAGGATATCAGATGAAAGAATTTATACAGTAAGACGGTCTTTATTGCATTTATTTTTAATGGCCATTGTGTTACAAATGTTATTTGTAAGGTATTTCAGCTGAAAATTATGAAACTCGATATTTATTAACACATTGGAAAGTTATAGCTTTGTAATTTTACTGTTGAGTAGAAACGATAACATAAAATGTTTTAAGAATCAGTTGAGTTTTTGTATCCACCATCGGGATTCGTTGTGAACATTCAACAGAAAGCTGCTGCACGGATTAATTTTTCCATTTCTGTTATTATGTAGTGAACAGGTATTTTGTGAAGAAACCAGGTCTACTGATAAAATATATTAGTATAAATTTAGAAACGGCATTGTTTGATGCACTTTAAGGATTGTCATTCCCCGATTTGTGACAAAACCTTTTTTTCGCAGTATCAGGCGAGGTCTTGTGTAAATCTAACGCAAAACAATTTGTGGAAGAGTACTATTCTTAGAAGTACCATAGAGTAGTAGTGCTAAGAATACTAGTAGAAGCTTCCTAGTAGTTATACACTTTCAAACCATTTTTATTCCTTTCTTTACTCTGCGAATGTCATATCGTTGAGAGTAGATTACATTAGAAACTTATTCCTCTTGAGCAAAGGAAAGTTTAACATTATCGAAATGTCTCTTCCCCCGATATTATTTGCCTTACCAAAATTACACAAAGATAATCAACCCACTCGGCCAGTTGCCTCAAGTGTTTCACCTCCGACTCATACATTATCCTTCCAATCGATCACTGTGATACGAAGTTGAACAACTTTCCTCCAAGCATATGAAATCTAAACTCCACCCGTGTGTTATTTGACGGACANTTATCATATACCTGGGTCTGTTATTATGCCTCCTCTGGTCGTTATACCCCTTAAAAATTCGATGGTATCTCTAGGATGTGTCAGTGGTTATCTGCATATACGAGCCATATTTCATACCACGAATTATCATTATTTTATATTCATCATTACGTACAAAAGAATCTAAAGAATCACGTGTAATCGATTAAGAATGATTGCAAAAATGACGAGTACGGGAATCATTTTCTTTCGAGAAGAATCTGCTTAACGTGGTATCCACGTTAATAGAAAGTTCATAGAATGTTAAGTTCGTGTTTCCCGGTTGGAGACACGTATATCGTTGCTCTGCTGTCTCAAACGGACTTCAGCATGGCGCGTCGTCAGTCAAAATCATGTGACGGCTGGTCGAGTTTGGTCGAAGGTATGTCGTTTCTCTAAGGATTTATTCAATACAATGGATAGCTGATTTTTTAAGCTATATTTAAATATGAATTAACTATCATAAAAAATAAATCATTAAGACATTGAATATTTCTGTTACAGTAATCCCTGTATGACTGCTTGAAAAATACTTCTCAAGGATGCCATTGGCTTTAGCTGAAATGTGGAGTAGTTTTTAAAGAACCAAGTGATGAAGAGTGCAATTAGGTAGTTACATGAAATTATTTTTCCACATAGGGTTATAGCTCCCAAGTTCATAATATGATTTAGTTTAACTGTTGTTTAGTGAACCCCTTTTAATTCCTAGGGTTTGGTGAAACTTAGGGAGTGGATGGTTTTTATATATCTCATCTGTGCTATTATGGCTGTACAAGAAAGAAGAAAGAGAAGTTTCAGCAATGGGTTATCGTCTCAGCTCTGACTACACCTCCAAGGAAGGAAAATGGTCTTTAGAAGTAAGCCCTTACTTTTGTGAGTAAATTTCAATTTCTTAAAATTTTTTTTCGACAAATTGATTTCAGTTTTCTTTTCATAAAATGAGTGAATGCATTTCTTTGAATGTTTACAAAATTGATTGTTCATTTTAAATTACAAAGGAAATCATTTACGGTGGCCTTTAACCTTAGTTGGAAATATATGTAAAATACAACAGCTAGCATAGATGATGTCATCACTTAAAGACTTATATTTATTTTGAATCATAGGGAAAACAATTCTTTATGATTAAATAGTTGTGTGTGATGTTATAAGTTGATGCTATGACATAATAAGTATGAGTATGATTTGTGAATTTCCATTGAGAAACTCATGGCTGTGATTTCATTCATGATTCCTTAGTTTATTCGCTTAGTATATGGAGTAAAAAAATCGAATTTCCTGCCAACCACTGTGGTGCATAAATGATATTGATAACCTAAAATTAAAATTACATAAATTAAAAGACTATTTCCATTTTAATCTCGTTGTGTATTTATGTACTTAAATCTTAATGAGCTTCCCAGTAGTAACGACAGATCCTGAGGGATTCAATGAACCATTGTAATTGTTCCTAATCGGAGTGCAACCTCAAAATTACAAAAACTAGCTAACAGTAACTTCATGCTTATCCTTAAGTCAACTTTAGTTTTACTAAAAGTCAAAGTTTGAGACAAAATCTGAACAGTATTCCCTATTATTTCCAATTATCAATCTACTTGTGAATGTTTTTTGCTGTCCACTGTAATTAACTAATTTTGACTCTATTGAGGAACTGGCAGACTAGCTTGAAGTAAGTTAGGTTTTCTCTATTGTCATAATTTCCTTATCAACTTAGTTGTAGTCGTTTAGTATCCGCTGAGAATATAAGGCCTTATGTAGTAAATTTAATAGTCATATTTTATTGATGAAATATTTTTCTCGTGATGGATCATTGACCATAAAAGAATGGTATTTTCTCGTTAAATTATGTTTGCTTGAACAAAACTAACAGAGCAACATTTGGATTATTATTTCTATTTTCATTTGATAATTGAAACAGGAACTTAAGTTTTATTCAGTGATCGGGTAACGGAATTAATAAGACCTAGTATTCCTTCTTCTTTGAATGTTGTCTTCGAGTATATTTTAATATCAGTAAAATAATTCTAAATAGCGAACAGAAATTAGGTAAATAAAATAACATGAAAAAATCATGGATCATATTATCTGAAGCATATTCCAAATTGTCAGAAAGAAATGTTCCCATTCTTGTTATCCTTAAATTTATTTTTTCTATTACAATTTATGATCTGTATTAATTGTTGTTGTTATGTCTGAAAAAATTTAATGGTTTGAATTTTGGGAAGTCCATTAGATTTCTCCAATATTTCAGGGACTGTTTTTTATGATAATGCAAAAATTTCCAAGCCATGAAACATTTCATACCAAAGTAGGATAGCTTTCATTACAAAGACAACCAGGTTAATAGCTATGAAACAGTACTCTTCCATCAGATTTTGCCATTGTTATTTCGATTCCTCAATTAATTTAACTTGCAAAAGAAACATACATATTTTGAAACATTATCCAAGTACCATTTTTTCTGAACGTTCTCTAGAAGCCACTTTCTTATCAGACAGAGCTACAACTTATGTTGTGGTATTTCAAATACAGTTGTTTGTTTAATCATTTAGAAAAAATATGGAAACCTTTATTATTTTTCTCATTGACACATGTATTTATGACATTTAAAGCAGAGGTTAAGGTTAAGGTTGGTTCTTGCAAAGACAAGATGTTGTAGTAATTTTTATTAGCATTAACATAGGTTTAAAGATTTATTTCCTCAGAGTAGATTAGATTCCATCCTGATAGAGGAAGAAAGAGTTTATCATCTACTGTTACCCCTATCTGTTAAATGCTAAATGTAACAAATATAATCTCCTTTTGTAATATTAGAATGTAATTAACTTCACATATCATTTTTTTGGAAACAATATGTTTTCATTAGCAATGTCATTTTTTTGTTTTTCTCTAGATGTAATCAAATCATTCAATTTAGCATTTCAAAGTACTCAATAATATTACATTCTGATTGCTCAAACCACATTACGAACTCAGTAAACAACAATATAGCTACTTTTATATCTCGAAATTAAAGGCCAATGTCAATTGAGTGGACAGTCACTATAAGAAAATGTTTTTATGATAAATAAAGATTTTATGTAAATGTGGGACATGAAGAATGATTTAGACTTTCTTGTGAGGTTTATTAAGGATATATTAAATGGAAAACCTGGCTTATTTATTTTTTTGTATTATTTAAGTTTTCAAGAGTTAATTTCTGTCAAGAATCACTAACTCATTGAATTCTCTTAGTAGTCAGAGAA
The DNA here is from genome assembly GCA_000376725.2 of Ladona fulva. Classification (NCBI taxonomy): domain Eukaryota; kingdom Metazoa; phylum Arthropoda; class Insecta; order Odonata; family Libellulidae; genus Ladona; species Ladona fulva. The sequence goes on from KZ308378.1 coordinate 375,093, forward strand.
TGTAAAATAGGAATAAATTCTAGGGAGAATTTAAGGATGTTAGTTTTTATTAAGAATGAAGGGAAGCTAAATTGTTTAGTGCAATCAATGTTTACTTATCATTAGAATCGTGAAGCATTTTGAATTAGAGATGAATATTTGGGTGTGATTTGTTTTATGGCTTTGGAAAATCTTGTTTTAATGTGGTATATACCTCGGAAACTGCAGCATTCCAATGGATTTATTATTAGAGAAAAGGAACCTCTTCCCAATTTCAATGCATTTGTCTTTGACGATGTTTGATTAATGCAGTAAAATCTCATGTTTGTGAACTCCATCTAAATGGAAAACTTCAGATATTCCTAATTAAGACAAATTCATTTGCCATTTCTTGTTTTCTTCCGTTAGAGCTGCAACAATTTGATTACACCTTATGTTCTCTTATGCATATTGTTTGAAAATATGATAAGTTCACTCCAAGCTGTTGCTAATTACGCATTAGATTATTATTTAAATCTTTTTAAGATTATCCAATGAAACTATAATCTATTTAAAGCAAAATAAATGTAAATAAGAACTATAGATGAATATTTGGGCTGACTTTGGAATGATTCACAGAAAATATCATTTACTTTCAGAAACAAATATTAGTGATTAATTTAATGTCTCGATGTACATGGACTCACAATCAGAAATTGTTTGTGCTCAAATGTTAAATCATTTAGAGATTTCTGGTTCTAGTTGTCTGTAACTGAATTTGAAGTAAGAGTAATTACTCTTTGAGATGAATTCAGCCTGTGCTTCAAATATTAATTAATTAATTACTCGAATTCATAAATTTTAGATGATTGATGATCTAATTGTTATCTTTTACATGAAGTTTGTTATCCCCTGTGCATTCAACTCAGAGACAAATTTTCATTTCTCATTTCAAAACTCATTTTTTGGTTTAACAAATTTTTAAGACATATTGTGATTTTTTTCAAACCATGCAATACATTTTTCAAACATCATAAAATATAGAATGTATTATGAAGACAGAATTTTTAAGTACTGTTAGAGTTCATTTTCCAAGGATCATTTATGTTGCGTATTCTTTAAAATAGAAACTCCATTCAATTGTTTGAGGTTTTACTGCATTTTTCCCAGTACTAATTTTAAAAGCCCTTCAACTGCTAAGGTCATTTCACATGTGAGTTCCAAGCAAGAATCAAACCGTGAACTGATTTTTCCGAAGTCGAGTACATTAACAACATGGCTATCTTGAGGCCTTTCTTGGATTTATATGTTACTACAGGTTACAAAGTTTTCATACCCTTTAAATTTCTTAGTTCATTTTATGTTCCACATTTTAATTGTATCATTGCAATAGGAATACTGCAGTTCTAAAACAATCCTTCCATGTCCATATTTTGAAAACATTTTACTAGATGTCGCTATCGAAATTTCAGTGATATTTTATTAGTGGAATTTTTCTGTTTTTGTTGGAATGGTGATATTTTGTTTGGTTTGATTTACCTCATGCTTTACCTTACTTTAATATACGTTTAAGGCTTTGTTCTTTTCAAATACTCTTCCATATGTCAAGCTACTTGAAAGCAATTTTCGTATGTTCACATTATGCATTGCTTCTGAGATTTTCTGATGATTATTGCAATTTCAGTAGTTCCATTAACTATTTTGTTATAGTAATTATTCTAATGTTCAAAGTCTATCATTTAATATTTTTTTTTGGCATTTCTCATGATTTTCAGTTAAAATTTGAGTTTGAATAGACTAATAGAATTTAATAGAATAGAATAGATGATTTTCTATTTACTTCTATTGCATTTTTGTTTTTACACATTTTTTTGCATTTTCTTTTTTGTGAGCTTGGTGATATTAAGTTTGGTTTGATTTACCTCATGCTTACATTTTATGTTAAAGTAGGTCAAAAGCTGTGTCATTTTCAAGTACTCTTCCTAATGGCAAATTAACTTGATAGTCTCAACTTGATAACTGAACATCTAATTTGATAGTAATTTTCATATGTTCACATTATGCATTGCTCATGCTTTTTCTGCAGTTTATTGCAATTCTTCACTGTTGCTTGGTAATTTTATTCGCATTTTCATTTGTTTCAATGAATTTTCCCGAAAGAAATTGCGTAGTTTCCAGAACGTTCTAGAGTTCTCAGAAAATTTGCTTTAACCCTTTAGCACCATTGTTTGATATTTTAGTGCTTTCTCATAATTTCAGATAAATTTCGATAGTTTGATTTTGAAATTTTCCAAAAAATTGTGGAGTTTCCAGAACATTCTAGAATTTCTGCTTTTTTCAGAAAATGTTGTTGAAAAATATTCTAAGTCCAAATTGTAAACAATAAAAAAAATTCAGTTTCAGTGTAAGAATTTCCCAGAAAGAAATTGGAAGTTTCTAGAACATTCTGGANCCATAATACGTTCCACATACTGTTCTCTTAGAATAATTTTTAAAATTAAGTCCCCAAGGTCATTCAATTGGTTAAAAAAATAATGCTGTTTTCTCATGTTTCATAATTTTATTTTTTCAGATAAATGTTTGTTTTCCATACTTGTATTCTCAGTGATCTGTCTTTTCAATGGCTATGTCCAGAATAATTTTCACTTCAAATTATTCTGGACATAGCCATTGCAAAGACCCAGATCACTGAGAATACAAGTACAGAAAACAAAATGGCTGCCATATCTACAGGAAAAACAATTGAATTTTTGAGCTCCGAGATAGGCCCAGGTTTGACGACCACTACTGTACCAAAATTTTTGGCGGGTGAGGAGTTGGACATTTTCACAATGAAACTTGGAAAGGTCCTTTCTGACATTTCTTTATTGATCTCTGTAATAAAATGTACACCAAAATATTTTCAATAAAGCACATAAAAAATCAGCTCCTGGTGTCTTCTTCGCTGCAATTACTCCATGCATCACAAATTAGCCAAGCAAGCACGTTTTGCTGAATTTTATCCTGCAGTAGAATTTTTAGCCATTAAAATTACACATTGGAAATTGAGAATATTATATTTGGCAAAAAACAACCTAAATTGAAAATTATACTTTTTTCTATGAAAATGATGTCAACAAAATGCAAATTCTGCAACAATTGTAAATTGAAAAATAATAGAGTACATCAAATTGAACATTACAACCAACTTAGCTTGAAACATTTATTTTTTAAAGCTTTTTTCAATGCTGTTAGATATAGTCCAAAGAAAGCTTGAGAGCTTCTAGAAATAACTGTTTTAACTTCTCACCAAAAATGGCAAATATTGAATAAAGAATGTGCCAAAATCACTAAATTTAAACATTAGTATAGAATGAACATTTAGATTTTATCAAGTCAGAAAATTACATCACAAACTGTCCAATCTTCTGCTAATGACCCTAAATGACATTTTTTGAATCCGAGTTGTCTCGTTTTTTGAATTTACTGACAGGAATGAAATTCTCCTACAATTAAAGATTCGTAAACAAATTCCTGGTCTCGTTGTCATAAAATTGGACAAACATGAGAAATAATTAGCCTGCGCAATGAAAAAAATTTGCATGATAATTTAAGCATCGCCAGAACACCAATAACTGACGTTATGTAGGTATCGATGTATGGTTTATCTATGAATTAAGACTTGACAATCAACAGAGCCGGTTTCAGACCACTTCTGATAACGAATGCGAGGGAACCGCTGAAAGAAACCCCTTCAACAGCGCGACATTCAACGGAGGCTTTAGTGTTTCATTAACGAATCACGAACCCATTCAACTATGAAAATTTGGAAAATTCAATATATAGAACCACAAGATGCTACATTTAGTTTAACAGTTCAGTTTTAGCCCCTTCTAAAGCGAAATGTTGAATAACTACGTTGTAATACAATCATTATCTAAGTTCAAGTTAAGGTAAGATCAATCTTGAGGTAACTACAGTCATTGCGTAGCTGAAATGCCTGATCGAAGTAAAAGAATACAATTCACCTCGTACAAGAATACAATATATCCTTCGTGTGCGTCCCACCTCTTGTTCAGCGTACGTCGCAAGTAAGCTTTAATTACGGATATCACTTCACTTCTCCGACCGACGCGACGGCGCGAAATCAATGAGTTTGCAAAACCTCTGCATTAAATGATGGAAACCCGCGATCAAAATACAAGCTAAAAGAGCGAAAGAGTCCAGAAAATCTGATTCAGTCATTCCTATGCTTTTCACTCGAGAAGTCTCTGCAATCCGCTAACCAGAGTCTAATGCCTAAGGTTGCTTATCGCTGCACGTTTTACTCCTTAAGGGGTTTCTTTCGGGATATACACGCAACCAACTTGCTTTCAGCAAAACATGAAACATTTAGGACCAGGAAAAACTAGAGCTATTTCAATTTTGGTTAAGTCAATTAAGTTAATCCGAAAGTCCGATGACCAAATCCGAACTCAACATTTAATTCTTTATTAAATTCCAATTCACAATTTACAGTGAAGTACATAACGCACGCTGTAACGTACCGCTGATTAAGAAATCAGACCCGGCTGTTAATTTTATCAAACGTCGATGCATCACAGTAGAAGATATCTGAGAAAAACAACCTTAATATTGAAATCTGAACGTAATAAGTTTCCGACTTTCCGTCGGTTTCCGATTTAGTGAAAGTACGCGAAATTTAAAATCTGTATACTTCCGAGGATTTGCTGTATGCCCCATTAAACAGAACAGCTCATTCGCGAAGGCATGTCGTACGAAAAAACTGAAACATTCTAAAATTGAGAGGCATTAAGCTGTTAAGCAAGTAACGTGACAATCTGAATGAAACAATTTAACCAATCTGGTTTACTTTTAAAAAGATCTTGAAGTTAAAACCGCCACGTCGGATAACCAAATCACAGTAGATGGAATGGAATAGCTTTAGTAAAAATCACTGCGATTAGACTACGCATCAAAACGAAGTTACACTTTTACTGATATGAACAACACGCGGTTAACTGATTTACTTCATATTAACAATTTACAGCGCAGATGTTGGCAACTGATGAATGACCGTAATAATATATTATAGCAAATTTACTTGGAACATGTAAAACTAGTAATTGCTAATATCTTCAATGAGACTTACGAAAATAGACCAACTATCTGAGACGAGGTCTTTCACGCCAGTCGACGTCCTTCGTACGGCAGCGAGGTGTCTTCGAGCAGAGTTGAACCGTAACCTTCAGCAGTCAGCAGAAGAGAGGACGAGTTGGTGGCTTGCAAACCTTTTTATGCTCAGAAAACGGATATGGGTGGCGTGGTAGGGGGAGGGGAGGGTTGGAAACTACTACTGCTATTACTATAATTCTTAAATAATTATAAATTGCTGCGGGAATTATGAAATCCTGTATTCGGATTAAGTGTGTAAGAGCAAGTATTTTAATAACAAAAATTTACTGTTGTTTATTTTTAGGTACCGTTTACAGTATCGTAAAAGATCGTCCATCTTTATAATATCTAAATTTAAATTTTCATTTAATAAAATATAGAAAATGAATTAACTTTCCTTAATTTTTTTGAATTTTCGATTTATCCTGGTTAAGTGTCTGACTTAAGAAAGTAAAAATATTACGTATTTCCATCAGCTAATTAGGAATAAAAATAGCGCCATTATTCAAATGTGTACAATTAATTTCCTGAATAGGATTCCAAATTTCTAATGATAGTTCCATTGGAATGTTAGTTATGTGTGTAACGGCTATTTTATGAAGAAAGGTGTAAAAAAATTTAGTTCCAGTTTGCATATTTTCAATGAATTCTTTAGCTCTATAGATGAGGTAATGGAGCAATCACTAATTCAATTAAAATATATTTTTCATTATCAAACAAAAACAGAAGCATGTTAAAGAGTTTCAAAACCTCAATCAAAACTTGTTTGTATTTTATTTTCAAGAATGAATTCATACATCTCAGAATAGAACATTTCTCCATTCTTTATTCACTGTAAATTTTTCTTCTAGGAATTGGGATATTCATGCAAATCCTTTTTTATTCTGTTGTATTCCTATTGTGGATTAAATTCACTATCCTGAAAGTCTTTTGTAAAAAGTCAGAAGGAAGTTTTGTTACAAACAGAGCAGTTAGCTCAAGTCCAGCATCAGGTTGACCTGAATGCATGATTAGTGTTCCTGATGATGTCACATGGCAACGAAACTAATCGACATTAAAGTTTATCAACCAGAATTAACCAGTGGATATTTATTTCGTGATTAGAAACTTTAAATGCTTTGAATCTTATGTTAATTGCAGTTATAGAAAGAATGTAATTTAAATTCAAATGTAAAGCCTTTTCAGCATTTACCAGATGATACACAAACATTAGGGCATTTCTATTCTTAAATTTGAATCATGTCCTGTTTCTTAGATTTATAAACATTTCCTGAATTGTCAGGATTATAAATTTTTTTTAAGATGTTTTATGGCATGTAATCAGTATTACAGTAGCTAGTTTTTTAGTCAAATTATCTTTCAGCTTGGTTTTCAATTGAATCTGATAAGTGAATGATTTTCATTATTGCTAAATTTCAACAGTGGCTTGAGAAGAATGTTACAAGTTTTTTCTTGATTATTTATTGAAGGGAAAAANCTTAGTAATTTAAACACTACTTAAGATAAATGTTAGGGAAAGGAAACAATGTTGTGAGATATTGTGACAAAACTTGATTATAGTTGATAGTTTCATTCAGAAAGGTCCCCATTTGGTAAGACTTCTTTACCACATAAGGATTCCTTTGCATTGGCAATGTGATTGAACAACCAAACTTTAATAAATAAAATAAACACTGAACAGATGAAGTAATGCTTACGGAAATATATACTTATCACATATTGCGAGACTAAAAAAACTATGTTCTCAAAAATTGTTGCTTTTACTACTGAAACTATCATGACTTCACTCTACTTTTCCCCTTCAATAAATAATCAAGAAAAAACTTGTAACATTCTTCTCAAGCCACTGTTGAAATTTAGCAATAATGAAAATCATTCACTTATCAGATTCAATTGAAAACCAAGCTGAAAGATAATTTGACTAAAAAACTAGCTACTGTAATACTGATTACATGCCATAAAACATCTTAAAAAAAATTTATAATCCTGACAATTCAGGAAATGTTTATAAATCTAAGAAACAGGACATGATTCAATTTTAAGAATAGAAATGCCCTAATGTTTGTGTATCATCTGGTAAATGCTGAAAAGGCTTTACATTTGAATTTAAATTACATTCTTTCTATAACTGCAATTAACATAAGATTCAAAGCATTTAAAGTTTCTAATCACGAAATAAATATCCACTGGTTAATTCTGGTTGATAAACTTTAATGTCGATTAGTTTCGTTGCCATGTGACATCATCAGGAACACTAATCATGCATTCAGGTCAACCTGATGCTGGACTTGAGAAAGTAACAAAGACTTTAATTACATAATTTGAAATTGATTAATTAATTTTATTTTCTTTGTTTAATAAATTAACATGCAGAAAAATCACCAGCTGATATTATTTCAAATACAACAAATATCCTCTAGAATAGAGGAGTTGGATTTTTCATAAAAAAGAAAATGTGGAAAGAATGAGCAAGGTAATAGCAAGTTGTGAAAGTGATTGCTTTTGAAATTAAGGAGTGAACCAGTAGATACTTTGGTAGTTCAAGTGTACTTGCCCATGACAGCTGCAGAAGAAGAAGTGGAAGAGGTAAATGAAAAAATCCTGCAAATGCATGAAAAGAATGTCAAGAGACATATAATGACAGTAATAATGAGATACTTGAATAGTGTAGTAGGAGAAATAAGGAAAGGAATAAGGTATATAAGGTAAGTATCCAAAATGAGAGAGGAAAGAAACTGATAGAATTCTGTGAACAAAAGCAATTCTAGAAAGCAAATATTGGATCCAAAATCACAAACTCTTCACATGGAAAAGACCAGGTGATAATAAGTGTTGCCAAATAGATTTTATACTGATAAATCAAAGATTTAAAAATAGAGTCAAGAATGTGAATACACTACCAGGAATGGATGGGGACACAGTTCATAATCTGTTGATAATACTCATGTTGGTTGGCTTAAGCATTTGAGGAGGAAAAAGCAATCAACAAAGAGATGTTACCTGATGTAGTTGGAAGGAAATAAAAAGAAATCTTCTAGAAGAGAAGCTGAAGAAAGGAGAAAGCAAGAAAAGAATAGAAAAAAGAAAAAGAAAGAAAATTCAGGAAGAGTAGCAGGATATGAAGGAAGATATAATAACAGTTCTTGAACAGGAGGATGGAATTGTAACCAAGAAAGAAGCTAGGAAAAATTGGATGAACTTAGATCTGTTGGAAATAATGGAACAAAGAAAATGAAAAGGAGACAACCCAGAACAAGGAAAGAGACAGAAAGATTAATTTATTGAGATTAATTAAGATTAATAACGAATTAGGGAAAACTATGGACAAAACTCAAGAAAATAATGAAGGAGAAGTGTTTTTGCAAATCTGGAAAAAGAAGGAAAATTAGAGGATATACACTAAATTGTGATAATTTTGACTATGAGAAAACGAGAGCTATCTTGAATTTAGGTATCTACATCTACATAAATACCCAGCAAGCCACATCACAGCATGAGGCAAAGGGTAAATGAGAGATAATTATGAAAGAATCACAACAGAGGAAGAGGATATGAAGGAGACAGGGGAGGAACACAAAAAAACTGTGTTGCACAAAAGAGAGGAAGAGAAATAGAATTGGAGAATGGCAAGGAAGTGGAGTGGGACAATACAGGCCCAAAAGTAATGAAAGGGGAGATAGAGATGGCAATAAAAAGAATGAAGAATAGGAAGGCATTCAGCAGAGATCAAATATCAGTAGAGTTTCTAAAGGCTTTTGGGAAGAATGGGATGAACTGATTTACTGATCTAGTTAATAAAATACATGATAGAGGGAAGTGGCCAGAAGATATGCTCAAAATGACAATGGTGCCCATACCAAAGAAAGGTAATGCACAGGACTGTAAACATTACAGAGCTGTAAGTCTTATCTTACCTGTGGGAAAAGTCGTACCAAAGTTACATTAGAAAGAATGAGAAGAAAAATAGAATAAACCTTAGAAGAAGACCCATTCTATTTTCACAATGGCAGAAGGCAGAATGCTACTGGATGTATGAGGTTGATGATAGAAACGGTGTTAGAATTGAACCGTGAGATGTGTGCTTTATTACCTATGAAAAGGCATTTGATAAGGTCAGATGGGATATCTTGTAAGAAACTCCTATAGGAAGGGGACTCAGTCAGAGCTGCTGTTTGTCACCATGTCTTTAAAATTTGTAAGCAGAAATTCTTCTAGAAGAAGCCCAAGAAGACACCAGTGGGATAAAAGTGGGAGGTGAAAGAATAAAATCCATCAAGTACATGGAAGACCAGACTGAAATAGAAGACACTCAACAAGAATCGTAGAAGATGATGGGTAGAATTTGGGAGAAGAGTGAAGAATATAGAATGAAAATAAATAGAAAAAACATAGGTAATGAGGATAGCAAAGACAGGAATATTAACCTTATGGCTGGAAGAGGCAAAATTAAAACAAGTAAGCTCCTTCAAGTAAGTAGGAAGTATAGTTACACAGAACAGCAACTGTACAGAAGAGATTAAAAGTAGAAATGTGCAAGAAAAAATAGCACTTAGCAAGATTAAGGGGTTTGTGAAAGCAAGGAGCATCAAAAGAGATATCAGAAAATGATTTGAAAAATGCTTCATATGGAGCATTATATCGTACGGACATAATACATGGACTTTGAGGAAGATAGAAGAGAAGTACTTGAAAATTGGAATGGCAACAATTTGAGAAGATTGGATTGAAAGGTAAAATTAGGAATGAATAAGTGAGGAAAATAGAAGGGGAGAGAGAAAGAGGAAGGCATATAATGCCTCCTCCTGCCCCAACGAGTGAACTGATCTCGGTGCAGCGAGATTAGGTTTTGGGTGCAGCGACTGAATCTACAGGAGAAAGGTAGTTGAGGCTAGACTTCTCTACCATAAACCCTACCATAAGCTACATTTCTCAGCAAGGAATAAAATATCGGTCTTATTAACTGCGGAAATGGGTCCCGTCTTACGGGCTTCCGTCGAAGTTAGTGGTGACACATCCTTTCGATGAGATGGAGAAGGTAGAATAAAACTATGACGAAACCGAGGATACGTCTGTACGTATTTTTATAACTAAGATTGCCATTAAAATTCTTTCCAAAATTTAGGAGATTTTTCAGATACCACCGGCAACATATTACTCGCACTCCAATGGAAATCTCAGAGAGGGACGAGAATGAAAGAGAGAGGGAAGAAATCCTATTAAGACGTGCTCAACGCTGCTCAACCTCATCTTTGCCGCTCAATTTGGAAAGAAATTTTTCTATATAGCGAGTTCCAATTTTTCTAGTCAGTAACGACGTCTTATGAAGGAATCAAATTCTGTGAATCATCACAGCAAAAATTTCCTTAGGACAGGTCTCCCTTATGTGGATTTTAACGACCAGACGAATAAAATTGCGAATCATAGTTTAAGTCGAAGAATTCAACCACGGTAAAACCTATCGTATTAACCATAAAAACTGGAACGCAGTTCTGATAACTCGATACACAGAGATCAAAATTAAATATCCCGATTAATCGGAAAATGGCTGTAGACGTTGAGTACCTGAGTTCTAGATTCTGAACATGGATTCACCTGCATTATTTTTAAATGTAATATATAAAGCATAAGACGAAAGCTTGGTTAAAATCATTAACATCTTCCTGTCGGTCCTAACAAATATATTGTCAATATTAATATTTTCTAGCCACTTCATGAGTATTTCAGAGCTATTGGGATGATGCCTTTGTGTCAATATAGTCCTTTGCCACGCCTCCTGGCATTCAAAGAATGACCTACATTTCGACATAGAAAATCAAGTAAAATTCTACTTAGAGCTCCTCCAAACTTCCACATCCTTGTACGTCCATTTTTCGTGCAAGCTATTTTATATGATTATCTATAATGGTTGAACGTTTGCAAAGTTGACTAATTTTGAATTTCACGTAATTCATATTTCACATCAGTATCAACATAATTTTTTAAGCAGGTGACTCAGCGCACTTGGACACTTGGATAATGCAATGTCACGTGTTAGCAGTGGTAGTGATTTCTTCGCGTTCTCCGGGACATTAGGTGACTCGACTTGGGAGCTTTCAGTAACAACCTGGTATCGAACCCGGACCATTATGTATTAGGCAATACAAGAACCCGGAAGCAGGCATAAGTAAATCATTTACGGAAATGGCTTCTCGCATAACCAAAATCAGTCTCTCCTACTGGTCGATAGAATCGAAATCACCCATTTCGTAAGAATATTTAAGCAAGATAGAGCAAAACATAACATGTGAAAGATTTTTCCCGTATGCACAGTCGACTATATGGAGGAATGAGGCCCATGGGAAACCTTATCTTGACAGAAGCCCCATGTTCATGAGGAACGGCAGATTAGCCAGGTTGGACATGCGCACGATGGCAACGAACTTGGATTGAGAACTCCAAGGCGATCTCTGCAACAGTTCAGAAGGATATTTCTAGAGAGGCAGAAGGGGCTGGTGGGACTAGGGGGAATTTCCTTGAAAAAACCGAGGCCAATGAGACGGTTAACCACGGAGGTTTTCCTACCGTAAGATCAGAGGATAAAAGGTTAGTTACGCAGAATATTTTGTAGAATTCATACTGTCCTACAACTAGGAGATTTTCATAGTTTAGTATACCTGGATCAAGGATCAAAATCATGATTCTGTGAATGAGGAAATTGAGGCATTCGATGCTATTTAAATATATCAAAATCTCTGGTTAACTATGTTTTCCCAGTTCCTTTATATACGAAATTTTCAACCTATTCTTACAAAAATACTTATAAAAGTTATGTAATATCCCATATCTGAAAGTTAGCGTTATGAACTATAATACTACCAATATACTTAATTTTTTCTTGAGATTATTTACAATGGATTCCAGCATACTAAATGCTGAACTTTTAACAGCCGTTGACAAACAAAGACCCGAAGATAAACATTCTAAAATTTTGGAATATTCCCTTAGTTCACAGCTGCTCGCATTAATAAAAGCGTAGATAAGTGACAATTATTAGAAATTTAAAAAATTTAAGTCTTTGCAAATGATGGATAAAAATTTGTCATATAATTCTTTTATGAACTATATTTGCAGAACAAGAACTATAATACAATGAAAAGGTATCATCCAAAAATTTAACCACTCGTTTTAGTTTTGTAGCAAACAGTTTTGAACAGCGAAGGAATTCGACCTTTGACGGACTAACGGGCGTGGATACCTTAAAAGTTTCCATTCTACTTTTATATGATCTCATTTAGAAAGTTTTCTATAGCAATGATAGCTACATCCAGCGAACTCTAGGAAAATTTTTCATCAAGTTTAGTAAAGGTCACATGGAAAAAGACTCGAAAACATATACATTGTACCAAAATTCCAGTCATATTCAAGTCTAGCCAAAGTATATTACCTATTATTTCCTGGCAACAACTCCACTCATTAATTTAGATTTCGATAACCTAGTACTTAGCCACTTTAAAGAAATATTTTATCGAAAGTTTTAATATAAGTGTGGCCAATGAAAAACTATTTAATTTTATGTTTCGAAGAATTGCTCCGTCTTCTTCACCTTTCGTAATATGGAAACATTTTAATATTTTAAATTTAAAAGTTTGTAATAATTATTATTCATTTATTATTAATGTATCTTCATTGAGTCTTAATTTAATGTAATTTATCATTTTAAATTTAAATGAATGGTTGTTGAAATATGAAATTAGTTGACGATTTCAAATTGATTGATAACAAATAAAAATAATTCAGAAATGAGAATTAAAAATAAAACTCGTGTTATTCATTTTTATGTTCAGATACTGAATGGATGGTATCATACGGATCATATATAGCATAAATCAAGAGGTTTTCTCGAAACTATAGTTAGAACTATCATAAAAGGACCATCTACATTAACGGTGGAGGCATTTCAGATTCCACCCAATGTACATCCTCAATATTTATTGCTGTAGTCTACCGGAAGATCAACTAGTATATTGACCAACAATGATTTTAAATTACAGCTATTGACTAAAAATAATATGAACTAAAACTAAATTAATAGACGGCAATTTTAACCTCAAAATGTAAGAAATAAAGAGAAGAATCGGGTTCTAAAAAGTATTTCCGTCGGAAGTAAACACAATGCGAAGCCTATTCATTAAATCATCACTTGGGACAAATACATAATAAAAGTCGATAGGTTAAAAGTCGGTAGATTAAAATATTAATGCGAAATTAGTTACTTCTTTTCAAATTGAAATGAAAATGTTCACTGCTCATGGAATCTGTTACATCGAGACAATATTGAAGCATAAATTGGTATGAAAATAATTTAACCTCTTCGCTGCGTATTTGGATTAGATGCAGCTTTAGGACTATGAACGTCAAATCGACTTTAGTCAATTGTCACAGCGAAAGGAATAAAATGTCTGTTCTCAAGAGAAAATAATTTTAAAGATACTTGTACCACTTTTTACGGAGTACAAGTTTTTCTTTTGTCATTGGGTTTTTAAATGGCTGGAAAGTAACTAACTATAACATTCTCCTTATACATGCGCTGAATTAGTAACAGTTGAAGATACACAGAACCTTATGAACTATAAAGAATTAATATACTAAAGTATGGACATAGCCCCAGATTTATGAATAACAAGTTACGGTAAAACAACAATTTCTCTTTTTTGCTAAGGCCTGCCTCTAACGGCCTGAAAAAGTCGAGTTAATACTCAGGAAAACTTCGTAGAGATTCGACCGTCAACTAAGAAGACCTATTAAAATGTCGGAAGGTGAATCTTCATCTGGTGCAGCACCCGCTGCTGGAACTTCGGAAGCTCCTAAACCCGAGGAAAAAAAGAAGAACAAGAAACTTCTACGTCTGCTCACCGTAATGGCATACCTCTCTACAGTCTCCGGGACAGCCTTCATGTTGTCCTTGTACTATTTATTCCTGTGGACTCCAAAGGTCGCGCTCGGCGGAAAAGCTCTGGTGCAGGATCCTCCGCCTCCAAGTACCCTAGCTCTGTTCTTCCCCCAAATGGCGCCAGAATTTGCAGCGAGGGTTGCTGCCGAGGAAGCTGCTTATCAGTTACCGGGTGCGAAAGAACCCTTAAGCCCTCAGAGGAGAACGGGAGACCGTGAGTTTATTTTTTGTATTTAGTAGTACTGTTAAGTTCGACATCTGAGGTCATCTCGTACATGCGGGTCCCCACCGGGAATCGAAACCGGCACCACTTACATTAAAGGCGAACGCACGACTCACTTGGCTATCCGGGAGATCTTTACATTACCGTTAACAGGGGTTACTTGGACCCAAAATGTCTAATTTTTTGGACTTTCCGAACAAAACAATACCTAAATTCCATAACCGTGCTGATAAAAAATCTTTTACTATGTTTTACATATTTTTCGATGATTTAAAAGCTTTTTGAACAAAATTTTTCACTGATTGTAATAAAATTTTTGTTTTTTAAATTGAGTCATAGAAACCCCAAGGTCGAGGCTACTTGGACCCAAGCTCCTTTTTCCATTTACTAAACAATGTAAATATGTAGTGGGCCTAAGTAGGACATAGAGTCTGGAAATATAACTCTTTAGAGACTTCCTGAGGCCATAAAATTATCATTTAATTGCAAAAACTCAATGAATAAATCGAAAACACTATATGAATAACGATGTGTTGGAGTTTGTATAATTTTTGGCAAACATATTGTGAGAAGTATATACAAGGCGATAAAAAACACCCCATTTTAATAAGTTCCGGTGGAACGATTTTCCTGTCTATATGACGCCGGTTGTACTGCAAAATGTCTTTCTTTTGGCCATTTCCAGCCTTTTTTTGCTTTGGGTCCAAGTAACCCCCCAGGGCTCAAGTAGCCCCGGTTTACGGTACTTAAATTAGCCACTAATTAACTGGAATAAATCGTCTCTTCGAAAAATTGCATCGAAACGTTTTACAGCTACCTTTAAAAACCAAGAATTCCATATTTAGTGAACGCTAAAATCTATACACATATGGATTCCTAATTAGTAACTCAGATATCATTTCATACACGCCAAAAATGCTCTTTGCCCAATATCACTAGCTTGCTGGAATAATTTTACAGCTGCTATTTTGTAAAGAGGTAAATGGACGGCACGGGAAAGAAGTAGTTCTCTCCCGCATTATTATAATCAAAAAACAAAGAAATCATTTGTTACGGTTTGTGATATTTCATCAAGGTATAGCGTAAAAATAGAAATATACTCGTCAGTGGGACCATGTGGGCAACGCGTTCGACTTCAGTGAAAGCGGTTCCCCGTTCGATTCCCGGTGGGGACTTACGTGCGAGATAACCTTAAGCTGTCGAAGCACCATTAAAATTACTTTATACTTTTATTTTTTTCCTACTTTTTCTTTTTACTTTTACTAATTACTTATACTAGACAACCACGTACAAACAATTCCAAGAGAGGAAACTCAGTTTTCTGTCATATTAGATAACGTTTTATCTCTAAGAAATTTACATAAAACAAGAAGATAGTAGCATTACCAAGTTGTTATCATCGATTTTGTCTCTTTACTAAAAAAAAATACCCGAAATTGTATTTTGATATTACAATCTCAATCTAGCCATATGAGTTTTTGTGACTGCTGATGACTGCGAGGAATCCTTCGGAGTGATATTGTTAATATTAGAATTATCATTTGTATCTTAAGAAGGACAAGACAATTAACTTTCATCCTCATTTTTACACTAACGCAAAAGAATCATTATTGCAACAAAAACTTTGTTACATAGAGCCTACATCTCTTTAAAAGAGGTAGGAATTAGTTAATGAGCGCTGCAAAAGTTCAAGTTTGACCAAGTAGTAGCAGCATTTGAACTCAACCTTGGGGGCACAAGGATGTAACCGATGCGAAATAGGTATCTCCACAGGCATCACCTCTAGTTCTGGCCTTCAGAGGAATGTACAGTGCGGGCAGATGCAGGCAGATATCATCAAGTGGCGGAAGCTCATACTCATATTGTTAGGGGGATGCTAGAGTGCTGTCCATGGGGAAGTAGCTCGAAGGGGAGGATGGGGGCAAGGATACAGCAGGGGTTTTTAAATAGTGCTTCACAGAATCCTAAGAGAAAAAGCTTATGTCTTTTGCCGCTTGGTCCGAAATCTGTCTGCATTGTGCTGACCTCGCATGTCAAAAGCTATGAATTAGGATATAAATCCTTACACCCGAAAAAGTCGCCTGGATATGTGCTGTCACCGCATGGTCATAGCTTGAACTTTCGCTGTCTGTTTTAACTAATACCCACAATGATTGATTTGAAATATCATTGAAGCAACGCTATTTGTAATTCACGAGAGTTTCCAAGAATCATCCGTTTACCTTATAGCTTCCAATATGGAACATACCCCGTAAGTTATGTATATCATTCCTGCTTGTTAGATAAAATCATTCGCTAGAAAGTTATGAACCATACATCCCTAGGAATACCTCTCCGAATTTAATGATATCCTTCCTGGAAAAGAATTACTCCCAAACACAAACGAACAAAACATTAATGCAAACGAGGTTTTAAAGCTATAAGTTTATGCAATTCTCAGGAACTGCATGATGTTCAACAAAATCGAATAAGTAATTTTTCGGAATTTTGCGACTAATTTTAGCTTTTTTTATCATGATTAGCACTTTTAAATATTGTGACATGAATGAGTTGCGTATTCAGTGATAATAATTCCATTGTCCTTGATGGGGCGTTTACCAAACCAGATGCTGCCCCCCTGCCACACGCGGAAAGGCGGCTTGCAGGGTACTAATGTAGATGTAGATGCTGAATGTCGATCTGAACTTATTATCCTACAGGAATGCGCTTAGAATTTAAAATTCCTGATTTTATGGCTAAAAGCTGAAAGTATGAGAGATTTATGAAGTCGTTTTCAATACAATTGACATTTCCTTATGGGCAAATGCATACGAAATGTATCCCTTATCAATCAAAAAATCTACCGGTCACAAATATATTATTTTATAATTACAACTGACACCTTCTGGGATAGGAGGACCATATCTATACAATAACAGATATATTTTTTTAATATGTTAACTTTCATTATACTTGACGGGGGAGTTTACTAGTACTCTATAATTAGAGATAATCTTTGAGATTGACATTAACAATACCTTTGAGTAATTAATCCTTTTAAACATTGAAATACGAATTCGTTTAAGAGGAATTTGGTGACAAAGCGGTTCTGGTTTGGTTAAAAATCATTCAGTTCTCATCGTTAGAATCTGTTACTAATTTTTAAAATATATTTTTGATGAAAAATTTTGAGGTACTTTTTCTTAACCCGAACGCTCAATGTCATGGTGCTACCGAGTAACATCCTCATACTTTATAGGTCTTTCATTAGAGCCACACTTTTAAACAAATAGATTTTCTTCGGGTACTTCCTTAAATTCTCTTTTCCGGTTTTCAGACCGTATATTTCAACTTCGATCATTTTCAGAGAGCTTATTCCTTCGTCAATACGTCTTCTTACTTTTTTTCTTCCTATGTATATTTTGTTCTTGATCTATTTTTGTAGGCCATAAAATGGCCTAACAACCATGTCTAACAACCCTAAAAATAAAGCTCCGACCATGAACTTTTTTATGAGATTATTTCACATACCCTTATACTTACCGCTAACCTTAATTTTTCATATCGTTGGCATTACTCTTCCTTTCGCTCATTCGATTTTCCCCAACTTGGACCTTGTCGCTAAAGATAAGGACGTTATCACTAGATGAATCAAAAATATCTTTTCTTGGCTAAACGAAGTGTAATTATAGACTTTAGCGGAGGCTTTTTTTACTGGCCTCACACGATAACGATCGATTTGAAGCTCATTTTCATAATTAATAAGTGAAAGTGCTATTTTCCGTTGGATAATCTAATACCATACTAAATATAACCGTATCCAATGATAAATTTTTTCCTTCGATGTTTTTGTATTTGTATGTACTTACAATACCATTATATATTCATTGAAATTTAAGTCTTTCATCTATTTTCAAAAAGAGTAAATACATAAAGGATTTCTGTTCTGGAATAGGTAACGAATTTTTTTTATCTCCTTCTATGGTCATTAAGTAATATTTTTTATGAAGAAGCAAAAGAATTTTTCACGAAGTAAGGAAATCAAAACGAAACGACGCGCATTAATATCCAAGAATATGAAGTGCGCTGAATGTAACGTGACGATCCATGCGGTAATCAATGTGATACACTCCACTTCGTAACGAAAGAAGCCTTTTAGGAATTTAAGTCGAATCCCAGAGAAAAATCATTCTGCAGTATAGATCTAAGGCGGGCGTGGTTGAATTTCGTACCAAACTGGCTTCTACAGTTATCAGAGAGAATTCAAATCCGTAGGTCCTACTAGCGTAGGCCATAGAAGAATTCTTTTTACGGAAATACTCTAATTCTTACAATAGAATAAGATAATCTTAGATATTGGACACATAAAAGAATGGCATCATTCAATAGATTCTTAAAAGCCGATTAGTGTTTGTTGCTGCTGAAGTGATAGAAAACGTCAGATTTTTTTCGGCTAGATGTATCATTTCCGCTCATAGTCCTACTTGGGCGGAAACGCTTTGATTTTTATACGGTAATTTCACGGGTTATAATTCTTCTATTTTAGGACGTGTTCCCTGAATCTTTCTCACAGAAAATAGAAAGTAAGCCGAGTTAAACGTTAAAAATATAAACCGATGTATCAATTCTTTCGTATCCATCAGAAAAGAACAAGGTGACGATGCAAAATAGTTTCATCTGAACATATACTTCGAATTTATAGTTACAGAATCAAAATATTATCTTTAATGCCATAGAAAATGTTATTGTAATTCCGTAATGGCCTACATTAATAGAAAAATAACGGGTCAAAACGCAACCTCTGTTTCTGATTGACTCATTGACATACTCTGGAGGGTACTTATTCATTTAACAGATGAACTTCCGTTTCTCAATTTTCACCTCCAATCATTATGAGCATATTTCGAGGTCTTTGGTAATTCAGATATGTATAAAACAAATCGCGATGAATTAATAAAATGCACCAGGCATTTCTTTGTTACAATTCTACATATATCGAGGAAAATCTAAATTAAAGCAATAAAAGTTAAATGGCTTGTATTTAATTTAACTCTATTTAATAATAGAAATGTGTTTGATATTATCGATAAAATTATATTCAATATGAGATTAATATTTAATTGATTAAAATGAATAATAAGAAGGAATTTGAATTTAAAAACTTCTTGAATACCACGCATATATTTAAGACTACACGTATGCGTTAATACTTATTTACATACGTATCTGAGTAATCTACGAATTTGCTAAATGAACGGTGTGTATGTATAGCATATATACGCAGTGTATTCAGAAAAGTTATATTTTTTGGTGGCTAAATATGCTATTTTATAAAAATTCTCATCATATAAAGACAAAATGATAAAGTATTACCTTCGGCGATGTTAAAGAGAAGCCATCTTGGAAAAGCGCATTTCTGCATCAAAATTTCGGATAGAGATTCCCGACAGCCCGTCCGAAAGACCTGTTGCTCCTCACGGTGACCATTAGTAAGTATCATACTCTCATAACTCAGAGCTCATCCCATTAAATTTCCGAATAAGATTTTTTTCAATTACCCTTTCGTGAATGAGATCCTGCCTCGTCTTCGTGAGTCTCATAAATTAGGAAATGACGTTGAAAAGAGAAAAGTAAGCATTCGGCGTCCTTGGCGTGACTCCCAGACGCTTGATTGGCGTGGAGGGTAATGCACGTTACGCAATCCCTGTGATGACGGAAAAAGGGGCCCAATCTTTCTGCCCCTTTTTCTCATATCACTCCTCTCTACTCTCCGCCAGCTCTTTTCCCCTCATTTTTTTACTCCATTATCCTTAATGGGATGGAGAAAAGGGATTCCAGTATGAGGTTTCTGGTTGGTCGAAACGGAAGGATAGCGGAAGTCTGACGCAAATTCCAAAGAGAAGCTTTATTCATTTAGGCATGCAACAAATGAGAGATAAGGGGGAAAGATTATCAAGGTTGCCCAAAAAGTAAAGTTGGATCTATCCTTTTAATTTAGTGGATATCATACAGCTAATTCGAGAAAAGCAAAGCTCCGTAGCTCGGTGGGCAGTGTTTGAACGTATCTCCTTAAAACGTTTTTCTCTTAATTTTAGCGGGTGAAATGTTCGTCATTGAAGTCATCGAAGTCCACATCGTCGATAAAAACGCTTCTATTACCCACATTAAAATTTAAACTGAGAGGAAAACATTCAACCCCTAATTTTAAAGTTGCATCGAGCATCATTCAATCCAACAAATCAGAGGAATATGAAACGACAAAACCGTGGTTGGTATTTTTATGACACAACGACATGTCGGTGGCGAGATATCGGCTACTTTCTTTCCAATCAAATACAAATTTAGAGTAGGGAAATTTTGTTACGAATTTCTTCCTAAATATAGGCCAATCAAAGTATAACTGAGCATGACATAGAAAAGAACTTCTTGAAGTATTCAGCTACAGGGCAAAAGGTTGATCGCAAATTCTACTATTCTTTTTCGGATTGCAGTATTTAAAAACCATGCCCTCTTAATGGATTCGGGTGCCTCAAAAATATGATAGCATAAATCTTTCTTTTACGAAAGGTGATATTTTCCCCTATGTTATCACAGAACAATGGGTTCTCTGTTTTGTTCTTAATAGACCATGGGAATAGGAAGTTGACTTTCTATACTACGAAGTTGAAAATATCTGCCAACAAAATTCCCATATTGGAGGCCACTTTCCAA
The DNA here is from genome assembly GCA_000376725.2 of Ladona fulva. Taxonomy (NCBI): domain Eukaryota; kingdom Metazoa; phylum Arthropoda; class Insecta; order Odonata; family Libellulidae; genus Ladona; species Ladona fulva. Next base: position 396,047 of record KZ308378.1, read on the forward strand.
AAGATGAGGGTTGCTTCGGTTATGTAACAAGTTATATTTCATATAAGGCTTCATAAATGGAATATGTGAAGGACGTGCCATCAATCGCCTTTAATGCGTATTTTTATCGATTTTAATATACCTGCAAGAATGTTGGACTAACATTTAAAAGTAATAAAACCCAGTAAGTGAAAATCCTGGCTTTAATAACATATTTACTTTTACTTTAACAAATAAGGCTTGAAAATAATCACAATCGACGCCAGTAACGTTGCATTCCACTCAGAAATGTAATTTTAAAATAATGGCAAATAAGTATCAGCGGACGATTTTCAGCAAAATCAATTTCGTGCTACCCTTTAGGATCCATCAAAGTTCAATCCTTACAATTTCAACAGTAAATAGATAAAATGACAATTTATAATTCTAAATTATTATAATCCTCCCTCAGTAAAATTTCGACGAAGATACCTTTGAAATCGAGGTGAACTGGCGCCTGAAAGTTATGCAACCCGTCGGGGTTATATGAAGGTCGGGAAGTTTGTTTTCCAGGCGCGAGCTCTTTTCAACTATTGGTAGAAATTATCCTAAAATGAGACGTCACAGATACCTTATGGTCTTAGAAATTTAGTCCAGACTGTACTATTGATAGTTTTGAATTAAAATTAAAAAATTCAATTCGAAAATGATTTATAATTACAGCTTGCAGGGTACATGTGTAGATGTAATAACATAATTGACGCTCTACTTCCTTGATGTACTGTAAATCTTTGTTTACATGGTTCCTCATCTGTAAATCCAATTTATTTAACAATGATCATTGCATGGTTCAAAAAGAACCTAGCATAAAACGCACACTTCCTTGGATTGTTGGTTTGCCACACGTTTTTGGACACTTTTCGTTCGGACACTTCTGAAAATATAATATTAGAAATTGCAATGCCCTTGTTGTTGGTTGAAATTCATAAATATAAAGTTGAAGTGGACAAACTTTGAAGTTATTTTTCTGAAAAATAACTGAAAGTACAAAAAAGACTAGGCAAATAAAGATTTACTCGTAGGTCTTCTCAACTGCGTAAATGACGACGTATTTTCCTCAAAATCCTTCGCATCTCCAGTATTTTCCCGGTTACTCTATATGGTGGGATAAAAGAAACCCATTCCCCAAAATTTATTTATTTTATAGTCAAGTAGAAATCATTAATCGCGGAGTGAAGATTCTATATGGAAGCAATTTACACTGATCTATTCGATTCGTTCAGAAGAGCGAGAATGTAAACGATAAAGAAGTTTGATCTGAAACTGTGAACGTACTAAATTTATCAGCAAAGAGCAGAAGTCTTAAAGCTATAAATAGGTACGCATTAAAGAGAGCTAAGTTCTCTCAGAGCGAGTTATTGGTGCTGCCTCTCGTCGAACGGCGAAGAAGTTCGAATATGCTGACGAGTTATGTTCTGTTTGAGCCATTTCTGGCGCACGCGAGGTATTTATTGAAAGTTGGTGTTTTATTGAGACAATCTCTTGGGAATGTTATTACGTAATTCGTTATGTAAAACGATTCCAAAGAAGCCTCATGAATTCACTTCAAACACTTCTATTCCATCCGAAATTCCGCTATTATACAAATTAATAGCAATCGAGGGGCGTTCTCTCGCAATGAAAAACATATAGTGCGAAATGATCTCACCCTTTTCAGTTACAATTTTGAGGGAAATTATAATATCTAACGTGACACAATTGTACATTAGATTAGACTACCTTTTACATACATCGTAGAAGTCATGTTAAATAAAATATACAGTTTATAGTATGTACTTTAATTAAAGAAGTAACGTTTGAAGTACATTATATAAGTACATCAATGGTTTAGCGAATGTTAATTGCAGAGGAAATATATTTACATATAACTTTCCGATATCCGAGGCTCTAACTGAAACAAGATTGTGACGAATGTATGAAAAAGTATTTATTTCGTGAATGTTATGTAAAGAATGCAATAAAAATAATGCGGCGAATATTTCAGAATCGGTCATTATTCCGATGAACATAAATATGGATAATTTCAGGCAACACCTAATATCATACGAAAGTAACGAGGAATAATTTCCATATTATTTTTGTTTAATAATATCAATGTTTATGAAAGCGTGTTACGGGCTCGCAGATTTCCTAGTAGGCAGCGCGTTCGCCTTTGGCGAAAGAGGTCCTGGTTTCTATTCCCGGTGTGGGGCCAATTTTTGCGAAATGACCCTAGCTGTCGAAGCATTTTTAGCAATACTACAACTAAAAACGCATTATATACAAAGGCTTACAGATATCTAAGCTATGGAACTTTCTATTCCTACTTTAAGCAACTACATTTACCGTAACTGCAAGTCGTTATAAATTTTGCAAAATATAAATTTATAATTAGAGATATAATGTAAGGGAATGCTTTACCTAGAGAACTTTTCATTCCAAGGCCGAAAATGTTAACATTTTCAAAATGAAGCCCAAGAATTTAAATTTTTTTACAGATATTATCCTCACTTTTCAATAACTTTTATTAACTTCATGTATATGACTATATTCTCAGCTTTTTCATGTATAATCTACAATATTATGTATCAACCATTTGTAGTTGATAGTCTGTATTTATGTAGGTGTTTGTATATAACTAGACTTGAAAATATGTCTTATCTACGGGAGGTTTCTGTGGAGTCTTTGGGCGAATGCCGGATCAATTTCATTATTATTTTTCTTAAGCCCCCTCGACCGTGAACACCTGGTCCACCGACCACATTACAATGAATTATTAAATAAATAGAATAAATCCTTCCCTTAAGTCGGCTTAAAAAAGCGGCTATGATGGACAACTTTGATATTTAGCTTTTCTTGAGTAATATTAGGTTCAAGATGTAGCGATGAAAGGTGTCATATCTCACGCTTACCAAGCGTGACGCTTCACGCTTAACTCAATCCAAAGTTAATACTTCTGCGGGTGCATATCTTTACGTATCCAATGAATGGGTCGATGGAATAGCCTTCGCAGTGGAATGGGAGAGAGCAATGCCCTCCACCGACTGACCCTCACCTACATTCACGACGCCGGAACGATTGATGCTCTATCAAGAAAAAGTCAAAAATTTGGCCATCTGGGAAGAAAAAGAGTGATTCTCCCTTTATTAGTATCACTTTCAATTTTCCTATTATTTTTTCCTTTGTTAGTATGAAATTCATGAAGGTACGCCCATGCCAGTTTCATGGTACACAAAGTACCGTGCCATTTCAATTTAATATATTAAATGCCTGAAAATACCTTAGAATAATCTAAGTTAAGCAAGGTGAGGTGTTACATCAAATCTTCCGACGACGACGAATAAATTCACTTCCTCCCGGAAAACTTTTGTTCATGGTTCCTGACTAAGGGTCTTATCCATGGTTTTCTATTAATTGCTTTAAGTTCACTTTCTTTTTACTGAAGATCACGGGTTAGGGGAGAGCATCTGGCTCGGATTCACGTTGGGTATTTAGGTTAGGGTAAATTCATTAACACAGCTTTTGGGCGGCGGTATTTGCAGATAGTTGTTTTGAGGTCGTAATCCCAGATTGTGGAAAATAAAGTATTTTGTATAAGTTTTAACTTAGAATTGAACTTTTTGGTTATTTTGTTTAAGGTTGTAGAGAGAGGCGTTATATTTTGGTATTTGTATATCTCAGACGTACTGGTGTGATATGGCACATTCAAAATCCCTTTAATGGTTTGCTTTTGAACCTATATAGCTTCTGTAGGTATTATTTATGTGTACAATGCCAGGTGGCTGATGCATAGGTGAGCATAGGTCTGATTATGGATAGATATGTTAGCAGTTTAGTGTTTATGTTAGCTTGAGATCTACTAAACAGGGTTCCGGCTAAAGAAAATTTTGCTCTTGTTGCCTTTTGAATGCTGTTTTCGACATTGTTTTTCTATGTCAGTTTTTCATCAAGTACCACACCTAAAAATTTCTCTGTCGTCTTCTTAGGGATATATTCTCCTTTCCATCGAAGATTAGAAGCGTCTTTCTTTCTGTTGTTCCTACGGAAGTGCAAACGTGTGCATTTTTGAGGATTCAGAGCAATCTTCCATTTATCTGTCCAGTTCTGTGTGAGACTCAGATGAGCCTGAACATATAGATTTGTAAGGTTTGGACCCATTGAGCTACTGGCTATTGTAGTGTTAACGGCGTATAATAGTATAGTAGTTTGGGAATGACGTGGTATGTACTCGAGTAAGAGTTTCAAAAACGCGGTTACGGAATTAACTATGAATGAATGACGGTGCCATCAAAATTACTCATTTACTAAAAACTTCTCACGACAATATTTGTAATTGTATTTGATTGTATTATGTAATTGTAATTGATAGTATAACGTTTGAATATTTAAGAATCCTAACGAAAGAGTATCATTTCATATTTACATGATTTAAATGGCGAGATCACCAAAAGTGTTCCGGGAAATTTTAGGATATATGGGTAAATAAGCTAATACAAAATAATAACAATAATTAGGAAATAGCCTAATATAGAAAAAGAGGTTTTGCTGAAGAAAGTAATTGAGGGCAGAATGCAAGGGAAAGGACAGAGGGAAAGAAAAAGGCAAAAGATGTTAGATGACATAAAGGGTGGGGTAAATTACCAGGAAACGAAAAAAATGGCACTAAATGGGAAATATTAAGGCACGTGAACCTACCGAAAAATAGAAGCCTTATTTTATATTATAAACTCAATGAATTTCTTCGAAGGAAGATTTTTAAGAGAGGTTAACTAGTCAACAAGACAGCTAACTGATTAGCATTGTCGTTCCGTATTGTATGATATGTACCACAAAATTATGTTATTTTATTAAATCCAGCATTAGTACTGATAGAGCAAAACTATATAAATCGATGACGAAAAGGAGATTATCTTTAATTCTCAAGCTATTATACTTAAGAAGATCATATAGATCAAGGGCTAGGGTATAGAAATAGCTTTCTGTGATATAATCGTGATGGCGAGATAAAGATCGGTTGTTCTCGAATTGCTACCAGCGATTTTACTACCTTATCATAATGCTTCGGTGACTTTATTGTCTAATTTACTTTTATACGAGTACATTTATCGTGATTCACTTACATATACAGTTACTCTCTAAAGAGAAATGCTATCCCAGCATCTCATTTGATTTAAGAAATGTATGAGGATACTCTCCGATACTTTCAACTCTCGGCAATTTTTCAGGATTGGATGTACCTTTTAAATGGATTCAGTTTATACAATTTTATAATTTGAATATGTTTTCACTGTTACCAAAAAAGGTAAACTTGCAAAATCGTGTGTAGACCAAGAAAGTAGAGTTTGCATATAACATTTCTCTACAGATTACGAGCCTTCCGATAACTGTTCCTTATATAGTTAGATCCAATACTTTATCATCAGTTTGAGCGCAAAACAGATTAATCGCAAATTAAATTTGGGTCGGTTCTTTATCACGCCGTCCAATTTACCA